>OX439141.1:120693639-121293639 GCA_949318255.1 Pollenia labialis
CGAATATCTGGATTTAGAAAAAAATTAGCATATGTATGATTTAGAAGTTAATTTTTAATAACATTGTAAAATAAAGCTTAGTTAATACTCGTAGAGTTATCGAAAGAATCAGTTTTTTCGCTCTCCTGTAAAATTGTGATTTTACTGATAGCAGTATTTGAAAAATAACCCTTGATATGATATGATGATATGCCATAAACGATAAAATATGGAAAATATGTACTAACAAATCGATGCCACTGTTCGGCAAAAATTGTTGTCCGAATCACTTTTTTACTTAATATTTACAATTTTTAGAGAACATTTTTAAATTTCAAGGCATATTTAATGCGTATAAAACACGGTTTTTTTTATTATGACAAAATATTAATTTAATTTATAAAATCCAAATCATTTCAAATTTAATTAGGGATAATTTTTTCATGTTAGACTATTGACAGCTAGTCGAAATCGGCATAACATTCTTACAAAATACCAAATAAAGTTGCAGCTGTCTTCGCATTGATGTGACAACGACTTTCAGAATAGCTTCTGTTATTATAATTTTTTGTAAGTTGTTTGTTTACCACAATGCGCATTTAGAGCAAAATCTACATCACAGTCATCTTTATCGTTAATAAAATTTCCTTCAAAATTTGTTCCCTTTTCACTTAAAAAATGTATGTCACTTTACATAAACGATTATTTAAAACATACATGAGCATATATGTATGTAAATCAACATTCACGTTTTTTATTAGTCACCAACTACCCACACCCTACATATAAAATTTATACATCACTAAAATACACAGATCTCTATGATTTATATAAAAAGGCAATAAAAAAAGAAACAAATTATACAACATGCAAACTGAGTACTGGAAAAAAAACAAAACCCAACCAACAAACTACAAAACAATTTAGTGTATTGAGAAACGTTGAACAAGTAACACAAGTAAAAAAAATAAAGTGAATAAATTAACTTCATTAAAAAACAACAAAAAATTAATTCAAATAATAAACAAAAAAAAAAAAAAAACGCAACATTAAGTTGAGAAGAGATAACTAGACGGTAAAATATCAAATCCAAAATCTCTTTATAAATCAATTAAATTTTTTGTTAGTGTTTGCTTGCTACTTACTCGTGACCTTTTTAAATTAATGAAATAAAATAAAAAATAATAACATAAATAATAGAAATAAATTCCACATAATAAAATTTATTGAAAACAATAAAAATACAAGCTTTTATATAAATTAAACAAAAACTTGTTATGCCTAATGTTACCCGCATGGTTGTTAAAAACATTGTATAGTCTTAAATAAAATTGTAATTACGTTTTAAAAAATAAATTAAACATTTTTTTGTGCCGAATAATCGATACCCTACTCAAAGAATTCAAATATATTGGATTTAAAAAAATATTTTGTTACGCTATTGGTGGTTACTAATATTGAAATTAAATGTGGCACACATTTTTTAATTTGGAGATACACTTTAACCCATTATGTTCCTACCTTATGAAAATGTCCATACGTTGAAGAGTTGGATGGTTTACATTTTTTGTATTAAACTAATGTGTTCATTACGAATATTAAAGTTTTTCCGAGAGTGGGTCTAATATAGGAGCTATAGCCAGTTATAGAAAGAACATCGCAAAAGTGTTTGATGTTTTTTTATGTTTTTGTTGTAAGTGTTAAGTGTTAACGGTTGAAGAATCATTCCTAGGAAGTTCATATGCTCTAAAAAGTTGTGAACTGAGATCTAAAGTACATTTTTGTAGTTGATTGTTTCCTTGAATTTTGAACGGTTTGCTACCTATACAGGGGGAAAAAGGTAAAAAAAATCGAATTTTCTTAAAGATTTTTGTGATTTTAATCTGAAAGATGAATTTTTTTTATATTTTATATGTTCACAACTTTTGTTCTTAATGGCAAGAGCTACAACTTTGTTTCAACGGTTTGCAAGATATAAGCTTGAGAAAATTATAACTTTTTTGCAAAAATTACACTGAGGCCCTAAATCTTTAAGGGCCCATAAAAAAGTGCATGACTTTGGGCAAAACTGGGAGACGCGGGTCTTTTTTTTAGTTCCTTTATTGTTATTTATTGTACGCATGGTTATTTTTCGTGTAGTATGACGAAATAAAACTATTTATACTATAGACTTAGTAAAAACTGTTTTGTAAGCCAAGGACTTGTAATCACAATAAATATTGGAATAAAAGAAAATAATATTTCTGTTTACCTGCTGGTCAAGTTATGCGTGAAATATTTGCCAAGTGTGAATTACGAAATGATTGATTCAAGCACGCATTGTTCAAGTGCGAAGTACGTAACTTATTCAAATTTGATCCCAAATTCATACTTGAAATAATCCAAAAAGTAGATTGATTTGAGTAAAACTATGATTGAATCAATCTCAAAATTAGCTTGATTCAAGTATTATAAATTTGATTTAATCCCGAATTTGTACTTGAAATAATACGAAAGTGACATGATTGATTCTTGGTTAAATAACATACCCCAGAGAGAGAGAAGGAGATTATTATTATGAATAATTTACTTGCTCGTTTTACACCTGTTTGTTTTACTTTTGTTGCAATGCCTCCTTTGTTTACAGAAGAAATCTCATGTATATAACTAAATACTTTAACAAATATAATCAGCATTTTTGCTTCTTATTTTACTTTTTAATCATAACAAGTTAGAGTGCTATATTCGGTTGTGCCGCATCTTTGATGCCCTCCACCGACAGTGGGCTTTATATGGGGCCTATAGTAAATTAAGGACCGATCATCACGAAACTTATTAGTGTGAGTAGTGAAGTATTCAATTTTATTTTGATAGCATTATTTATTATGGCTTTAGGCGAACTAAACTGTTTTCCGGGAGAAGGGTTTATATGGGGCCTAGGGTAAATTATGGAGTGATCATCACGAAAATTCACAGTGTAATTTTTAGAACTATAAAACTGTGTCGTGCCAAATTTTGTTATGATAGCATTAATAATTATGGTTTTAGGCGTACTAAACTATTTTCCTGTAGTAGGGTTTATATGGGGCCTAAGGTAAGTTAAGGACCGATAATCACGAAATTTCACAGTGTTATTTCTAGTTCTAAACAACTGTGACGTTCCAAATTTTGTTATGATGGCATTATTTTGTACGGTTTTAGGTGTTCTAAACTTTTTCCGGGAGAAGTGTTTATATGGGGCCTAGGGTAAATTATGGACTGATCTTCAGGAAATTTTGCAGCGTGATTTCCAGTCGAATAGAATGAATTTTTGCAAAATCTTATCTCATTCCGTGCCTTGTTCCTCCATTTGTGTTATTTTTTGTAACAAAATTTTGATTCATACCTCTGGTCCTACTGAACCGATTTTGCTGGATTTCAATTTCAAACTGCTCAGGATACCTTCAAGCAATTTGACATCAAGTTTGTTCATTTCTTTTGAGTTGTTTGAAAGTAAGCGTGTTTTCAACAGACGGACAGACGGTCAGACAGATGGACAAGGCTAAATCGACGTAGAATTACTCAAGGAGCCAGAATATAAATACTTTATGGGGTCTGAGATGAATAATAAAAAAGTTTCACGCGGAATGACAAACTTAGTATACGCTCTTCACAACTAATTGTGGTGGAGGGTATAAAAATAATGTATGATTTTTTTCTTGTTCTGCTGTTTTTGTTGCTTCTACACAAAACATGCAAATCGTTTTTAACCAACTTGTGTGGTGTTGTTGTAGTTTCTACAACAAACTTAAACAAACAAAGCAAACAAACACAAGCATATGCACGCAAATAGAATGAAATGATAAGAGATGAGACAACTAAGTTTTATGAGAATTAAACGGTCACTTTGTAATTTTACTCTCAAAGTGGCACTAACAACGAAAAGTTTTTTTATATACCCTTCACCACAATTAGTTGTGAAGAGGGTTTACTAAGCTAAACATTTAAAGTGAAACTTTTTTATTATAAATTTAGGACCTCACTTACCGATAGCTAAAAGCAGACTTGACCGGCCTTATAAAAAGTAACTATTCCATTATTAGAACTTAACTTTAACCTACCAGTTAGGATGAACCTTTATCACTTTATCGCTCACTATATGTTAAAGTTAAGTTTTAATAATGGAACACTTTTTATAAGGCCGGTTAAAGTCTACTTTAACTATCGGTAAGTTGTGAAAATGGGTCTAAGTAGATTCCGCATTGTGCGTCTGTCTGTTCGTCTGTTGAAAACACGCACACTTGCAAAAAACCCTAAATTGAAAAACTTGCTGTCATAGTAAAGGAAAGACACATTTTGAATCAACTATATAAACTTAAATTCAAACAATTTTTAATTATCAAATGTACGGTACATTTAAAATCTACATAACTTTAAAAAAAAAATTTATACATATTGGTATGTGTGTATGTATCTATGAAAACATATTTTTATTTATGCATTAAAAACCGGTATTATAAAATAAAAAAGAAAACAAAATTAATTTTTTATTTTAAAATAATATCTGCTTTAAAACTGTGCAAAATTATTAAAATTTTTTTGCTGGGTTGCAAGTAGGTTGTTCTGAATAGTATTTAAAAAGAGTTAATATTTGACTGTGATGTTTGTAAGAATAAAGTTTTGCTCTTACTGTCTAAATATAATCTTGAGGAGGCACAGACGTGGACAAAATCTACATCTGCAGCTGTTATATGGCCTTATTTCATGTTTACCAACCTTCCCTGATAGTGAGAGCAAACAGCATACACAGGTATACTTTGAGTACATAATCCGGCAAAATTATACACTTGCCCCTTGTAAAGGAGCTATCAACCCTCCATTGCTTTTGGAAAGGCTATTAGCGTCTGTTTAATAGCAAGAGCACCTAGGAATGATCCGTCCCTTAGCCCGAACTCTCTAACAAGTGATGTAAAATCAGCAATCCAGTGTTTTTTATGAGTTATCTTTTCGTGACCTTGGCCTTAAACCACAATCACCAGGTGATGCCCAAAAAGTATTCTTCAACGGTAAAGTAAATTTTCGCGCAAAGACAATCTCCCTAAAACCAGAAAGAGTTTTCAGCAATAAGAATACTTTCTAAAGCGTCAAACAATAGTCAGTCTGCTGCCGTGTCATCAGGGGCTACTGACTCCCATGGTGCTTAATAGATTTATGATCAGCCGCAGTCGCAAGAGATCGCACAGATAGATCTCTTTGAATCTGTCAATTTTTGCCGAGACCCAGGTATTGACTGCACCTGATTTCCGCGATGTAACACCAGAAATTGTTTGCAGAGGTACAGCAACATGAGTGCTAGACATATTATCGTGTTTTTTTTATTATATTCTAGACAACTTACTTTTTTTATTACTTCCAGTTAAAAAGCTGCTTTGGCAAAGCTAGTGAATCAGGGTATACTAAAGTTGGTTATTCCGTGTCTGGTTCCTTGAGTAATTCTAAGTTTATTAAGCCATATAAGTCTGTCCGTCTGTTTAAAACATGTTCACTTTCGAAGGACTCAACTGAAAAGAACAATTGGTGTCATATTCTTTATATTTAGTTCTCCTAAGAAGTTTAAGTTTGAAGTTCGACATAATCGGTTCAGTAGGAAAAGAGTTATGAACCCAAATATGGAACAACCTCCATAAAAAATTATATCTTTCTTACAAAACTACCTTAAATAAATAACAAATTTATATGACAATAAATCACACTGAAAAAATTTCTTGGGGATCGTCCATAATTTACCATAGGCCCTATAAAAAATCCTTTGGAAACCCCTTTTGTATCGACAGTACTGAAAACCGTCGATGGTTTTAGGGCTATCGATAGTTGCATGCCACTATAAACGAAAACATGATTTAAATAACTATTTAAAATAATCAACATTTTTATTTTTTCGAATTTATTCTATGAGCTAAATTTCAGTTATGTATTTTATAAAGCTTTTTTGTAATAGTCCTATTCCTTTTATTTTTAGGAATGACTTTATACACTACCAGACTATTATATTGTACCTTCTAGCTGAAATAACTAAAATTTAGCTCATAGAATAAATTCGAAAAAATAAAAATGTTGAATATAATAAAGTAACCTATGAAAGGTAATAATTCCCAGTTTCTATTTATTTAAACCAAGCAACACATACGAATACAATAAGAAATTTTTGGCTTGGACGAAATGGTGCAAAATTTTCTTGGTTCGAAGCATATTTTCTGGTGATTTAGTAAATAATTCTTTCCGTGTATCAAGAGTACGGTAAAGGTAAAAGTATCCAAATTTTGTGCAAATAGCTTGTTTATTAGTACACAACATCTGTCAAAAAGTTAACTGGATTTGAAAAGTGGGCTTGGCACCCTAAATACAAAGGCAATGTAGATATCTGTATACCTTGAAAACGGTAACAGGAAAAGTAACCAAATTTTATACAAATAGCTTTGTTGAAAACACACGAGATCTGTATTAAAACGAAATTTTACTTATTTCGTTTTATATTATCTTAAAAGTCTCATATCAACACCAATATCGTTTTGAATAATTATAGTTTTTTTAGGGAATTTTCAGAAGTATTTGTATATTTGTCCTGTTCAGTTAAGGTTAAGTTGCTTAATAATTGGTAAAAAAAAATTGGTTTATATGTTGTTGTCTTGGTTAAATTAAGTTGACTTAAAAAATTAAACATAAAAAAGTTCAAGATATCTTTATACCGAATTATTTTGTGATTTAACAATATTCCAATTTTTATTATGGTAGATTTAAATGTGTAGATTCTTAAGCGGCCTTAACTTATGTGAAATTTTTAAACAATTTTTATATAAAAAAAAGATTTATAAGCAAATTTCGATTTTCACTAGTTATTTAAGAATGATTCATGCTTAAAATTTACCAGAAACAATATTTTACTGGGCAACACTACTCAATTACATATAAACAAACATACATATGTATGTACTCGTATGTAGGAAATAACTACACACTTTGCGCTTCAGTGACTATGATGTTGATTTCCAAATAAGTGTTTATATGTTTGTGTCTTACATCGCATTCCAAGAAAAATTTTAATTGATCTATCTGTAGTAAAGGTTGGCAAGTGTCAAGTTGTTTTTTTTTCGTGATAAGAAAATGATTCTTCAATTATTATTACATGTATATTTTTTAAAAATTAAAAATATAAAACAGTTTTAAAAAAATTTCATATCTCTGACACCAAATCTGCGCAATAAATCAGTTTAGCATGAAACAGGTTTCTTTCAAGTTTAATACCGAAAGTTTAAGCTGTTGTGGCGATATTTCAATTTGTTTATTTTACGGTACGATTTCCCTGAAATTCGCAAAATATATTTATTTAACAAAAATAAGTTTATTGATAAAATGTTGATCCGGTAGATAGCGCTGGGATCAACTTATTAACAAAATTCTCCAGTATTTAAATGCTATTTGGAAAATCCCGTGCAGGACCGGACCAAACAGCTAGTATATACATATCGTTACCTCAAATGCAAAAGAGCGTAACAACAAAAAAAAAGTCGTAATAGAGTTTTTGATTGATTGATTGATCAAAAATGGCAACATTATTAAAGAAATTTTAGCCCCAAGTCAGTGTTGCCATTAGGATACGAAAGATACATTTTTCATATTTTCATATGGCTTCAGGTACCATGTATAATCCTGGCATTTTTCGTATCTTTTGAATCTGTACGCAAAATTTAGTAAAACTTATTAAGACTGATCATCTTAACCGACTCAGGCCTGAAATAGAATAAAGTATTTGCAGTAGTAGCTGAAGGTGTCGAATGCTCTTTAGCGCAACAAAGTTAAAAATTTAGACTTTTGCGCTTCAACTTCAACTGCAACGACTACTACACTACGTATTCTCTATACACTACTTTGAAACTGCCGTAACGTTGTACTACACGACTATTCCGTTCCCCACTTCAATACTAATACAGGAGCTGCTTTAATAATTGTGAAAGAAAACATTAAGAATGTTTCAACATACGATCTACTAATAGTGCAAAGTTATCCTGAGGAAATATGAACATATTTTTTATATTCAGGAAATTTATATGAACTTTTTGATATAATTGCCTTAGTATAAACGCCTTAACTCACAAACATTAATTTGTTTTGATAACATCCAAAGATAGCTACACATGATTTATTTTAAAGTTTGCTTACTATATTTCTTAAAATTACACACCTAATATTTATGATTTAAATAAATATAAAAATGAATTAAGTATATGATATAATTTTCTTTTCAATGATCATTAAATATGAGATAAAAATGTTGTGTTAATAAATGTTAAACGTTAAAAATGGATTTTTAAATTTTTTTTGGCAAAAAGTGTATCTTTTTGGAAACTAAAATATATCCTTTTCGAAATTTCATAGGCAACGCTGCCCCAAGTACACCTTGTTGTTGTTGATTTTGCTAATCCTGTAAAAAAATAAAAAGTGTTGTTACGCCTTTGCATTTAAGGTGACTTTAGCAAACAAATTGTTTGGATAATGTTGTTTTAGAAAAATATAAACATTACGATTAGTGATTTGAAGAAATCTAAGGGGACGTTTACACGTTGTCTTTCCAGACATGTCT
This sequence comes from Pollenia labialis, assembly GCA_949318255.1. Taxonomy (NCBI): domain Eukaryota; kingdom Metazoa; phylum Arthropoda; class Insecta; order Diptera; family Polleniidae; genus Pollenia; species Pollenia labialis. Next base: position 120,702,215 of record OX439141.1, read on the forward strand.
GTTTTCATATCGTAGGCCAAATCTACATGAAGTATTTTCTTAAATGTCTGTTTTATACATTCTCTTATGAACATGCTACCAAATACCTTTTGTCTTTTCACGATGTCTTTCTAAAACATTAAAATACCACCAAATATTGGTCCGAAACGTTGTCAATTGAAAATAATGTCTTTGAGCCAGCAAACTCGAAGTCAAACTTTTGATATGAAATGAATTTGTCATTTGACATCAAACAAAATTAACAAACATTTTTCAATTGTTTGATTTTACATTTAAATTCAAATTAATAATTTGAAAATAAACATTTAACACCAAATGTTTTATCAATTTGATGTCAAGTTGGTATCAAATATTAATTTCAAATCAAAACCAGAATATATATATACATAGGTACTTTATAGGGTCTAAGATCAATATTGTAGAAATTACAAACGGAATGACAAACTTATATATACCCTTTTCCACCTGTTGTGAAGGGTTTAAAAAAAAACTTGGCAATACTAAAGCTAAAAATAAATGTAAAGATTAAAAATGGCGATTAAAGTCAAATTTTCGCTTCATGGTTAAATGTGTTTTACAGGTGAACGATTTTGCTTGTGAAAAATAACAACTATTTGTAAGTTATTACAAAGATTAATGGTGTTTTCTTTTCTGACAATACTGTTCCATGTATGCTACCATTCGCGCGGATTTTTGTTCTATTCTTAAAATATGTACAAAAATGTTGCAAAAATAAATGGCAAATCTGTTCCATTTCTTACCCCCAGTTATAAATAGTGTGAGATAATACCCTTTTTTGAATCTGCGCTTAGTACTATTTTATGCAAGCAAGTATTTTTTATTAACTTATTTCTTGTGTTTCCGTACAATTTGTGTTGTATTGTGATTTATGGTTATATTGTGATATGGATATAAAAACTTTTTGTGTTTCATTTGTTTTACTTTTATTTAATAATTATTACTTTTTTGGCGCAAAACTTTTAACAACAGCTTACTTTAATTGTTGCAAATCAGTGCTGTTAACGCTTATGGAAAATTTAATGTGGAAAATTGCTACAACTGTGGTGAATATTGCTTATTAGTACAAACTTTGCATTCAATCTTTAAAACGCTAAATAAACATTAGTGTTGCGTGTAAAACGTAGACATTATTTTGTTCCATTGTAATTTAGAAAAATGTATCACTTTGTAAGGATGCGTGTAACCTGATAAATATATTACACAATTATAATGCATTATTATTTTTTGGAAAAGAAAACACCATAAAAATACGAATAAGAAAAAAACGTAAAAGTAAAGAAATTACACGTTTTTTTGTATTATCGCGGTGTTACAATCCTCAAAATAACAGGAAGCCCAGTGTTTCGTCTTTCCAAGAATTAGAGGACGAAAAGAACATTATTTCATCATTAAGATATGGTGCCGAATGTTCATCTCACAGTTTATTTAAATAAATAATGAATTTAAATTAAAAAAATAAAATACTTTTATTTATGTTCCACATTGTATTATAATTCACATTTGAAAAACTGTTGAGAATAACGTTTGAGAGCAAGTGGAAAAGAAATGCATTTTTAAATTTGATAATAATTTCTCTTTTTGTTGAGAATGCTATGATTTTCAAATTATTATCAAACGTTTGGCGTTTAAGAAAAGGTTTGATTTCAAATCACTTTCAATTTGAAATCAAACCTGCGTGTTTGTTGGTGAAATATATAAATACAAAAAAAATTTGATAGAGTAGCACTTTGTTTATATTGCGAAAAACATGCGAAATATTTTCAGCAACATTTATTCGTGCGAAATAATATTAGCTTTATTTGTTTCAACCGGAATTGTAATCAACAGCTTATCTCTAACTTTAACAAATTTTAAAATAAAAACACTTTTTTAATGAAAACCAAAAGAAAAATGGTTTTTGCTAACCTTTGCAAAACAATGTAAAGTTATGCAAAACGGCGAGATAGATTATATTGGTACATGTCAAAATGCTCGTGTGAATTACTCAATGCTCGAACAAAGCACTAGGCTTCACCATCGCTTTCAACGAAAAATTCCAGTGTTGATATATCACAAACAACAAATTCTTGGACTTATCTCAGTTAAGGATTCCTCACGGCATATTTTTAAACACATTTAAATTTTTAGGCACAAGGTTTGACTTTTACATTTTTATACCCTCCACCACCACTAGTGGTGAATGAGTAAAAATTTTTTATTATACATCTAATAGAGTAAATATATTTTGGCTCCTTGAGTTATTCTAAGTCGCTTTAGCCATGTCCCTCTGTCCGTCTGTTGAAAACATGCTCACTTTCAAAAAAATCAAAAGAAATTAACAAACTTGGTGTCAAATTGCTTGTTGTTCAGGTTCAGTAGAATCAGAGCTATGAATCAAAGTGGGGAACCACCAGCATAAAAATGATAATTTTGTTAAAAAAAACCAACAGAAATGGTGAAATAATGCACGGAAAGATATAAGATTTTGCATAAATTCGTTTTATTCGACTGCAAATCACACTGTAAGATTTCGTGAAGATCAGTCGAAAATTAACCCCTGGGCCCATATAAAACCTACTCCCGGAAAACATTTAAGTACGTGTAAAACCATAATAAATATTGCTTTCATAATAGAATTAGGTACGTCACAGTTTTATAGGAGTAGAAATCCCACCAATAAATTTCGCGATGACCGGTCCATAATTTACTATAGGCCCCACTCTGGTAAATTAATTAAGTACACCTAAAACCGTAACAGATATAGATATTGCGGTAAAATTTTTTTCAACATAGCTTCATTTGGCCAAAAAAATTTCATGTAATTTTGTGATATACGGTCCATAATTTACCTTAGGTCCCATATTTAGCAGCCTTTTGAAATTCACTGTAAACGCTTTAACTTATTTCACCGCTGTTTCAAAATTTTATTGAAATTTATGTTTTTTAATACAAGAAATTACTCTACAGAATTTTGGGATGATTGGTTCATAACTTACCATGGCTCCAATATAAGCTCCCCTCCCGAAAATCATTTAAGTTCGGCTTAAACTGTTACGAATAACGATATTGTACTCAAGATTGTCGGTCGTATAGTTCTAAACCGCAACCAATTTTAATGCTGAAGTCTGTTTTTATAAAGATAAATTCATAATAAATAGACACCATATAGATATAACTCCTGAAATATTCGAACTGTCAGTGGAGGGTATCAAAGAGACGGCATAGCTGAAAATAGCAGTTATTTTAACTAATTTTTGCATTGTCGTTTCTTGGCATTAACAGTTTAAAATTGCATAAAAGTTATAAAGAGAATTCATGAAACAAGTCTCGCAAAGTGCAAATGGCAAACTTAAGCGGTTTCATAAAATCTTTTATTATATATCGTCAGATTATTATTGTTTTAGCCTACAAGCCATTAAGTCGGTTTTGAGAAAAACGATAAAAAAGTTTAAAACCAATTTTCTCAAAAGCTACTCGATAGATTTTTATAAACGCTCCTAATTTATTGCATGCAGTAGATCCAAAGTTTAAATGGTGTTTCTAAAATATCATTTTGTCGTTGTATGCTCCATATCAGATTTTATTTCGTATTATGATGTTTTCTATGACGTGGAGCAAAGTAAATCTATGGCAAAAACAATGAAGTTGATAGTTAAAAAAGATTTATAAGGACAGGTTGGTATGTTTTAGAAAGGTGATAATTGCAAAATTCTCCCCTATAAGCTGCAAAATGCAGATGCAACGTCATATGGAAAAAAATACATTTTACCTAGCGCAAACCAATATTCAACAATAAGTTTTGTTGTGGGCTCCATATTCATCTCAAGTTTCACACTGTGTCCAATAGATTTTAACAATTGTTACGGTTTATTTTGACTTACGTTGTTCATAATTCGAATGGCGCAAAGCAATAGTTAAGTATACTTTTGTTATGTTTGTATGTAAAATTTGCTACATATGCAAAAAATTGTCATATCGATACCTTCCAGAATGTATTAAGCGACACTTTTTTCGAAAATGACTTTTTGATGTGGAACTATACTCGAAGTTAAGCGCCACATATAGGCCTGAGTTTCGCTGCCCTATCATGGATGCAAGAGAAACTAGAGAAAAATTAAATTGTATCAACCGTCAAGTTTTCTCACTGGAATAATGTTGCTCCCTGAAATTTGTATTATCCGCCAGAGAAATTATGCTAAGCCCCATTTTTTAAAATGAAATTGTCGTAAGCAACAAACGGTCCAACCAGAAATGTTGTTAGATGTCGCTTAGCTTAACCGAAATTGTCGCTTAGCACACTCATCCAACTAGAACTTGATCCATTTTTGTCGCTTATAACACTCCAGATTATGATTGTCTTTGAGTTTAAATAATTTTTCTATGAAGTACGCTACTGCATTTTCCCCATTTATTTTATGTTTTTTTTGTCTCGTCGGTTGTAAGCATATTTTTGTATGTAAATACCTTTGCACAGATAGCTGTTGATTTTATTTTAAATATTTGAATGAAGTAAGTAGGCTTTAGTTTTGTTTTGAGTTATTTTGTTCCTTTTAATCTCGTCAGTTGTGATCGTACCAAACCGAGGAGCAAACTAATTTCAAGATTACGGAATCTAATATTTTCATTTTTTCTAAATCATCCTCAGAAATAAAATATTTACAATTTCAAACACCTTCTCCTTTATATACCCTGGATTTTTGTCGCACGCGCAATCAAGTAAAATGCCTTGAAGAATTCAATGAACCAAACATTCTTTATTCTTCAAAACTGCCAATATCAGGCCCGAAACGAAAGGATTTAGAGAGTCTGCTCAAAAGAAAGTTTATTTCTGAACGATACATTCAAGAATACGAGGATATTATAAAAAATACATTTGGTGAGAAAGAAGACGAATTGGCAGAGACAGACGATGAAGATGATTTGTCAGACAATCAAAATGATTATTAAATCTTAAAATTTCCGTTTTGATCTCTAAATGTAATTTTTGAATTTTTGTTTTGAAATCAATGTTTTGTTACTTTTTATATAGGTTTTTATTTATTTTATTGTTTAACAGAAAAAATAAAAAATGAATTAAACGACACAATTTATTTCAAACCTTTATTTTTTGTTTCCATGCCAATGTTTTAAGCGCCATTTACCATTGTATCAAGCTCCAATGTCTTGACCACGAAAATGTACTAAGCGACAAAAACTTTTTATCTGATTAAAATTTTGGTTTTGCAATGATGTCAATTTTTGTATTCTGAAAATCGCTTTCCAAATATGTTCCTTTCAATAAAATACACAAATAAATAACTTAATGAGACGTTTTTTTTCGTTTCCTACACAATTTAAGAAATGTCGCTTAATACATTCTTATGGGAAGGTATCGATATGTAGTAATATAATGCTCAATGAACCTAAGATCTGTGGATGTAGACCAAAGTCTATGCTGAATGTCTCAGATTCAAAAAGATATATCAAAAAATATATTTTGGAATATGAAAGAGAACATTGATGCCATATATAATCCATTCCTAAATCATTTTTTTTAAAAATGGCGTGTAGGCTAAAACAATAATCACCTGACGATATGTCAATATTTAGTTGTGGCTTATCTATTATTATTATATGAATGATTTAAATAACTTTTATTCAATACGATAGTATGTTTTTACTATTGGCTTTCTTCAATTTTAAACTTAATGTGGTGCAGTTAAAATAGTTTCCGAAACCATTATAAAACTTCGGCAACGAAATTTAGTTAAAATATTGACCTTCTTATATAGATGTTAGTCATGCTGAATTTTTTTAAGAAAATTTTAGGCAGTCAAAGTTATATTTCGGAGAAAGGAGTAATATGGGACTGACTACAATGAGCTTCAATGGAAATTTATTGGAAGTAAATGTTATCGCTAAACCACTATGTGTTGGAGACTTATAGGAGCGGCCTGAATGGTCAACCGCCATACAATCATGTAATGCGATTTCGTTGGAATTTTACTATTTATAACCAACTTTATAAATAAATACATATCCAAAAAATGCAAATACATATTTTGCTGGACATCAACTGCAAAACAGTTGGTATTCAAGTTCGATTTGCAAGTTTCAAGGTTGAGATTTAATTTTGTTAACTACAGTTTATTTCAATAGCATTCTCCAGTAAAATGGAAATCAAGGGAATATTAGTGAAATATTATGAAACTTGAATAGCATTTAAAAATACGTTTGAACTTAAGCTTATTTCCAGTAAAATTTTAAGCACTTGAAATTTTATTTTGAGTGCTTATTGGGATTAATTAAAAAATTAATTAAACTTGCACCAGCAAACAAATTAATAGTATCAATTAAACGTTTAATTCACTTGACCATGATTATCTTTTTAGGGTTTTTAAAAAATTTTATAAAGTGAATGAAACCTGTAATCAAGTGAAACAAATGTGGAATATGTTTTTGCAAAATGAATATTAAATAAAAATATCGAAATTTAAAATATGTATATCAAATCCTAACCACGAAAATATCGTAAGCGTCAAAAATCTTATTTTACAGGAGAGAGATTTTCTATTTTATTTAATATAAATTTTATATGAAATTTGTTGCTTACGATAAAATGGTACTTGCTATAAAATCATAATGGTAGACCATGATATTTTAGGAGATGATGCAAGTGTTGTCAGCAAAGTAATTTATTAAAAAACGAAAATTAAAAATGATGTTGCTTACGTAATTTTCGCGGTTAGGGCTGGATATATATATATAGATATATTTATTAAAAGAAAGCAAGATTATAAAAAACTTCTTCAGTAATCAACGTAAAAATCGTATTCCTTTAAAAACTGATCACTTATCTGTGTCATTTCGACTCGCTTTGACTCGCAAACTCGTTATATATCGCAGCGACGTGTGTGTCTTACAAAAGCTCTACGTAACGGCTGAAATATCTGAAGTGCAAAGCCACGTATTCACTCGGATTTAAAGAAATCGCAATATTTAAAAATTGCATGCGTTAAATTTACGCTGATTATCTTTCTAAGCTTAAAACCGATTTTATTGTTGATTTATGCTTTAATTGATGAACAATTTTGGAGAATGTTTTCTTCGTGGAAAATGTTCAAGCAAAAGACGTAACTTTCAAAGCAATGAGTTGATGGGTATCAATGTTGACCAACTCCAATTAGCTTTGTTTTGTCGCAAAAACATGAACTCCGACCAACCGACTTGAAAGGTAGTTCCGATTCCATCAGTATTCTCAAGAGAGAAAAGTTTTCTGAATTTGTATAGAACCAAGGTCAAAAAACCGAGAAATATACCAAGACTGTAAGAGCGCATTGATTAATATGAAGTAAACATTTTTAGCAAAGTGTATTCCATTAACACTCAGAAAAAAACTTTCAACAAGTGGACAAAGAATATTTTCTTTGACAAGAAGGTATTGCTAAGAGTGCGATTACGGGAGCCATTGATGAGCTAGCTAGCAGTCGAGCGAGCAGGCTCGGTCCTTTCTTAGGACAAAATCCTGTCGGTGTACAGAAGTATTAGTGGTGAATTGCCCATTTTTTTTTTACTTAGATAACATTATTGAATACTACATGTACAGAATAACTATAATTCACAACAAAGCCTGTTTTAAGTCGTAGTTAAAAGAAAGATAACAGAAAAAACATATTTTATATACACACAGAAAAAAAATCAAGTTAAAAACGTAGAAAACAAGGTTGATTTAAAATTTTTCGGTGTTGATTTTGCTCCATACGTTTTTCATGTTAATTCAACCTGATTTTATAATAACTTGTGAACAACGTTTTTTTCTTTCAATTTAACATTGCAGTAAAGTTAGAGCAAAATGTCATTTATATTGAAATAACAATTCGAATCACGTTGAATGAAAGTTATTTCAAGTTGAAACAACGTGAATTTCATGTAGAATCAAATTGATTTGAGTGTGTTATAACAGTGTAAAGAAGCTTCAGAGACAACATATGCATTAATTTAAGAATAATTCAATACACTTACCCCTGTAACACATATTTTGTATTCTCCTTTGTCAACTGAAGCATCAGCAGAATGGTCCGATATGGTTTTCGTCAACATTCTACTTTGAAAACTTAATGTACTATTTAACTAAATAATTTTAATTAAAAGAATACTTCAATTGTCTTCTTTTTATAACATATTTTAAGAATGAAAATAAAAAAATTAACATACTTAACTATGTATGCATGTTAATTTAACAAGATAAACTTTTGGTTTTAATATAAAACAGGTTTTTTAATGGATTCAATATTGAATTCATATTTATTTTTATTTTAGTATTTTTTTTTATATATTTTAACAGTGAATAATATTGAATAAGCGTGATTTAAGATTATTTTAGTTTAATTTAAAATTAATACGAAATATTGATAAATTAAAATAATGGGCATACTTTTGCAGAAATTTACTATGATTCTCAATCAACATTTTTCCATGTTAATTATACATTGGTATTTTTATTTGTGTGTACTAAGTAGCTCTGTTAGATGACTGTTAAAAGTAAATTTATTTATTTGGGCTTTAGGCGCAACCATAAAATAGGACATACTTTTCGAACGTATATATGCGTAGCTTAGTAAGCTGATATTTGTGAAGATATCCAAATAGATCGGACTATGCCAAATGCAGCTTTTGCATTATTTAAACGAGTTTTAATATCTTCAAAATTTCGTAGAGGTAATAAAAAATACCACATTTGCTAATATTTGAAATTGATATGTTGAACCGTAAATGATGCAAGCCTAACAAGCTTGCTCTTATAATAATCTATGGTTCTATAAGGTTTTTCTTTTATTAATGTTTGCATTTTTGAACAACATCTAAATTAAATTCAAACTTCATAAAGATAAAATCGAAATTTTTACGCAAACTTTTACTAAACAAATGTATATGAAATCGAAAATAAGGCAAATTTAATAAACCCTAAATTTCATAAAAATGTATTATAAAATGTGGTTTCTTTATACACAATTTTCTACAATAAAATTTTAAAATAAGTAACGACCGGATAAGATAAATTTTATATAAGTAGTTTAATTTGACACTTAACATCTAACGATTTGACACTAATTTAAGTAATATCTTAAAAGTGTAAATTCAATTTAATGTCCATTTCACATTTAATTCTTCAATTACAGCTAGTTAAGCCCAGACAACAATGGGTAAAAACAACAGATATAACTACTTACTGGTGGCAATTGTCTTGTTTGCCATTATCACAGATGGAAATGTGCAAGCTAAACGAATCTACAGTTCAAGTAGTGGTCGGCGCTCATCTTCTTCGTCTTCTTCAAGTGTTAGACGAACTTCATACAATAAACCAAGCAGTAGTCATAGCTACTCAAGTCATAGTTCTCCAAGTCATAGCTCTCCAAATCAACAGAACCCCTCTTTGTCACATACTGGTCTATCTTCGTTAAGTTATGCTGGCTATAATCAACAAGCAAATAAACGTCCTAGTGGTGCAAGTACATTAAGTGCTTCGCGACCAGCTAGTAATACCTATACCAATTCTCAAAGTAATACTCACGCATCAGCAGCCAGACCAAGTAATACTCCTATAGGATGGAATGTGCCTCCCAAACAAGGACCGCCACCAGCTTATTCGGCTACAAATCCGGCTGGTGGTGCCAGGACTAACGTTAATGAAAAACCACCAGCATATAATCCTAACTATTCTCCGCCTCCCAAATACCAACCGCCATCTAATACTGCTGTAAGACCTGTAACAGCTACTAATTACAACAATCAACAGTCAAGCTATAATCGTAATCGTTTTAATTCTACTGGAGGAAGTTTCGGAAGTGGTGGTTATCATACACCTATAACTGCTACTAATGCACATAATGTTCAGTCTAGTTATCCGAAACAACAGTTGCCGGCTGGAGCTACATATCACTCGGCTCCTTCTTCACTACCAGCTGGGGCAACATATCATCCTTCTGGCCATATACCAGCTGGAGCAACATATCATCCCGCTGGTCATGTTCCTGCTGGCGCTACTTACCACTCGCAAGGACAGTTGCCACCCGGCGCTTCTTATTATCCCTCCTCCCCAGTTGGTGGTGGTTACCCTGCCGGAGCCACTTACCATAGCCCCGGTCACATACCTGCAGGTGCTACATATTATCCATCACATCCAGTAGCTGCTGCTCCAGCATATTATCCTTCACCAGCAGCTTTGCCAGCTGGAGCAACATTTTTGCCAGCCGGCTCCGCAATACCAGTTGGAGCAACGTTTATGCAACAACCACAAAAGTCTTCTTCAGGTCTAGGTTTTGGTAAGTTAAACTATATTTTTACTTCTTTCCAATTTGTACATGAACATTTTCTAATTTATTTCAGGAAGTGGATTACTTGCTGGTGGTTTAGCTGGAGGACTCCTAGGCCATGCTTTAACACCCACACACACAAGGGTTGTAGATCATGCTCCCTCTTATGGTGGTGGAGGTGGTTATGGTGGAGGCGGTAGCAATAGGCAGGAAAATGATGATAAAATAATAATTATTAATAATGGGCCTCCTGGTTCAGTAACAACTACTGATGTTGGTGGAGGCACTACTGTGATAAACGCAGGTGGACCACAACCAGCTAATTCTGCTCCACCAGCACCTTCATATGCTCCAGCACCTGTAGCCCCTGCACCTTCTTACGCTCCTCCGGCACCTGCTGCAGAACAACCAACTCAATTAGCACCGATCTATCCCAACAATATGGACAATTCAAATTCTGCTAATGTTGCTGGGGCTTCTGTACCAGGCTTGGCAGCAGGGCCCGCGGCCACATCTTTAATGGCAGAAAACCCAGTAACACCTCACCCAGCAGTAACAGCACCCGCTGAGCAACCACCTGCAACTAGTGCAGTACCCGCTGAACAACCAGTTGCTCCTGGTGGCATAATTTGTGTACCCGTTAAGGTACCAGACACTGATCCAAATGATAGTACTAAAACCATTGAAGTTGAAAAAATTGCCTGCTATCCTGCTCCACCGCCAGAGCCACCAACTCCAGCTCCCGTATCTGCTGCTCCTGCTCCTGCTACAGATACTACTTCCACTATAGCTTCATCGCCTGCTACAACTTCTGCAATAATACCTGAGAATCTATCAACCTTAGAAGGAGGTGTGGCCTTAGCACCACTTCAGACAACAACACCCTTAGTAATACCAGAAGGATCTGTCCCTCTCGCACCTCTTAGTCCCTATGGTCAACCTGATATTATGAAACTGCCTGGGTATTACAGTAATATAAGATCATCAGCTCTTATAGCAGAATCATCTGGTATTCATGTAGCCAGTAGTGCCGGTCATAATTATGCTAATGTTGGCATAGTTGCTATCTTGACATTTTTATTTGCTTATTACGTGAATTAATACGTTCAACATAAATTAAAATTAAGTAAAGTTTGTTGAAACAAATTTTACAAACAATCTTTAGTTGAATTAAGCGATCGGGTAATTATCAAATAAAACTCTAATTTTGATATTAAAGTTTGTTTTTCACGTTTTAAATATTACTGCGATCAAGAGATTATGTTTTAAATGTATATAACGATGTAACATTTAACAATTGTAAAAAGTAGACTTTTAGTACTAAACACAAATAAAATATTTTAGTTTAGTTTAAAAAAATAATCAAATATGTACATGGCTACACAGAGTTTTTTTTGAAAATACTTAGATATACTTTACCTTTTTTTAACAGAAAATCCAAATGCCATTTACTTGTAGGAAAACTAAAATATTGTTTTAGGATCCCAGCGGGCTTCCAGTGCATGTGCCACGTGTTTCTATATAATTCACCCAGTAATGGCTGCCCATATATCCGTTTGTACCTACGGGTCCGTAGAACTATCTTGGATTGAAAAAAGTTTTACCTCTTTCCTCTCCTGGGACAGGTTATTTAAATATACAGAAAAAAATTAAAAATTGTCTCAAATCACCAAATTCATAGAATCAAGCAAACAACTTGTTGATTTTGCACCTACATGATGTATTACCAAAAAGATTATATAGATTATTAAAAATTGTAAAAATTTTCATTTGTTTTTTCAATAAGTGATGTTTTTTATTTTAATTAAAAAAATTATTAAAAACTTTGCCGTTTCAAACAATGTGTTAATTGTTTTGATTAAATATACCTACCTTAGGTTTTAAAAATTCCAAACAACAATTCTGCAAGTTTAAATTATTTTATTTTTACCCTTTTGTTAATACCCGGGTACCATGGTACCCACCTAGGTATATTTACACGAACAAAATATATTAAAAATTAATATTTTTAAACAAGCTCCTGGATCTTTGTTATTGAACTCAAAAGAAAGCGAATTCAAATTCTAGATTTATTTTTTGACCTTTGATACTCATAAAAATTAGCTTACACTTTAACCATCATAACATGCGCACCCGGGTACCCTGGTACCCAATACAATACAATACACTTTATGGGATAACACAAATACGCTTGTATTGCTCAAAAAATTCAATAATCTCAATTCTGTATCTAACAATTATAATTGTATCGTTAATTCAGATTCTGCGAGATCCAACAGAAACTTATGCTATCTTATCTAACAGAATAATTGGCTGCATACGTATCCTAGATCTGTCATTGTGAATTTCGTGGCTGCACACAAGGTCGCAGAGTGTATATTCAATGGGAAAACTACCCACCACAGTGTGGTGCAATACCCAATACGAATGTTGGATTTTAGTTCTATTTTATTTATTTATTGCCCCATACACAGGACTTAAAGACTGAATATATGTTAAACAATATAACAAGAAATAATTAAAAAATTGAATTAAACATAAATCACAAAAATAGGTGCGTTTGAGTACTTTTACAGTAAAACGCAGTAAATGAGTAAATTCAAAAATTTGCTCTCGCAAAAAGCTGTTGTCCAATAAAGTACTCGAACGCAATATTCGTAAAAATTCGTAAAATAAAAGCAACAGCTGATGGCAAATAATTGAAGTGTTGAAAAATGTTTACACTTTTGACTACTTAACTCGTTTTGTTATCGGTAATCGATTAAATACTTTTTATAAAACGAACTGTTTTGGAAAATACAAACAAACTATTTTATGTAATCTTTCATATTTGTTTGATTTTTGTTTTATTTGATTTTACTTATTTTTAGCGGGTCTAATTATTTAAAGTACCCAAAAACTTCACACTTTTACAACTCTAAAATATAAAATTAACAAAAAAATTTCAAAAGTTTGTATTTTGCCAAATAAATGCTTCACAAACAAGTCTTATTTATTAATAGTTATTCACTTTTTGTTTTGGTTTAATTTTAATTTCAACTTTTCTGTTATTTAAGAATTTTTTCACAAATTGTATGCATTTTATTTGTTACTTTTGGTTGTTTACCTTTTGAAACATATGCTTTTTTTTATTTACTAAATTTTACTGCAAAAATTTCTGCAGTAAAAATTTGTAAGTACTTAGACAAGAACTGTCACTTTACGTTCTCAATTTGTGTTCTCATTTAATGTATTTTGTGTACTCGAACGCAATTTCGTAAAATGCAGTAAAGTTCAGTAAAAAATAGTAAAAACTTTTGTGTTCTCGAACGCAGCTAATAATAAAAAAAAATATAAAATAAAAAGAGAATAACGAAAATATATAAATAAAAAAGAATAAAGAAAATATATATTAAAATTAAAAAAAAAACCTTTTTAACATTCATATATTTATCCACATGTGAAACAATATGAAAAAATAAAACAAAATGAATTAAGAATTTTTTTTAGAAAAATACAAAATTATGTATTGTTTAAACAATTGTGCGCTACTTATAACTTGAGAGCTATGAGGAATTAAATTCCAAAGACGGGCTGCATAGATAAGGAATTGCGATTCAGACATGAGGTTGTGATGACGAAATAATTTTAATCTCCGTCCTCTGGTTGATCCTAAGAAAACCAATCGTTCGTAAAGATGTTCGGGTTGATGAGTATATATAACCTTATTCAAAATGCAATATAACCGTTTCACAAAAGCTGCGGTGCTGCCATATCGTTTTCGACCAAACACATACAGTACAATGTTTTTAAATAAAATATTCAGTTTTCTTTTAATGTGATCATTACAATTTCTAAAAAGTTCACAACCATACAATAAAATGGGTATGAGTATTAATGGATATACAGTATTGGGATTGCCAAAGCGTTCTCAGCATAGAAAAGATACGCCCACAGGCATAGTTAACAATTTCTATTGGTTGATTATTGATTGATATAATTGGTGTAAGTTGTATTTTCGATATTCGCTTTTGAATGATGATACGTTTGGATTTTATTAGATTTATACCTATCCCGTTAGCTGTAGTAAACGCGATGCAAGTCCTGATTTAGGGTGATGATACATTGATCAATATTATCAACATCGCAACTTATATAAAGCTGGGCATAATCAGCGTACATTCTAACTTTACATTGTTTAACAGAAAGCGGTAGATGGTTAGCGTACAATGAAAACGAAAGAGGGCATATAAGTGATCCCTTAGGAACGCCTCTAATCACTGGTAAGCAGTTAGATTTTTTATTATTTGATTCAATGTACTGGCATCTATTCGTTAGATAGGACACTATAAGAAGTGTGGAATTTGATAAATCAAATATCAGGATCCACAGTATCAAATGTTTTGGAATGATCCAATAGAACTAAAAATGAAATCTTTTTGGTATCCACCTGTTTTCTGATATCCTTTGCAGCATCTACAAGGGCTGTAATGCAACTGTGCTTTCAACGAAAGCCAGATTGCCTACCATAGTCTTTTGTGATCCAAAAATAGTGTAACTTCATTATGGCTAATGCCGTAGAGAGAAACCGCAATATTGCCATCGGTCTTTAATCAGATGTTGACTTATGGTGTTTTCTTTTCCACAAAAAAATGTGCCTTTTTTTTAAAAAATGCAATTTGGTGTCTGTTTCTTAAAAATTTTGCTCCCGAAAAGCATGAGTTTTTTTGAAATAAAACAAGCCACCCTTTTCGGGATCAACATTTTTAAGAAAAAGACACTAAATTGAATTTTTTTTAAAAAAAAGGCACAATTCTTGGTAGAAAAGAAAACACCATTAGGTAAAAGTATAATTTTTTCCTTTTGCATTTAGCAGGATAATAACTAGATGTTAAAAACATAGTAAAAATAAATGTAATTTGGGACAGTGGTTGTGGTGATAAAATCCGGAAGAATTTAGGGTGAATTCCATCTGAGCCAACGGCATTTGACTTTATTGATAAACAACTAGACAAAGCGCCGTTTTGAGTTATACCTCTGAAGTAAAATTTTCCATTTCAGAATCATCAACAAATTTTTCATTTATTGTATCTACATCTTTTTTACAGGGTTCTTGACTCTTAGTTGTCAGTCGAACTTTAATTCAGGACTACTACATTTTCTTCAAATAAATTTAAAAAATTTAAATTCGCTTTTATTTCGAAAAAAATAAATTTTTTTCGATAAGGAAAAATATTCATATTTGAACTAAATTTTTGTTTGGTTTTTTCCAGGTTATTCATTCAGATAAACCTTTCAATAAAAATGTTAGTCGCAACCAGTGATGCCAACAGTAGGGAATTTTCCCTTTTTGTAGGGATTTTTTTGGAAAGTTTCAAGCGTAGAGGAAGAAGGACAGATTTTTTATTTTAATGTAGGGAATTTTCAAAATATTATCTTAAATTCAATATATAACCTAAAAATACGTAAATATTTGTCTTATTTTCATTAAAAAATTTAACTTTTTCATATACAATAGCATTTAAGTACAAATGTAGAACATATTTTTTAACAGAGTTCTAACAGCCTGGCAATCTTCCACATATGCTAAAACCGTGTAACCGCGTATTCGATGCGCCCCTTACATATAATAAGCGGGCTATGAATATTCGCGTTCGCATTTTGGAACTATTCTCTTATTTTTGCTATTTGCATTCGCAATCACATTCGCTAAAATGTATGCGAATATTAAAAGCGGATATCTAATGAATGAAATTTTTACATTAAAATTAATTTGTTTGGGAGGTGTTTCTGCCAAAAAGACAAAAATTAGATTTTTCACACAGTATTAAATTTGAAATTGAATATTTTAATGTGCGTGTACGACATTTACATATTTATTTTGGGTTTTTTCTTGTTCTTAATAAATGCTTTTATTTTAATATTTTCAGTATGTATTTGGTTGCCGTCTGCTTAAAAATACAATGAATTTTTAACGTAGGGAAAAGTGTAGGGACATTTTTTTTTGGTTGAAGGGAATTAATGGGATTTTTAGTTAGACGCGCAGGGATTTTATAAAATTTCTCCTGGCATCACTGGTTACAACCAGTGTTCGAAAAAACAGAACATTATTTATCGTTCGGCTCACACAACCACACACGAATACAACCCTTAAAACCGTTGGTAACTATTTTAAAGAAAGAGCCGAACATTATATTCTGTTGTTCGTTAAAATACAGATCAATTGTAGTGGTGCTGTAGACAAACAATGTTCTATACTGTTTTTTTACAGTTTTAAAAACATGGACAAACAAACATTTTTAGCAACGAACCACATTGGTTCAAGTTCATAGAACGACCGGCAGTTGTCGAAGGATAATGAAACTTGGCACATAGGCATTTGTTTGAATCAAGAAAAAATGGAAATCAAAATTATCCGCCCACTTTTACGCCCACCTCCCATACAAAGTGAAAATTAAATTTTGACCTATGGCGTTGTTTTTTTGCACATAATATTTTTAAACACTTTTAATCATTTGTGTGAAATTTAAAAAATATCAGGCTACTTTTACGCCCACTTCCCATACAACTTGTAATGACGAAGTGGCATAACTCTCTTGATTTTTAATGCATCAACTCAATTTTCACAAAAAATAAATATTATAATTTTAGAATGGACTCCTGAAAACATATACCTCATCCGTCCTTCGAGCTTATTTGTTTTGATTTGCTAGTGTTTTGCTAAGAATAGTTGACATTTCGAACCATAAGCACGAACAATGCAATGCAAAAAACCCTATGTTGTTTCTGTTGGTTTTGGATTGTTGTAGTTCCGACACCACCTGTAGTTGAATTCGCCTTGAGTGCAGTGAATGTCAGATGGAGGACAACGAATAAAAAAACGTAAATTAGTTGACTTTATCATTTTATAGTTTTACTGGTTTTTTTTTAAAAGAAGCAGGTACGAGCAGCTGAATTTTTTTAGCGTTTAGCTGAGACTTCAAGCTGTTATTTGACAGCTTTTGTTAAACAGCGCTCCACTGTGCTAAAAGATGCAGTCCACTGAAGTTGATGAACATTTAAATTTTGATGTTGTTGATATTTTGTTCTACGAAATTTTTTATATGGCACTATATCCAACTTTTTGTAACGCAAATCTCATCTTTAACAAATGATATTTACGAAAATATACAAAAAAGTCAAATGTACCAAAAGATTGAACATACCTACAGTAAATCTGCATGCCATTTTAAACAAACGATCATATATGAACTTTAAGCGTGTCTGTCCAAACAAATAATAAATATATCACACTTATATTTCGGAATCATAATCTTCAGATATCTGACAACAAAATACCAAAAAAAATTATCCAAATCGGCGAACATGAAAAAATGAATAATTGCCGCTCTTGAACCAATGTGCGACCGCACCACGAACAGCTTGTGTGGGTGTGTACTGTGTATATGTTTTGTTTGTGTAAAATTATTTGGTTGGCTTTTTGTTTTTTTTTCGTATGTGTATTTTGTTTTTGTAAAAAATGTTTGGTTTTTTTTACCAACCAAAAGGGAATAACATTAATGAGCCGAACTTAAATTTATCTTTTTTTTAGTTTAGTAGGAAAGCAGTTTTAAACATTAACCCAAATAATTTTTAATAACACTGTTCTTTTTTTTGGCATGTTACTTTTTTTAATATTATCGACAGCTCTAATTTTTATACCCTCCACCGCAATAAGTTTCTCATTCCGTGTGAAACTTTTTTACTATTCATCTCAGACCCCATAAAGTGTATATATTCTGGGTCCTTGAATGATTCTAAGTCGATTTAGCCATGTCCGTCTGTCTGTCCGTCTGTTGAAAACACGCTCACTTTCGAACACCTCAAAAGAAATGAACAAACTTGGTGCCAAATTGCTTGTAGTTATCCTAAGCAGTTTGGGATTGAAATTTAGCAAAATCGGTGCAGTAAGACCAGAGCTATGACTCAAAATGTGGTACCACCACCTAAAAAAAATGATAATTTTGTTACAAAAAATAACATATATGGTGGAACAAGGCACGGAATGAGATAAGATTTTGTCAAAATTTGTTTTATTTGACTGGAAATCACGCTGCAAAATTTCCTGAAGATCAGTCCATAATTTACCCTAGGCCCCATATAAACACTTCTCCAGGAAAACAGTTTAGTACGCCTAAAACCTTAAAAAATAATACCATCATAACAAAATTTGATACGTCACAGTTTTTTAGGACTATAAATAACACTGTGAAATTTCGTGAAGATCGGTCCATAATTTACCTTAGGCCCCATATAAGCCCTACTACCGGAAAAGAGTTTAGTACGCCTAAAACCGTTAAACAATGCTATCATAACAATATTTGAATTGAAACTGTTACTCAAGCTAGCTTAAATTGCTAAATAATTTAATATAGATCTAAACCTCAAACTAACCAATTTTAATGCTGGTGTCTGTTTTTATAAAGATAAATTAATAATAAATAGACATCATAAAGATATCCCTCCTGAAATATTCCAACAGTCGGTGGAGGGTATTACAGATTCGGCACAGCCGAATATAGCACTCTAACTTGTTTAATATCATTCTGTGACGAGCTCTTGCTTTTAACTATAACTGTGCTGCAGTAAGTTTTGTTGTTTTTGAGTTTTTTGAGCATTTGTGTAACTTTTGTAATGTTAGCCGAATGGATTAACAATTAGTATTAAAAAATAAAATCTGGGAATTTATTTCTTATGGTGAGTAACATTTATTATATAAATTTTCATATTAATCGAATGCCAAATTACAATCCTCATAAGCTTTTATACTTTAATAGTCTTATTCCTTCAATATTTTCCAGGAATATTTCCTATGCACTATCAGAAGTATACAAACGAAAATTCTGGAAGTGCATAGAAAATATTGCAGGAATAAGACTATTAAAGTATAAAAGCTTTTGAGGATTGTAATTTGACTTAGAATACACATTCGAATAATATGAAAATTAATTGGTATTAACATTAAAAAAAAATATTAAAAATACACTGGGTTAAAGGTTGTTTTTAGAAAATTTACTCTTATTCTAATATAACCATAAATTCTCTGCGGTTAAAGTTGTTTTAAGTTTTTATTCCCTAATACCCTTGATGTCACACATCGAAAGCAAACTTAAATTTTAGTTAAAATGTTATTAAATGTGAAAAAAGATATGCAAAAACTAATTTTGCTACAACTTTCTAAAAAATCTTGCATAATAATTAAAACTGTGCCCTTGTAAGATAGTTGAATGCTATTTTTTAGAAATCCATTTCTCGGTAAAAATAATCAAAGTATTGGAAAATTATGTAATGCATACATATAAGTGTATAAACACTATAGCAATAATAGTAGGGAGCCTTATTAGTAGCCACTCAATGCATTTTTTTTAATAAACAAAAAAAAATTTCAAAAGATTAGGCATCCCGGACTAAATTTTCTTACTTGCTTTGTATATGAATTAAGCAATGCAAAATAATTTAAATTATGTGAACAGACTTTTTTCATATAGTATCTACGCATCTTTAAACGAGAGGATACAATCAAATTCCATTGCCTTATAAAACAAATAGAACATTTTGACTCATTTGACTGATTTATATGTATGCAGATTTTAATAATATGATTTGTATACATATTTGCAAATACCTCTTAATATATTAAAGCAGTGGTTTCAAGTGTTGTTGCTTTGCGGACCCCTTGACAACCAATTATTTTCCGTGGACGTCCAAACGTAATTTAGTTACTAAAAGAGTGTGCAAAAATATTCGTCAAAATCAAGCAAAAATATTCTTGTTTTTGTATTACTTTTAACCCTAGAGTACTAACATGATTTTTTTCTACATTAATACTAATTGTTAGTCAAATCGGCTAACATGAATATAACTCCGATTTTTTTTGTTAGCTTCACTTGTAATAATTTTAATATTTTTTTAATTTGATAACTTATTTTGTCCAGTGTCTAAAAAAACAATAATATGAAAGTTTTCCAAAATAATTTAATTTTTGCATTTATTTCATTAAAGGTGCTCTTCTAGGAACACTTTCGCAAACACAAATTTTTTAATGAAAAATAAAAGTAAAAAAATAAAAATTTTAAATTTTAAATTCATTGGTAATTTAATAAAACATGTCAAATAATACTGAAAAGGCAAAAAAAAATATTTTTTAGAGTTTTATTTACATTTGTGAAATGCTCCATTCATTCATTTTGACTAACATGACTTCAAAAACTCAAAAATAGCATTACTTACTGCAGCAAAGTGCCCGTTATAAGCAAGAGCGTACCATCAACTGAGATTACAAAAAAAATGAGATCTTTTCATAGCAGCAAAAAAAAGTTACACGCAAAAATAAAAACAGTGTTAGTCAAAATGACTAACATTAGTACTGCAGGGTTAAACAACATTGGCAAGCGATACCGTTTAAATTGAATACCGGTATTGATACCGACACCGAAATTATAATTTTGCATAAAATACCGGTATACGTATTAAGGTTCCCTTAACACCGGTATTACACCGGTATGATTGTTTAGGTTTTAACAAATAATATCAAAAATGAGCCGAAATTCGCTTTCAAAGGATTTTACAAGGGCCGGAAAATGTTTTTTTAATGCTGTTTCTAAAAAAATATTTATTATGCAATTTAAAAAAAATCCACACTTTACAGAAAATAAAAAATTGGAAAAATTGAAAAAAGCCGTCGAAAAAAATAAATAAAATAAAGTGTTCAAATAAAAACTTTTGTATAAATAGTAGTTCAACTTTTTTTCAAAATAAAAAATTTCTTAAAACAAAATAAATATATTATATTCAACATTTTTTATTTTTCGAATTTATTCTATGAGCTAAATTTCAGTTATGTATTTTATAAAGCTTTTTGTAATAGTCATATTCTTTCAATTTTTCAGAAATGACTTTATACACTATCAGACTATTACAAAAAGCTTTATAAAATACATAACTGAAATTTAGCTCATAGAATAAATTCGAAAAATAAAAAATGTTGAATATAATATAAAGTAACCTTCAGAAGGAAATAATTCCCAGTTTCAAAATAAATATATTTAAGCATTGTCATAAAAATTTTATTCTTCAAAACAAATTTAAATAAAATTTGTGAAACAGTTTCTGAGAATATGGGTCGTAAAAAAGGTCTTTAATATGCAATCATATTTAGTCCTGGATGCCACTGGTTCAGAAAATTACTTATTAATGCATCTTCTGTGAAATAGAGCTTAAGAAAATGTCAAACGCAACCTTCGTTGTTCGAAGCCAAAGGTTTTGTTTCCAAGGGTAAATTATTTTTAGTGAAGATCAAAAAAGGTTGCAATGGTGAGTTACATGTATACATTCGCGTATCTATGCCAGATTATAATTAATAATCCAATATATACTTTGTAGTTTCAACTACTAACAATATACAACCGGTTAAAAATAACGGGAGAAATAAATGAAAATATGATACATAATTGCAGTTTTAATCATGGAGTATTAGAAATTGATTTCTACCAAAAATTGGAATTGAAAGCAAATTTAACCCTTATGTGTGTGGAAAAAAACACCTTCTATAGGGTGGATAGGTACCTGGGTACCTTCATGCAAATTGTATGAGAAATCTAATTTTTTGTCTTGTATTGTAGAAAAAATCGATGGTTAATGATATAATATTAGAATTTTACTCTGGTTTTCCCCTTTTCATATATTTTTTAAAATCCTACACCCAAAAAAAAAAAATTTGTAATATCAGCAACTTTTTTGCACCCTTAATAGGGTGAATAGGTACCTGGGTACCTGTATACGTTTTATATGGAGCAACTTGGAGGATCCTAGCAGAAAAATTTGCTAACATTACCAAAAAAATTGCTAAACTCGGCAAGTATTTTGCTGAATTTAGCAACTTTTGCTGAATTTTCTGCTAGGATCCTCCAAGTTGCTCCACCTATTCACCCTATAAAGGGTGCAAAAAGCAAATTGATATGCAATGCACCCCCCCCCCCAACTGATATTGTATATAAGCACCTATGAAAATATAATAATAACAAAAAGTTAGGAGTTCTCATGAAATTGTAGAATTGTAGACTAAAATCTTATATAAAAAATTTCGATTTGAAAACGCAATAGGTACACAGGTACTTTTCCACACACATATAGATTAAATACTTCAAATCCACGTCTTTTTTCTGTTCAGGAGTCATAAGAAAAACTTCAATATGTTTCCAAAAAAAAATCCACACTTTACAGAAAATAAAAAATTGGAAAAATTGAAAAAAGCCGTCGAAAAAAATAAATAAAATAAAGTGTTCAAATAAAAACTTTTGTATAAATAGTAGTTCAACTTTTTTTCAAAATAAAAAATTTCTTAAAACAAAATAAATATATTATATTCAACATTTTTTATTTTTCGAATTTATTCTATGAGCTAAATTTCAGTTATGTATTTTATAAAGCTTTTTGTAATATTCATATTCTTTCAATTTTTCAGAAATGACTTTATACACTATCAGACTATTACAAAAAGCTTTATAAAATACATAACTGAAATTTAGCTCATAGAATAAATTCGAAAAATAAAAAATGTTGAATATAATATAAAGTAACCTTCAGAAGGAAATAATTCCCAGTTTCAAAATAAATATATTTAAGCATTGTCATAAAAATTTTATTCTTCAAAACAAATTTAAATAAAATTTGTGAAACAGTTTCTGAGAATATGGGTCGTAAAAAAGGTCTTTAATATGCAATCATATTTAGTCCTGGATGCCACTGGTTCAGAAAATTACTTATTAATGCATCTTCTGTGAAATAGAGCTTAAGAAAATGTCAAACGCAACCTTCGTTGTTCGAAGCCAAAGGTTTTGTTTCCAAGGGTAAATTATTTTTAGTGAAGATCAAAAAAGGTTGCAATGGTGAGTTACATGTATACATTCGCGTATCTATGCCAGATTATAATTAATAATCCAATATATACTTTGTAGTTTCAACTACTAACAATATACAACCGGTTAAAAATAACGGGAGAAATAAATGAAAATATGATACTTAATTGCAGTTTTAATCATGGAGTATTAGAAATTGATTTCTACCAAAAATTGGAATTGAAAGCAAATTTAACCCTTATGTGTGTGGAAAAAAACACCTTCTATAGGGTGGATAGGTACCTGGGTACCTTCATGCAAATTGTATGAGAAATCTAATTTTTTGTCTTGTATTGTAGAAAAAATCGATGGTTAATGATATAATATTAGAATTTTACTCTGGTTTTCCCCTTTTCATATATTTTTTAAAATCCTACACCCAAAAAAAAAAAATTTGTAATATCAGCAACTTTTTTGCACCCTTAATAGGGTGAATAGGTACCTGGGTACCTGTATACGTTTTATATGGAGCAACTTGGAGGATCCTAGCAGAAAAATTTGCTAACATTACCAAAAAAATTGCTAAACTCGGCAAGTATTTTGCTGAATTTAGCAACTTTTGCTGAATTTTCTGCTAGGATCCTCCAAGTTGCTCCACCTATTCACCCTATAAAGGGTGCAAAAAGCAAATTGATATGCAATACACCCCCCCCCCCAACTGATATTGTATATAAGCACCTATGAAAATATAATAATAACAAAAAGTTAGGAGTTCTCATGAAATTGTAGAATTGTAGACTAAAATCTTATATAAAAAATTTCGATTTGAAAACGCAATAGGTACACAGGTACTTTTCCACACACATATAGATTAAATACTTCAAATCCACGTCTTTTTTCTGTTCAGGAGTCATAAGAAAAACTTCAATATGTTTCAAAAAAAAAATCCACACTTTACAGAAAATAAAAAATTGGAAAAATTGAAAAAAGCCGTCGAAAAAAATAAATAAAATAAAGTGTTCAAATAAAAACTTTTGTATAAATAGTAGTTCAACTTTTTTTCAAAATAAAAAATTTCTTAAAACAAAATAAATATATTATATTCAACATTTTTTATTTTTCGAATTTATTCTATGAGCTAAATTTCAGTTATGTATTTTATAAAGCTTTTTGTAATATTCATATTCTTTCAATTTTTCAGAAATGACTTTATACACTATCAGACTATTACAAAAAGCTTTATAAAATACATAACTGAAATTTAGCTCATAGAATAAATTCGAAAAATAAAAAATGTTGAATATAATATAAAGTAACCTTCAGAAGGAAATAATTCCCAGTTTCAAAATAAATATATTTAAGCATTGTCATAAAAATTTTATTCTTCAAAACAAATTTAAATAAAATTTGTGAAACAGTTTCTGAGAATATGGGTCGTAAAAAAGGTCTTTAATATGCAATCATATTTAGTCCTGGATGCCACTGGTTCAGAAAATTACTTATTAATGCATCTTCTGTGAAATAGAGCTTAAGAAAATGTCAAACGCAACCTTCGTTGTTCGAAGCCAAAGGTTTTGTTTCCAAGGGTAAATTATTTTTAGTGAAGATCAAAAAAGGTTGCAATGGTGAGTTACATGTATACATTCGCGTATCTATGCCAGATTATAATTAATAATCCAATATATACTTTGTAGTTTCAACTACTAACAATATACAACCGGTTAAAAATAACGGGAGAAATAAATGAAAATATGATACATAATTGCAGTTTTAATCATGGAGTATTAGAAATTGATTTCTACCAAAAATTGGAATTGAAAGCAAATTTAACCCTTATGTGTGTGGAAAAAAACACCTTCTATAGGGTGGATAGGTACCTGGGTACCTTCATGCAAATTGTATGAGAAATCTAATTTTTTGTCTTGTATTGTAGAAAAAATCGATGGTTAATGATATAATATTAGAATTTTACTCTGGTTTTCCCCTTTTCATATATTTTTTAAAATCCTACACCCAAAAAAAAAAAATTTGTAATATCAGCAACTTTTTTGCACCCTTAATAGGGTGAATAGGTACCTGGGTACCTGTATACGTTTTATATGGAGCAACTTGGAGGATCCCAGCAGAAAAAGTTGCTAACATTACCAAAAAAATTGCTAAACTCGGCAAGTTTTTTGCTGAATTTAGCAACTTTTGCTGAATTTTCTGCTAGGATCCTCCAAGTTGCTCCACCTATTCACCCTATAAAGGGTGCAAAAAGCAAATTGATATGCAATGCACCCCCCCCCCAACTGATATTGTATATAAGCACCTATGAAAATATAATAATAACAAAAAGTTAGGAGTTCTCATGAAATTGTAGAATTGTAGACTAAAATCTTATATAAAAAATTTCGATTTGAAAACGCAATAGGTACACAGGTACTTTTCCACACACATATAGATTAAATACTTCAAATCCACGTCTTTTTTCTGTTCAGGAGTCATAAGAAAAACTTCAATATGTTTCCAAACTACCATTCGGAGCAAATATTTTAGAATTTTAGAATGTCAAAAAACTAAAAGCTCCTATAATTTCAAAAATTGCACTAGTAGCTTTACCAGTTCCCACAAAATAGGTATGTATCTGTGGAAAGAGCATATAGCGTCTTGTTTGTGACTTTGACAAAAAGCTGAAGAAATTTAAGCACAGAAGATTTGGAAAATAATTTATTGCTTAAACTTAGCACTTCATTAATTGATAAAATGTTTACCTTCGTTGTTATAAACTTTAGTAATATTTTAGATAAATTGTAAGGAAACATCGATTTGTATCAGAACTGCTATCACTGGTTTTTTTTAACTATAAAATACTTAGAATAAAATTTTATAAAAAACGTTTATGAACGAGTTTTCAACAAAAAAAAGTTTTTAAAAACTTTTATTTGTTTTTTTTTTAAGTTTTTGCTTTTTTTTAAACTACAAATTTTGTTCTCAAAGAATTTTTTTTTCTTTTTTCGATTCTTATTAAACGCAGAAAAAAATATTCCTGTTTTTCACACACAAAAATTTTTTATTTCAAAAATAAAATTTAATTTTGTGTTTTCTAGTAATACTTTTCCGGTCCTTGGGATTTAACCATAAAAAGTTTTAATTTTTAAAAAATTTAATGAAAAATAAGTTCTTTATTGTTTTACTCTTTTATATCAAGTAAAAAGCTGATAAATTTTAAGATTCATTTTTTTTTGTATTTTCTTCCCTCTAAAAACCTGTCATGTACCCCCATGGTTGAGCGAACCCATATGTGGGAACCCTTGCTTAAAAGTAATGACTTTTTATTTATTTTTGTTTTTTTTTAATAATTACCATTATTTAATGCCTTAAATACAATTTATTGCTGCCACAAGCAAATGTCTTTATTATATTGCTTATTTTAAGCGTTATAATGCATTTCTATTTTAAAATATTTCACAAACACATGCTAATATATTTTATTACTTCTTCTCTTCTAGCTCATATGTATGTAGAATTGTATTATTTACAAAACAGATGAAAAGGATTTTTCGTTGTTTTGTTTACAAGAATTTATTTTGTTTGTCTCCGATAAATCTTTTTAATGCTTTCATATGTAATTATCATAAACGCATTCAAATTAGTACAACAATTTGCACGAATTTATTTCGGGTTATTTCACAATGCGGTTCTTAGTGGGGGTATTTAAAAATAAACTCAATACTTTGAATGCAAGTAATGGTAAATATTCTGTTAAATAGGAGATTTTTCTTTATTAGAACTAATTTTGTATAGTAGGGTTATGACCAGGGAAACCATAAATATGCAATTACATGTTATTCCTTGTGCGACCAATGAAGGCAGAAACAATATATTTGTCCGTTTTAGAGCTTTTTATGAATTTTGGCTTCGATTGGTTAGTGCACATTTTTACATATTTTACCGTTTGCAGCATTTTTTTTGCATAATTTAGTTAAAATAACCTTTTTGCAGCATTTTTGAAAGTTTATAGCACATATTTTGCTTTTTTGAAGAATATTTTTATACATGCCCATTTTTTAGATGCATACAAGGGCTTTCGCAGCAAATAAAAAAAATATGTTTTAACGTCAATCTGTTTACCCAACTTGCAGCTTCAACTTCACCATCTTCATTTTATTTTTATTTCAAAATTGTATTATTACATAAAAATTTTTTTAAACTTTAAAATTTTGTATAAATATGAGCGAAAATTAAGGAAAAAGCAATTATATATGTTTTTGGCGATGTGTATAATACATAGAAATCTGGACTCACAATCAATTTTATAACTGATCTAACGATGTCCGTCCGTCTGGCTGGTTATCGGTCGACGCTTACCTTGAGCGCAAAGTACAAATTGCAATCGTGTAGAACACATTTTAATTGTACTAAGGAAGAAGTATATTTAAATGGTGAGAATCAGTCTATAATTTTACATATTCCCACTTAAAACTTCTTTCTAAATTAGGCTCTTTGTGTCTGTACACCCTCTAAATATGTTGGTATTTAAGCCTGGTACTCTGTTCAACATTTCACGTAAAATGCTGTCAAAACGCATATGAAAAAAACTTGTGCGGAATATCTAAATTCATTTTGTGAAAAGTTCCGAAGTGTTTCTGGCAACATTTTTTTACAACTGCGAAATAATGTAAGCTGCACTTTTTTCACGTGGAATTTCAAGCAAAAGCAAAAAAGTATGAACTGATTATTAAATATGAAATGAAAAATTAAGATAACACAACCGGTAACAGTTGTTTATCCACAAAAAGCTAAATTGCTTTCCAATCGAGAAAGTGCTCAATCACGACTGACAGAATTAGGCCCCTGGTCTAAAAGAAAGCCTGTTGGCAATGCCTTGATAAGAGATAGCATGTCTCGCGATCTATCTCTTGATGTGCTTTAAATTTTATTGCAACTCTCCTAAAAATCCAAACGGCTGTACAAAAAGCTTCTATACGGATAAAGTGGTCAGTTGCGTAAAATCGTATTTCGCTGCGTGCCGGGAGACTGCACAATTCAAGCCTTGGATGAGTCAATGATTAGGTTCCAAGGAAGATTGTCATTGAAGCAATGCCTTCAAATGAAACCCATCAAAGTAGGAAATAAAATATGCGAAATAGTTGACTCATTCTCTAGCTATGTATATGACTACAATATATATAAATATGGAAAAGAAGGAATCGACAACTCGGCCTTGGACAAGAGAGTAGTCATATCGCTGACGAATTTATAAAACTGATAAACGTTTACTAGTGAGTGTTTTTAATTATGTGCACCGCTGGGCTATTATATCCCAAATTTCATTTAGAAACACCGATTGCGCTTTTATATCCCAGCGCCCCTACAGCCTCTGGTATCGGAACCTAAAAATCTGGCGTGGTAAAATTTTAAACTTTTTTCTCATCTTTAAGGTTCAGCTTGTGCCAATATTGTATCTGCAGCAGATTTTTCTCGGTTCGAAAGGGTGCCGGTGAATTTGTTACAATGCTTTATTTAATTGTTTACTTATTTTTAATGTAGAACAAATTTCAAATCGCTTTTTCTAAAGCAGCGAAAAAGAAAGACGGCGTTTGATAACTTTTTTATAGACATTTGGCTATGGCATGCTCAATTTGATATTTGCAAAAAAAATGTAAAAATCATGACCCTTATGTATATCCTACACCATTAAATATTTAATAGAACGGAAACTGTCTCAACAAAAAATAAAAAACTAGTAATTAAGTATAGTCTGTCAAGCCTGAGCATTTGATACCCTACATCACAGTATTTAAAGGCACTTTTTCTAGATTGTCCCTTATTTTGGACCCATGCCCAACCCTGGACCGGACAAAGCAAAAATTATGTTATGAGGTTAAGGTTCAGCTAAGAGTTCTTTGTGCCGAATATTATTTGAATATCAACATCAATATGAGATTTGTTGGTATAAACTAAATTTTGAGTAATAGGTTTATAAAAGGCATATGGTCGGTCAACTTCAGACTTATCAGAAGAACATTTTTACATGACACAGTAGCATAAAGTTAAGGCGAATTCATGTAAACGGTGGTGTCGATACTACAACAAGTAACAACAGCAAAAACACAACAATGTATTTTTTTGTTGCTTTCGTTGGCCGATATGTCAAAAACACAAGTAACTTTTGACGTTCTTCTCTCTAATTAGAAAAAAAAAGTAGCACAGCTGTGTTATCAACGCCACCTGAAAGTCAATTCGCCTTGCCTTAACCCCTATGTGAATGTCAAAAAAAAAAAACACGATTAACAGCATTGCAAGGTACCCGGGTACCTATATGGAGTTAGTATTGGAAACTAAATTTGTTTGTAGAAATATTTGTGAATAATCACAGAAAATAACTCTGATACTTAATAAGATGTCAATTTTCAGCAAATTTTACATTTTTGTATACGCACTGGGATATGCAACGTATTAATGCTAAGGTATGCAAGTTTAAAATTTAATGTAAAGTTTTCTTTATGCATATCAAAGATAGCAAATGTAAAACAAATCACTTGTAAATATTACCCCGGTGATTACCCTTATTGCAAAGATGTAGTAGTTGAATGTTTTTAAGTGCTCTTTTTTAGTCTATCTTAGATTTTGACCGAGTACAGGTAACATTTAATGTACCTTCATACCCGGGTACCTTGCCATACCGTTAAGGATGTAAGATGAAAAATGCTTCACCACGCCTTTTCAAAATAATTTTAAAGCTAAAAAATAATTATAATTTAAAATGCATTAAAAGTAAGGAGTTTATGATATGTGGACCATATTTTTATTTAAAAAAAATTAAGTTGAAAATGCCAAAGGTAACCGGGTACCTTGCCATTCACATAAGGGTTAACTCAGCTGAACACTTTGCACTTGGTAAATCTTTCTATTACATTATCTTTGCACTGTTCACCAAAACTTCAACAATGCATTAAAAATGAAGTGTCATAAAGCCTTAAGAACATAAAACTTGCATATTTTATTATATTCTGTGTTATTTGATTATCTCAAAATTAATGTTATGAAGTAGTTCCCTTTCTGCATTCAGCGATTAAATTAGTGAAAACATCCAAATTTGAATTTTCAATAAAATATTTTTGTTTCTTCTGTGTTGATAGGATGAGAAGAAAGTGTTAAGAGACTATTTAATTTGATAGATAATTCTATTATTGGTCGAAAATGTTATATTTTTCCTCTTCATTTATTATACCTCAGTGTCCAAAAATACTTATTCTTTCAAACGTAAATCGAGTAAGTTCAAGTTCTCTTTTGATAAGTTTAGGTCACGACCTGAATTTTTAATTGAATCAGCAGTTGAATTAAAACTCTGATCTAAATATTTTTCTTTATTATCTCATGTAACTTTAAATGCTGGAGGTTTTCTTTTTAGGTACAGAAAATAATGTAGATCAATTAATTTTATATTGGATGAAATAACTGCCGGCACGAACGAAGGCCCCAATGAACTTAGACCCTAAAACGAAAATGAACTAAGGCCCGAAAAAGGGGGAATTAGTTCATAATGAAGTAAAACCCCAACTTTTTTTTTTTTTTTTTTTTTTCAATATTATTTATTGAATCTTCATACATTTAATATGAACTAACAATAATTAATCAAATCTTAACCTAGTACTTTATTTTATGTCCTGCCAGTGCCAGACAAAAATT
This sequence comes from Pollenia labialis, assembly GCA_949318255.1. Lineage (NCBI taxonomy): Eukaryota > Metazoa > Arthropoda > Insecta > Diptera > Polleniidae > Pollenia > Pollenia labialis. The sequence continues at coordinate 120,733,035 of OX439141.1, forward strand.
TTCTTTATCACGGGTTCTGTTCACTTATCTAGGTGTTTATCGCTAATCTAATTGGACAAGTGCTGCAGTGTCTCTTCTTCTTAAGCGAGTGTGGCCGCTATCATTTAAAATATTTCGAGCTAGTGGGTTCGGATGCAATTCGAGCCTTTTTAAGTATTTTACTGCATATTTCGTAATCACAGTTTTAACTAATGGAACATTGAGATCCTTGTGAATATTTGAATTTTTAACATACCAAGGGGCAGCTGTGATTATTCGAAGAAGTTTATTTTGGCGCCTTTGAATTTTTTCGATATTAGAAGCCGAGGCAGTGCCCCATAACTGAATACCATAGCACCAGATTGGCTTTAAGATGGAGTTGTAAAGTAGAAGTTTGCAGTCAAGACTAAGGACAGAGTTTCTGCCAATAAGCCAATGAATTTGTATGGCTTTTAGTTTCATTTGAGTTAATTTTGCCTCTATATGGCTTTTCCACGTCAAACGGCGATCTAAATGTATACCGAGATATTTTACATGCGAATTTTGAGGTATTATTTGATTATTGATTTTAATAGGGGGGCATGATTCCCGACGCAAGGTGAATGTTATATGTACGCATTTTTGCTCATTGACTTTTATCCTCCATTGTTTTAACCATATTTCTAGTTGAAATATATGATCCTGTAAGTAACGAGATGCTTCATAACTGTTTTCGTGGACGCTTAGAAAAGCTGTATCGTCTGCAAATGTTGAAGTTTGTGTGTAGTTGCTCGTTGGCATGTCCGAAGTATAAATTAAGTATAATAGAGGCCCCAGAATGCTTCCCTGTGGGACTCCAGCGCCAATTGGCTGAGGTGAACTTAAGAAATTTCCTTCTTTTATAATAAATTGACGACCGACTAAGTAGCTTTCTAGCAGCTTGTGTGTGTTTGCTGGAAAATTTTGCTTTAATTTATGTAATAAGCCTTCATGCCAGACTTTATCAAAAGCTTGAGAAACATCGATGAAGAGAGCGGAACAATATTTTCTTTCTTCAAAGGCTTTTCTTATGGCGTTTACTATACGATGGGTTTGTTCAATTGTGCTGTGTTCTCTTCTAAAGCCGAATTGGTGGTTAGGTATACATCTATTTTCACTTAAAATTGGAGTTAATTTTGACACTAACAGCCTCTCAAACAGCTTTGATATATTAGAAAGTAAGCTTATAGGCCTATATGACTCAACTTTTGTGTGATCCTTTCCTGGTTTAGGTATTATGGTGACTAAGGAAACCTTCCATTTTTGAGGATAGTATTGAAGACGTAAGATAGCATTGAAAATTAAAAGAATAATTTTCTTTGCTGTGCTGGGTAGCTCCAAAAGCATTTTGTTGCTGATCTTATCAAAACCAGGGGCTTTTTTGGGGTTTAATTCACAAACAGCCTTTTCGATTTCTCTTATCTCAAATCTTAGAGGAACAGCTGCTCTAGCAGGAACAGGTGGGAACTCGGCCACAGCATCGTGAGATATATTTGGGATAAATACGTTTTTTAAGTGATTAACAAACAGATTTCCCTTTTCGTTATCATTTCTTGCCCAACTTCCGTTCAAGTTTCTTAATGGTGGCTTAGAGGCAACTGGCCTTTTTAGATTTTTAGCTGCACGCCATAATGAGTAGTCTGATTGCGGAGTTGCATCAAGTTCCTTAAGATATTTTTGCAGAGAAGCCGTTTTTTGAGTCTGTAGTAACTTTCTTAGCCTTTTTGTACAATCTTTTAATAAACTCTTTAGTTGAGGGGATCTGTGCAATTGCCACTCTCTTCGAGCTCTTCTTTTTTCAGTCAGGAGACGCTCAACATCTGTGGAATAAATTTTAATATTTTTAGTTTTTTTTGGGGTATTACTGGAATGTTGCACAGCTAGCTTCAGAAAACTGTCAAAATTAAGAATAGCGCGATCTACGCATTCCGGTGTACTAAGCAGAATATTTTCTGTGCAATGGGTGCTGAGATATTTTTTATATTTTAGCCAATTGATTTGTGTAGCTGGCGTCGCTAAGTAACCAGTTGGAGATACAATTCTATTGGGGTTCATTAAAGTAACAATTGTTGGTGTGTGGTCGGAAGATAATTCTAAGGAAGCTTTAACATAAATCGTTTCTAAGGGAATGTTTTTAACCACGCCAAAATCGATGACATCTGGTATTTTTTGCTGATCAGTAGGCCAATATGTTGGTTGTCCGCTCGCTATCACATTCAAATCCATTTTAGAAATAGTATTAAATAGAACACGACCCTTTGGTGTTATAAGTCGGGACCCCCAGAAGGTATGTTTAGCGTTATAATCGCCAGCGGCCAGGAAACAAGGTCCTAATGATTTAAAATAATTATAATATTGGCCTTCAGATATTGAATATCTAGGTGGGGAGTATAACGATGAGATTACTACGTTTCTATTTAATTCTTCAACGCAAATGTTTGTTGCTTGAAGATAATCTTCACAATGATCACCCATGAGGTAGTGTTTGACTCTGGTTTTTATTAAAATGGTAAGTAAAACGCCAACGATGGTATGAATATAGCCCCCAAAATGGGAACGAACTAAGCCCCCATTAATGGGGACTTAATTCATTATGAATCAAAACCCTAATGTTATTATGAAGTCCCCAAAGTAAGAATGAACAAAGTCCCCAATAAAAAAATTCAAAAATAAAGTGACTCTTGTTTTGTTTTAAATATTTAAAACAAACATTATAGTTATATAATACGAAAAAAAATATCAAAGTATTAAAATTTTATACATAAAAAAAAAAAAAAATAACAAAAAACAAAAACTGTTCATTGTTTATATAATAATTAGATAATTTTGTATAAATACTTAATCAATAAGAAGTCAGGTATATATATATGAACTAATGTCCCAACTTTATTTGTGGGACCTTAGTTCTTTTTTACAAACTGGGGTTTTATTTCATTATGAATTAAGCCCCCAAATTAAAAAAATGAAATAAAACCACAAAATAATGAACTATTTCCCCAAAAACCGTTGTTGTTGTTCCCTGTACAAATATTTGGGGCCTTAGTTCATTTTCGTTTTGGGGTCTTAGTTCATTGGGGCCTTCGTTCGTGCCGCCGAAATAACTTTGCCATTTTTTCCGCCTTGTTCTTTGGCCATGCAGAAATAGCAATCAGCCATATGATCATTCGGATCTCTCCATCCAACTAGCTTACCGTATGACAAACACTCCTCCTTGCCCTTTTCAAATTGAGTTAATTTTACAAAACACGTAGCATAAAATACGTTTGGAGTCTGTGATTTATTGACAAATCTGGCATAGAACCAAAAATGTATAAGACTCCAAAAAAGTGTGTAGCCGACGTTCAATGGTGAATTAAAAAGTTTATTAATAAAAATTAATGTTCAAAAATAATTTATTTACTTTTTCAATTTATATTATTTACTCATAATCAACTTTTTCTGCCAAATGCTTTGCATTTTCAGACAATTCTCTAATTCATTATCTTGGATTATCGTCGTATTCGTTGTCGAATCGTCCAATTCCACAAAGTTGTATTTGTATGCCTGCATTCAAAATATATTTTAAATTTCATAACGTTTTACCAAGGAGAATTCAACAAGGTAAGCTCGTCTCTACAGCAATTGCAACTCTAACAAAATATATAACCATAAACATTTAAGAAATACCCATAAATAGTTGACAAATTACAAACTAAATTTATTATAAGGATAATAAAATTACTTGAATTAATATTTGTCTTAAACCAAATTAAAACAGCGTTAAAATTATAAGATTAATAATATTAAATAACTAAAATATAAGTGAATTATTAATCGATTCTAATAAAATTATGCGGCTTAAAAAAAACTCATTAATGTAGCCTTTTAATCAAAATAAAGTCGAAATTTCTTTTCTGTTAAACAAATTTATTTATTTATAAAGAACCTTAAAAATGTTTAAAAGTATTTGTTTGATCTTGCATACTCATTGTACTGTATTGTTTTATGCTAACCGTTGCATTAATTAAACCATTAAAACTAAAGAACCATTAAAAATTTATAGAAACTCTTTTATTTTAAAAACTTGACTATTTAAAACGAATTGTTATCAACTAATTTTTTTACACATCCATTTAAAGATAACAACGTTCCAAAGTTAATGGCAACCACAAAAAAATCGTTTCAAAAATATATGAAATATAAAAGGAAAAACTTTTTCCTAATATCAAAGTCAAAATGTTAAAGTTTCCTTCAAGTACATACTTATACATAAAAATAAAAGGCAGCATGAACAACACTCAAATTTATTTTAGTCGAAAAACATTTAATTACCCCCTTTTTTGGAAAATTCGGTGTTGGGAAAAGCGAACTTAGATATGCATATTTTCTTAATTGCTTTACATTTCTAATATCGATTTTTTTTTTAACAAAATTTGTAAATTTATGGTAATTACCAAATTAAAAATAAATATAGATTGAAAATATTGTTTGTGCAGTTTTCTTTTGGCATTTCCTTGAGGTACCTGTGTATGTGAATATAATATAACCTTCTAGTTTTCACATTAATTTCTTATCACCAGATAAGTTGCATATAATATTTCGTTGTTTACTTGTGTTTTGAAGTAGTGTTTAGCTATTTTCTCTTGAACTCGTTAAAACTATTTCTTTTATTTAAAATGACTAAAAGAGACATAAACATTTACAATTACTTGCTTTCCAAACCATTTAACACTTTTAAAGTTTACTCCTTAAGTGTTTTTCGTACTGTTTCTTTTAACAAACAAAAAAAGTTACAAATGACAACAAAATGTAAACAATGAATTTCTGCCTTTTACATATTTTTATACCCTTCACCAAAGATGGCAAGGGTATATATTAGGTCGTTTATTTCATTAGTTTATCATTACTTTAGAAATTTCTATAATATGGAACTAAGACCCTATGATATATATACATTCGGATAGTAACAAGCGGCAAAATTAATTTAACGATACCTTCCCTTCCATCCATCAATTTGTCTGTCCATGTGTATGTTGAAATGGGTTTTCCATAGACCCCAAATGTGATGGAACAAGTTTGTTATATTTTTATATCACACCTAGTGCGGACTAGTTTCCTATTGAAGTTCAGGCAGATCGGTCTATAAATGGTTGAAATACGATCAGCAAACCACGATTCATACCCATAAACGATTACTTTTTTAAGTCTTCATATAATATATAAACTTTATTTCTTCCCTTCTGAAATAAACTTAGTGAAATACTTGTAGTTAAAATACAAGTGTACTGTAGAATTTAAGGTTTTGGTCAATGCGGTGCTGAAGGGTATATAAAATTCGGCACAGTTGAATAAAACACTCTTTCTTGCTTTAGATATATAAAAATAGCAATTGCCGTCAAATAACGTTCCGGTAGCGCTATCTATTGTAGTTATTTTGAAGCATTTCGTTAGCTTACTGCAAGCTTTTTTGGAAAATCTATCAAGTTTCTTATCCCCTTAAACAATTTAAACATTCTTGCATACTGTTAATAAGCTTTTTTGCATTTTACAAAAAGCTTTGTGAAAGCTTTCTTATAAGTTTGACAAGCCTCAAGTTTTACAACATCATGTTAAGACTTGCTGTTCACGTAGTGATGTTACAGTTATAACTTTTCATTATTTTCAGTTCGTTTTTTTAAACTTGTGGAAAATTATAAAAGCTTAGTATATTATTAGAAAGCTAGCAGTGTTTTACAAATTTAAGGCCTAAATTGTGTTAAACACAACGCAACGACAAAAATAAATTTGAAAGCAAAACAAAGACAAAAATCCTTTGTCTGTTTTATTGTTGCTTTCTACAGAAATTTGAATTAAATTTTAAACGCTGCATATCTTGTGGCGTTTAAAAATTTTTTAAATGCAATATGAATTTATGAAAAAATCAACAACAAAGTTATCAAAAATGTTTGACTTTGCTTGTGCTTTCAATGTAATTTTTAACGTTGCGTTTTACACAATAAGGTCTTAAATAAATAGGCGAAAAGCAACTACAAAAATACAGGTTGTCAAACAGGAACATCAACTTATGTTATTAACTGCCCGTCTATAACAGAGATAAACATTGCTACTTATATTGCAGTAAATGTCAAAATTATGTTATCTTAAATGTAGACAGCACTGCTTTGTACATATTTACTGGCTGCAATTTATTTTGCAATTATTGTTAATAAATTTTCGTTGACAATTATTGCTAGCATAAAACGTTAAATTTGGTTGTCAAAAAAGAAGCAAAAACAAAAATGGAAGCAAACTGTGAGGGAAAGAAATAAAGTTTGTTTAATGGTATTTATTAAAAATTGAAGATAAAGAATTTAATAATTAAAAATAAACACTAAAATATTTTTTGTTGAAAATAAGCACTAAAAGAAAATTGCAAATAATATTTTTGTTAATATGAATGCTGTCTTTATTAGCAATCTTAAATAAAGAATTAGTTCTTAATGAAATTCTTCCTTAAGATCGATTTTAAGAATGTATTCTTAAAAAAAATAGTCAAATTGGTTTTTATCCGAATTCAAATGTTGAAATAAAACACAGGCATGTATTTAATTAATTTTTAAATTATTTAAATATCAACATACATATGTGGGATTTCATATGATAGACCCAATATTGAAATCGATGTCTTTCGATTTGGATGAAATTTGCACCAAGGTTAGTCCTATTGGATGATAGTTTAGACACAAATATTCAACAAGATTGGTCAACAAGTTTCTGAGTTAGTCAAAGTCTGAAATTTTTTTTGACATGTTTTAAAAAAAATTTTTTTTTTATTTTAAAACTTTTTTTATATATTTTTTTCAGCGGGAATGTAACATACCCAAATATAATTTTAAACCATCGATACTGTAATGCCCACAATATGTTAATCCCAGGAATAAAATCACTTTTTTTCATCACATAATTTCCTTTAATATCCAAATTTTTTTTACATTTAATTTGTTGTAGCTGATGAAGTGCAAATTTCATCCAAATCGGAAGACACCGATTTCAAAATTGAGTCACTTAACATGAAATCCCCCATATGTATACTTATGTATTAAAAAAAGGGAGACCGCAATGATAATGTAATATTAACAAGTACATAACTACATACATTAACTTAGGTGTAAGATATGTCTTTCCATTATAAATATGATATAGAAGTAAAGGAGGGATAGTTAAATCCGAAATTTTAAAAATATATTTTTCATTTAGTAAAAAACCAATTTCATAAGACTGGAAATGCATTTACTTGGATTCTCCGGAATTCCATTCTTAGTTCCAGCTGAGAAATCGCTTATTTAATGACTTCTTCATGTACTACAAACTTTAAAAGTAAATTTTGAATCTGAAACATATACATTTAACGTCAAATAAGAGGTGGTGAAATAAATCTATGAATTTAAACAATGTTTTTTTTTGCACAAATAAATAAGTAGTGTTTACCCTTGAGATACTTGAAAAAAGACTCCATTTGAAACTCTTGAAGAAATATTTTTAACAATGCGTTTTCTAAAAACTCCGATGAAATTTCCTACGGCATGCTGATTACATCGTATTGTCGTTTGGCGTTTATAAATCATCACTCATTGGTATGGTTATGAACACCATTTCATCTGTGTTATGATTTTCCATTATTAGTTGTCTTTCACAACATTTTAATATTTCCTTTTTACTTTTTTTTAAATAAGTTTTTCTTCGTTCAGCATTTTACAATTTATTACACAACACGCTTTCATTGATGTTTAATTTCGAAAAAAACAAGAATTAAATAAAAGTTGCAAGAAAACGATCTTAAAATTAAGATAAGGTTCTTGATTTTTAGAATTCTTTTTCAAAATTTTGAATTTATGCTTAAATTTTTAAGTGGCAATCTTACTGACCAAATTTCAAGACTGAAATCTGAAGATTTCTGCAATCTTTATTCAAGAATTTTGTTCTAAAATTTAGATAGTAATTTTTCTTTTAGTGCATATTTCGCACACTCATTCATATCTACTAGAACTATTGTTATGGCAAATATAAAGGAATCCCAAATTGCAATATCCGCTTCACAACCGTTTCCGATTTTGCCAAAACAATCGCCTTATCGCCGAAAAAAATTAATTTTTTTATCTTTTTTGTTATTTATAACTGTGAAGTACAAAATTTGTTTATTGCAAAGGACATATTCAAACAAGTTTAATTTATTAACTTTCAATATACTGAATTTTGTACGGAAAATTTGAAGGGTTTAATAAAAATATGTATGTATATGTAAAGAATTTCATTTCTTATTTTGTTTTCCTAATTTGTTATTTATTTGTACCTATAAAGTACAAATAACTTTTGTATTACAATGCAACAGAAAATAAACTTAATGCTTTTCTCAATTTAACAAAAGGCATTTCCAATTTGTTTATATTTTTCACATTTGGAAACTTTATAAAAATTTTGTTGTAAAAATGTTATTATTTGGGGCTGCACTGGTCATTGCGTCCAAAAAGAATGAACCAGTGCAACCAAATTTAGCTGAAGTACAAACCTCAGTTTCACTCAAATATCCTTGTCTTTTCTTTGTAACAATTTTAATTTTATGGTTATATATTTTCAAAAAATGGTTGAATAATATAATGTGCTTTAATATGCTTTAACTATAATATAAGCAGTAAAGCTCTTTGTGCCATAAAAAGCTGCCTGTAATTTATTCTGGAAACTTCCTAAAACATGGTTCTTGACCTCAATCAAACATATAATGAATACAATGTAAAATAAACAAATTCAGTATATTTTGCATAGCAAGTTGTTAACATGCAGGCAGGAAATTAATATAGTTGAATTATGGTTACTAAAATTATGAAATAGCCAGAAAATGCAACTTACTTTATTGACAAAAATTAATTTGCATCTGTTGACAGGTTAGCAATGGCTTGGACCTCTTTTATTTAATAATATAATTGAATAAATCCAATATTTTTGAATAAAAATTTATGTTGCCAAAAGTCTACAACATGCGTTTGTGGCGTAAATAATAAAATACGGTTACAATTTGTTTGGTTAGACTGTGCCATTCAATTCCCCGAAAAATGAACCACGTTATTCTTTTCGACAATAACACGGTGCTACAGTGTAAAAAAACTTGGAAAACGACCTAGCGTGGGTTATTGGTCTTGTTGAGTACATTAAAAATTGTGTCAAAAAATTTCAGAAACACCCTCAAATTCAGAAGTTATTTTAAAAAAATCGTTTTCAGTGATGTTCGTCAACTTATCGACCTGTAACTCAGTCAGTTCTTGTCCGATTTTAATTTTTTTAAAAGGTTTGGAAAGAAAACTGATTGCTCTTTAAAATGACGTGCATTTTTTATACATTTGTAAGTTATAACAATTGTTTTTGTTAAGAATATCTACAAAAACAAACGAAAATTATAAACTTTTTTGATTTTAGGTGCTTTTCATTGCTTATTTTAATATGGAAGCTTATAAAAATTTATATTAACGCATGAAGAAAATTTAGTTCTTAACAAAACATGGTTTTAATTTTTCAAATCGGATAAAAATTGTATAAGTTATTCAACTTTTCATTAACACCTATTTTTAGTATTTTCTCCCTCCGCGCAAAAAATATGAATAAAAACAAGTTAGAGTGCTATATTCAGCTGTGCCGAATTATTAATACCCTCCACCGACTGTTCGAATATTTCAGGAGGGATATCTATATGATGTCTATTTATTATTAATTTATCTTTATAAAAACAGACATCAGCATTAAAATTGGTTGGTTTGAGGTTTAGATCTATATTAAATTATTTAGCAATTTAAACTAGCTTGAGTAACAGTTTCAATTCAAATTTTGTTATGATAGCATTATTTTTTATCGGTTTTAGGCGTACTAAACTATTTTCCGGGAGTAGTGTTTATATGGGGCCTAGGGTGAATTATGGACGGATCTTCACGAAATCTTACAGCGTGATTTCCAGTCGAATAAAACAAATTTTTGCAAAATCTTATCTCATTCCGTGCATTGTTCCACCATTTATGTTATTTTTTATAACAAAGTTATAATTTTTTTTAGGTGATGGTTCCACATTTTGATTCATAGCTCTGGTCCTACTGCACCGATTTTGCTGAATTTCAATCGCAAACTGCTTAGGATAACTGCAAGCAATTTGGCACCAAGTTTGTTAATTTCTTTTGAGTTGTTCGAAAGTGAGCGTGTTTTCAACATACGAACAGACGGACAGACAGACATATGTTTGCGGTTTATTCGCTGAAAAAAAAACATCGCTTTGATCTGAAGAAAAATAAAGCCTTGGTAAATGCCTTCAATACAGTTTTTAACTGCTCATACAGTTCTAGCAAATGGTATAAACCCTAAAGTATTTGTACAAGCTGTTCCAGTATGCTTAAGAAAACTAAGTCCGAAAAGGTTATAAGCCAGCCATTACCATTATCTTTCCCAATGATTTGGCATCATCAAATATTCCATAAACCACAAGACTGTTATTTTTGCCAAACAAACATCACTAGTTATCAATATAAAAATCGTGATAGCATTAAATATGCTAATGTGTTAACTGTTACTAAGCCAGTATTAAGTGCAATTAAATGTAATGAAACTTAACATAATCAAAGTGATGATGAATCTGGAATATTTACCAAAATCGGCTGAGCCACATTTTGTGACAAATGCATATTTTTGCGATCTTCTGCGTGATTTAAAACTTTAGTAACTTTTGTAAATATAAGCCGATTTTAACAAATGATATCCCGTTTTTTTCTACACAAAATTATCTTTAAAATACAGTGCAAACAAAGATAGGTTTTCATAGAAAAAAATTAAAATAACTCTTGTTGAATTTGAAAAATTATGAAAAAAAATAAAAAAAATTAGAAACTTTTGATAAACACTCACCTAATTTTTTGGAATATATTTTTTATGAATACATTTTATAAAAGCTTAATTCTTTGCCTTTCCAAAACAGTTTAAAATTTTAAAATCGATCAAAAAATTTGCGAGTTAGAGGTACTAAAGTGCTACGACCTACCGTAAAACAGTTTTTTGAAAATAACTCAAAATTTTGAGGGTGTTTCAAAATTTTTGAAAACGGTTTTTGTATGTCCTCACTTAGGCCTACAACCCCCACTAGGTCGGTTTTCAAGTTCTGACAAAAAGTGTTTTTTTGTAGCAGTGTGTTATTATACGTCTGTTCCATTAATGTATTTCCAATGGACTGAGGAAATATCCTCGTTGGGCACAATTCACAAAATTTAAAAGAACTGCAAATTACCTACCGCAACAGAATTTATGAAACGGTTTGTTGCACGGAGTTTCTTTGAGGAATTTGTCACAAATTATGAAAGTATGGATATCTCTGTGACATGCTGGAAGGACGGTAAGCTTGTTACGTAAGTTTTAAATTATGCAGGCTCGGAATCGGTTGAAACAGCCAATAGACTTTACAGAACGCAAAGACACAAATTTTAATAATCTTTCCAAAAACAGTAAAAGAGTAAAAGTTTCACTTGGTATTCATAATAGAGCAACAATTTCTTTTGCAACCACACACATTTTGCATTAAGAAACCGTTTGAAAATTTTAGCCACAACAATATTATGCATTTATTATTATTTTTTACAACAATATGTTAAAATTTTCAACAATTTCATACAAATTGTTTTTGAAGTTCTAGGTGACTCAACTTTAGTTACATTATTAAAAAAATTTTTGTTCGAAAAATGAAGGGAAAATACATATGTATATGAAATACTTAGGGAAGAAATAAAGATAGAAGAAAAAACGAAATTGTTTCTCTGATTGTGAACTTTTGAAAAAACCACTTTTATTTGCTGATTCAAATTCAAGAATAAAGAAAATTTTATTTTTTATAACAAATAAAAAAATATTTAAGTAACAAAAAATACAAAACATATTCAATTGAAATAATAAAATTTATCAAAGTAAAATTGTCAACAAGTAATATTTTGAACAAATTATTTCAACATGAAAAAAGCTTTAAAGCTTTGAGCGGTTTTATCATTATTGAAAAAAAAAACGTTATCTTAATAGTTTAATTATTTCCCTGACGATGATACACATTGATGTATTGAAATTATAATATAAATGTTAACAAATTTTTATATAAAAAAGAAAAACCTCATGCTTAATAAATTGTATTTAAATATTAATTTTTGAATTGATATTTAATTACAGTTGGTGAATACAAAAAAATTGGTGAACAGCCTCGAATAAAAATTCGCTCATATATATACACTTCACCACAGGTGGATAGGGTGAACGTACATTCGTTTGCCATTCCATTTTTTAATTTTTACAATATTAATTTAAGACCTCTTTCAAAATATACATATTGTCATCTAAAACACAAAACGGCGTTACAACAAAAAAAAAATTTTAATTCGTGTTTCTGTTTGATGATGCACTAGTCTCAATAACATGTCCCTATAAAATTAAAATAAAAACGCCCTTTTGCATTTTAGGTGACGATATATATTTTGGGTCCTTTTCAGTAACGAAGTTGAATTAACGATATCTATCAGTCTGTGTTGTGTGTTTACTGACTTTCACCTTAATTACACTTGATAAAATACTAAAATATTTTTTCGTTCATATATGTTCCTTATAGGATAAAAGGAGCCTTCTCACCAAATTTCATTAAAATCGAGATCGGAAAACTCTATTAGTATAGGTTTTGCATCTACAAATCCCAAAAGTCATTGGTGGACAAAGTGGTAACCGATTATGCATTCTAGGATTAAAGACTTTTTTAAGAATAAATTACGCTATTGAGTTATTTCAAGTCTGTAGCGTATAACTCTTACAGTATATAAGAACACGAGTAAAATAATAAGGCTGACACGTACCTGCTAGCAAAAAGATTATTCAATAAAATATTCATAAATAACTTTGGTCTTTGGTGGTAGAGACCGTTCTTAGTTCTTACACTTTAAATGGATAAGACCTATCACTTTTACATTGGGTTGTCATTGGTGGGGGTCAATTGACACCATTTGACCTCTCACACATCTATTCTCAATGCACGTGTTTAGAGTAAGTTACTACAATGTAGTATTATTTCGATTAAATGTAGAGTTTTTTCAATAAAAACAAGTCCTAGGACTAAATTAAAGAAAGTCCCAACAAATTGTGTCACACCACGAGTAAAGACTGTACTGTAATTCATTACTTTTTCTACCGTTTTGTTCTTCATATACCAGTTAAATTATTGGCTCTCCTTTAACTGGTCATAAATTCTTTCTTTTGGTTGTTGTTCTATTTTCACAAATCTTAGGACCAGTCTGTTGTAACAATTGACACAAATTTCCTGCAGGGTTTTTTTAAATATGCCTATCGAATTATTTGTTAGTGAGTTTTTGAAACACAATTAAAAAAAATACCCATTAAAAAATGTATAAAGAAAAAAATGTATTTACATTAAAAGAAATTGTAAAGTGCCACAAATTAAAAAAAATCGATGCAAACAAATTTTAATTTATTGTTGTGATAGCACCACTGTATCATAATAAGATAACTTCTAACATTATTATGATTAACATGATAATAATATGATTACTTCTTATTTTATTATGATTAACATGACAATAATATGATTGCTTCTTAGCTAATTATGATTAACATGATAAGAATATGATTAAGAAAAAATATTATGATGTAATATTACGAATTTATTTGATCATAATATGATTTAATTACACTCGTTATGTGGTGACTGCAATCATGTTGCTCTTAGAATATGTTTACTACATTCACGTTTCTTTTTGCGTTTATTATCTGACCACAGTTTTTCAGTGAAATAAGTACCCAGTTGTAGAATGTAATAATTAGAACTGTCATGTCCGAATTTACTCCACAGGAGGTCAGACAACAGGAAAACTTATCATGCAATTTTTTTACCGATTAATGAAACAAATCTTGGAATAAAAGTGCAACGCTGAAGACTAAAGTCATATGATCCCCGATTATGCAGATGAAATAAATAAATAAAAAAAAAAAATAAAATAAATATCTTCCTATCTTCTCCTAACAATATTTCGAGCTAAAAATTTGGAAGGACTTCAATTGTTTTTAATTATTTTACCGCCTATTATAGTTTTTTTTTAATTAGTCATTTAAATCCATGTGATATATACATTAGGGATATAACCATTTGCATTTTTTTGCAAATATCAAAAAGGACCTATCATAGTGAGATAGTGCATAAAAAAATATGAAGAAATGTGCCATCCTTTTTTCGCGAGCGTGTAAAAAGGTTCGGCACCGATCGCGATGAAGTTTTAGCTTATAATTTTTTTCAGTTTTACAGGAAATCTATAATTCTAACGTCGAAAGCCATGCTATGCTGGTCTTTGCATTTCGTGTTTTTTATATGAAATGGCGATTCCCTGCATTCCAAAAAAAGAAACCAAAAAAACGGCACAAGGGAAGGATACCGCCATAAAAATTTATATTACAATTTATGCGACAAAAATATAACGTAAAAATACATATATTTTTATTAATATTAACTTCTTAGATGTTCCCACAAATATTTTTTGGGGAAGGACTCTCACCAAAAAAAATCAATAGTCTAACTAAAAAAACAAACAATTTTATGTAATGTTATTGTACGTTTTCTCCGCGTTATCTGCTTCTGGAAACTAGAGAAAGGGAAGGATTCCCATTATTAAACACATTTTTAATTTAAAAAAAAAAAAAATGTTTGGTGTTTTAGAAATTGCATTCGGTGCCGAAGGTTTTTGGACCGAAATGACCCCTGATATCGATTTTTAATATCAGTATAACATTACCCATACCGTAATGATAGGTGCTTATTTTGGTTATACCCCTAATATACATATATTGTGGTCCGTCTGGTTACAGTCCGATTCTCCTTTGATCAACAGCGGCCAAAAGGAAAACCTGTGGCAACAAAATTTGGCTAAAATTGTAAATATGACAAATCAATCAACTAATTATTGGTCATAGTTCTCCGGTAAAAGATTTCCTTAGGCAAATTAAAGCTCTAAATTTAGTTTACCTATTTTTTCATTAAATACAAATACCAAACTCAACAGAAAAATCAATCTATCTGTACTCAAATCAATCCACAGCGGTATTAATAGTACGGTGAGTACCGATTTTCTTGAATCAGGTACAGAAGGATTTATTCAAGTACGGATTTTCAATCGCGAAATAATTCACATATCTATATATTTAATCCCGAATGCGTACTTAAAATAATCCGAATATGTGATTGATTTTAGTAAAACTAAGATTGAATCAATCTCAAAATCCGTTTGATTAAAGTATTATAAAGTTGATTTAATCCCGAATTCGTTCTTGAAATAAACCAAAAGTGAAAATAGAAGGAGAATTTTTTTATGATTGATTTACTTTCCCCATACAGAATTTCAATTATAATACACCAGCATCATTCCTGATATGGGTTTTACTTTAAAAACTTAGTGTACATATATAACTGAAAATATAAACTTAATGAGAAGCAATAGTTCTCAAGTTTACTTTTTTAACATGAAAATAATGTGTTTTCGTCTTGTTCTGTTGTTTTTGTTGTTTCTATACACAACAAGCAAATCGTTTTTGTAGTATATAAAACAAACTCTGATAAGTTTAATGAGATTAAAATGCTCACTTTATAATTTTCCTCTCAGAGTGGCACTACTAGGGCAACCAAAAAAAAAAGCTCTTAAAAAAGCGTTTAAAAACATGATTATTTTCCACTTTATTCGTTTAATATGTTGTTACAGTAAATTATATATTGATGCGAAACATTTTCGAAAAGAAACGCTGTCTATTTGGAGACGCTTTTATACATAAAAAAAATTCTTTCTATGCCTACAGATTGTTAAGGGAGTATGTGCTCTGAGATATATTTTATGCGATTGGACTCGCAATTCTGCTTGGCTCCAAAATATTCCCAATATATTTTAGTACCGAAAATCCTTAATTTTTTAATAAAACTAATTCAAATGTTTTTATTCACTTTGCCTGCTATATCCTGGAACACCGGACATTTCTTTTACGGTGCCCATAACTATATTTACTTGGAAAACCAATGAAAGATTTTTTGTTTCCAATTTGGTTACAACTTTATGTCAAAACAAAAACTTTACAATAATTAACAATATGTATTTGGATCCGCAAATTATTTTCATTCATTTAAGCCTGGCATATACGCACTGCTGAAGAATCTGTAGAGTTTAAATTTGAAAAAATGTTTACGATATCAAAATATTTGTAGTAGTAATTTACAGCCATTATCCAGGTTCCCCATCGAGTTTTCACTGGTTGTGGAGGTAGTGGTATATCTGGTGCTGTTTCTCGTAAGATATGACCACTTGCATGACATTTTTTTGTTGCATTTAAAACAAATGAGCCTACATTTGAGTAGCATTCCTTTATATGTTCATAAACTCTCTAAACTTCATGTGCAAGATAGGTCAAGTGAGTTATATGTGGGTAAAATACAGCAATGGCTTTTGCAGCTTTCACCATCTAAGTACATATGTATATCAACTGAATCACTGAATCTGCAAACAAACATCAAAAGTCGAATGAACTTTTTCTAATACAACTGTTTTTATTAAAAATCTGTTTTCTGAAATATTTTCTACCACATGCAGTATACCCACAGTAACGTTTGCCACAAATCTGTTCGACGCATCTGTGGTCTCGTCTTTAGAGACCCAAATAAAATGTTTGTGTACTTCTTCCCTTATTTTGTTTACCGTCGATTCATAAACTATTTTTGTATGTTTGTTTCGAAGAGACGATTCGAATGGGATATGGAATGATGTATAGTTTTGAAGAAATTCTTGTCTATTTAAATGTCGCATAATGATACAAAGGCTTCATAAAGATCCATGCAATAATTATCGGCGGCCGATAAACTTATAGAGCTTTGTAGAAAAGTGTGTTGTACATTTTTTTTTGATTATCTTTCTTTTAGATCCTTGTGCTTTTTTGAATCCAGTTGTTGTTTTTTATTGTAATTTTAATCAACAGATAAAGGTTTTGAGCAGACGTTACACATCATCAGTATCAGTAGCTTGCGCCAGTAAACCGATTCGCTTTCCTTGACTTTAGGCATTTTCTAAATCAAAAAACAATAAACAACGTTTTAACTAAGGTTTTAATAAATTAAAAAATAATTCATACTAACATCCAAAACGCAGAGGATATATAGATAATTTAATCTGGGGTCTAATCACCGCATTTGATACTATCGTATCGAATAAACTATTGAATGTTTTTGCATACGATAGACACTGACGTATCGAATGAAAACTCGAGAAATTTAATGTCGAGTTACTCGATATCGAATGCTATTATTTCAAATTCAATAAATTTCATTTTATATCGAGATTCATGATACCAAAATAAATAATTTCTATCAATTTGGCTCGATATCGTACGCGGTGATTAGACCCCTGTAGTGGGATTCTGTAACTTTTAACAATAACAACAGTTGTTATAATTGTCAACCTGTTTTGTTGTTTGCACTAACGATTATGTGATTCTGTAAATTGTTGTTAACGACATAGATAAAAATTAGCGTCAAGTGGCATCACTGTCAAAAAAATGGCAAAATAACGAAAAACACAAAGAGGAATAACAAAAACAAATAAAATTATTAAAATTAAACAGATTTTTTTTTGTTTTTTTTTTAAGAAGATAAGCCAAACATTTTACGATTAAATTAAATGCAAATTATTTAATTGCCATTTACAAATTATATTAAACTAAATTTTTTTATTTTTTCGACATTTAACAATAAATAAACAACACAAAAAAGTTGTCGTTTACTTAACACAAACAGCTGACTTAACGATAACAAGTGTTGTTTAAAATGTTAGAGAATAGCAATATCGTTAATTTGATTGTTAAATTTTTTAACAATGACAACTATTGTTAAAATTAATTATAGAATCGCACTACTGTTTTTAAACTAAGAAAACTTTAAAAACTTTAAAAAAGTTTATGCTTTCAACATTTCAATGAAATTTTTAAAATGTAAATTGACAGTAAAAACTTGGATACTTTGATTTAAAAACTTTTTTTTTTCAACCAGACTTCTTTGACGTTCATGAATTCGCCTTGACAAAAATAAAAAAAAATTGCCACATCAAAAAAAACAAATAATAACGATTTTTGCAAAAATTTACTAAATAAGTTTTTTTCCTATGAACAATTGAAAAATTATCTTAAAATGGCAAAATAGGTAAAAAAAAAGCCGATATTGCAAAACTAACTTAAAAAAAAGCCGATATTGCCAAAATAAGCAAAAAAAAAAAAAAAAGGTTAAACAAATATAGCGCATTTTCTTTTTTGTGATCGGAATTTGTTTTCAATGAAAAACAAAAAATAAGCATTTGCTTTATTTTGGTTGGCCTTGGCACTTCTTTTATTTACTTGGATTAAGAATTTTGTACTTATTTTAAGAAATGTTGAGGTTGATTTTCGAAAGTTTCGAGTTGGTTTTAGTGTTATTCGCACTTGAATTTTGTAATACGACTCGTACTTAAAGTAACTACTCAAGTTATTCCGAGTGTTTTTCTTTTTGTGCATTTAATATAACTTCGTTGAAAGTTTAATATATTGAATAAGCAACAGACCTCTTTTTATCTGCACTTTAACTATAATTAAATTAAAATCCATTATGTATGCCTTTAATACTATAAGAAGCCGAAAGAGTGGAAAAGCTCATTTGAACATTCTTATACCTTGCACGTTTCAATTTGCACATTTAATTATTTACTTCTGGACTTGTTTTTAATTTTCTTCAAGAAATGCAATAAGAAAAATTGAAAACTCGTTTCCTAATTACAATTGTATTAAAAAAAAAGAGAAACATTATCGAGAAAAAATATATTGCAACAATCTTTTTTAAAGGCTTTACAGTTTCATCCCTACATACAATTTTTCATCTAAAATCTGTAATATTTGATTTTTTATTTCTCTGTGGTCTTTCATTTGCATGCTTAATTGGTTTATTTGAAAACCAGGGCAAAATGCAACAAGAGAAAAAAGAGGACAATTAAACAAAAATTTTAATAGCGCTTCATTAATTCTTAACCGGTGACCGAAAAACTAAGTGAACTAAATGGAAGGTGCAGATTTTATTTTAAATTCAAACAAATATAGGAAATGATTGATAATGCCATTTGACAATAGATAAATTACGGTCAAATATAAGGCAAAGAGCACGAAAGTAATTTGACAAATAATTGTAAAATGTTAACTTCTGTATTATGTCCTTTTTATTGCACTGTGATTTCATTATTTGGCATTAAACGCATGATGCCCTCTTCACTCTAATTAGTTCAATTTCAATTTTATCTGAGATTTATTCATTATCTATGTTTTCATTTCTATACACTCGCATTGTAAGTGCATCATATGATTAACCGATTGATCTTTCTTAACTCTTCGCTTTAAAACGGTTAACATATGGGGGATATCATGTCAAGTGACCCAATTTTCAAATCGATGACTTCCGATTTGGATAAAAGTTGTATCCTATTGGATAGAAGTTTAAACACAAATTTTCAACAAGAAAAGTTTCCGAGTTAGAGGGGTTCAAAGTTTGACATTTTGGGCATTCCATCCATGTAACTTAAGTTTTCGTTTATTCTGGGAGATAAATACCAAACGCAGCTTGCTTTAAGGATTCGGGGGTATAGTATAAAAAATTTGTTGCATCTTTTTATTATTTATTGCTTTAAAACTATTTATTAATCAAAAATTTTATGGATTTTAATTAGTATTTTCCTTCCCTTGTAAACATAAAAAAATCGAGTTACTTTTTTATATTTAGCCATCGATATGCACTATTTTGAATTTTTTCCAATTTGAGTTAATGTGTTTCTTAAACCTTAAAAGTAAACTTATGCAGAGAAACTAGACAAATTCCGACGATATGTAACACACCCAACTATCATTTTTTAACCATCGATACTGTATTACCCACAATATGTTAATCCTAGGGAATAAAATCACTTTTTATACCCTCCACCACAATTAGTTGTGAAGAGGTTATACTAAGTTTGTCATTCCGTGTGAAACTTTTTTAATATTCATCTCAGACCCCACAAAGTATATATATTCTGGCTCCGTGAGTAAGTCTAAGTCGACTTAGCCATGTCCGTCTGTCCGCTCACTGTCGTACAACTCAAAAGAAATGAACAGCCTTGGTGTCAAATTGCTTGTAGTTATCCTAAGCAGTTTGGGATTGAAATCCAGCAAAATCGGTTCAGTAGGACCAGAGCTTTGAATCAAAATGTGGAACCACCACCTTAAAAAATTGATAATTTTGTTACCTATTAACATAAATGGTGGAACAAGGCACGGAATGAGATAAGATTTTGCAAAAATTCGTTTTATTCGACTGGAAATCACGTTGTAAAATTTCATGAAGATCCGTCCATAATTTACCCTACTCTCGGAAAACAGTTTAGTACGCCTAAAACCGTACAAAATAATGCTATAATAACAAAATGTGGTACGTCACAGTTTTTTAGGACCAGAAATAACATTGTGAAATTTCGTGAAGATCGGTCCATAATTTATCTTAGGCCCCATTTAAACCCTACTACCGGAAAAGAGTTTAGTACGACTAAAACTATAATTAATAATGCTATCAAAATAAAATTGAATACTTCCCAGTTTAATAGGGCTAGAAGTAGTCGGGTAAAATTTCGCGAAAATTGGTCCATAATTTACCCTTGGCCCCATATAAAGCCCACTCTGGTACACCGTAGAAGATATAGATATTACGGTAAAATTTCTTCCAACTTAGCTTCATATGGCCAGAAATAATGTCATGTAAATTTGTGATATACGGTCCATAATTTACCGTAGATCCCGTAGTTAGCAGCCTTCTGAAATTCACTGTAATCGCTAATACTAATTTTACCACTCTGCAGAATTTTGAGATGATTGGTTCATAACTTACCATGGCTCCAATATAAATACCCCTCCTGAAAATTATTTAAGTTCGGCTTTAACTGTTAATACAGGGGTCTAAGCATCATATAGATATCACTCCTGAAAAATTCGAACTGTCGGTGGAGGGTATCAAAGATTCGGCACAGCCGAATATATCGCTCTTACTTGTTTTCTGTAGAAATGTTGACAAATTAAATTCTTTTTATTAATTTGTAATAACAATTAAATTAGTATATAATTATAATAATAATATCTAATAATAATAATAATAATAATAATAATAATAATAAAAATAAAAAGATAAATAATTTAATAAAATTAGATCTCGATTACATTAGATGATTTTATAACATCCGTATTTATGGCCTTTCTTTTCTGCATTTGCCAATCCTTTCTTGGCGTGACTAGCTTCAGCTGTTGATTTTATTTTCAACTTGAGCCTTCCATCGACAAGCGGTATAAAAGCATGGCATTGTGCCATCGATTGTTACTGCAGCATCGAATCTGCTCTTCGGTGTTTTCAATGTTTCCTCCTGATCCTCTTGGCTACTAAAAACAATCTCAGTTTCTTTACAATAATTCTTTGCCCAATGGAATAAAGCAATCTCATCTAAGATGCGATCTTGATGAAGCACTGGAGGCTATACTTCTCTTCATTTCTTTTAAGGTTTGCTCCAACATCACCACATGTTCCTTTACCATCACAGCTCCTTTACCATGAAAATCTTTTTCATGAGCTATAAGATTTGCGAAGTTACTTTTGTTTTTAAAATGTTGACGAACTCCGTCCGAAACGTAGTATACCTTTTCTACTGTAAATTTAGATTTATAACTGAAACGGTATCATCCCAGTAAAAGCTTTACTTACATTGTAAGTTAGTTATTTGACCGAATAACTACTTATTTTTGTTCGAGATATCCACAGAATTCAGTACTTATAATAAACTCACTAGAAGTAAAAAAATCTAGTTATTATATCACTACGATTAAGTTGAATTGTATGTACATACAATATACTTACCATAAGCCAAAAAATAACTGGTTAATATACCTAATAATTAGTAATTGAGTACGTTACCAGTAAGTCTATAGCAACTTCTATAACTACTTATTTCTGGATGTATGTAGGTTAAAAAAATAATGACTTGCTTTTGAACGCGTTCATTTTGGGACATCCCTTGTATAATTGATTGGTTCTTTCAATAAAATTGGAAGTAGTGCTTTTAAGTTTTTCTGATTACTTAACACATTATTTTGTAGGCGAAGTTTTTACTGGGTAGTAAGTACCCAGTGAAAACTTCGATTACTTTTTCAAAATGAATAGCTTCTTTAACTCATTATTTAGTAGCTTTCTTCTATAACTACATCTATAACAACTTTTATAACTACTTTTTTCTGGGTGTATGTAGGTAAAAAAAATAATGACTTACTTTTGAATGCGTTCATTTTGGGACATCCCTTGTCAAATTCATTGGTTCTTTCAGTATAATTGTAAATAGTGCTGCTATGTTTTTCTGATTACTAAACACATTATTTTGTAGGCGAAGTTTTTACTGGGTATAATCACCACTACTTACCAGGAAACGTATGAAATAATTACCATCTATTATAAAAAAATCCAAAAAGTTTTTCCTGGGATGGTTTAAATCGTCGAATAGGATTTATACTTTTGTGTTCCAGTTTTGCATCTTTCATGTATAAAATAACTACTGTGAATATAAGACATCCTGAATAACATATTTATAGTTCTCTGCGAAATAAAACGAAACAACGAATTCAACAGACTTCAAAAAAATCTTAATATCCGTGAAGAATGCCCACTGCTCTTTGACTAAAAAGTAATGAGTCCTCAGATTTAGCAATCCTCAATTCGTTTTTCAACAAAATCATACACATTTATCTTTATTTATCTTTAAACGCTGTTTCTGAAAAACAGAAAAGCAGAAAATAAAGTAAATAAATAGGGAGAATGAAAGACTTTGTATTTGAAAATTTGCAAAGCTTAAACACCTCATCAGCAACAATAAATTAAGTGCACGACTAGTGATGATGTAAAAGGATCTATCAAGATTAAATTTTATTAAATTTTTTATCTATTTGTTTTTATTAATATTCCCAGTAAAAACTTCGCTTACTTTTTCAAAATGAATAGCTTCTTTAACTCATTATTTAGTAGCTTTCTTCTATAACTACATCTATAACAACTTCTATAACTACTTTCTTCTGGATGTATTAATGTAAAAAAATAATGACTTACTTTTGAATGCGTTTTTTTGGGACATCCCATATAAAATTCACTGGTTCTTTCAGTAGAATTGTAAGTAGTGCTCTTATGTTTTTCTGATTACGTAACACATTATTTTGTAGGCGAAGTTTTTACTGGGTTATTATATATTGTTATTATTAATTTAATTATATAGTAATTTAATTATTATTACAAATTAATAAAAAGAATTTAATTTGTCAACATTTCTATAGAAAAAATGATATTATTTCTGGGATTAACATATTGTGGGTATTACAATATTGAAGGTATAAAATGCTAGTTTGGTATGTTACATACCGTAGGAAAGTTTAATTTGTTTTGATTCTCAGCATAAGTTTTATTGGTAAGGTTTTAGAAATACTTAAGCTATATTCACATTATGTGAATTTGTCATGTGGAATGTCACTTTTCTATCGACATGTGATTTCATGTTTATGTCATAAGTTTTACATACGGTTTGTAATTTACATGTTCACATGTTGGTATGTAACGTACATTTGACATAACCTATCAAAAATAAAAAAAAAAACATTTTTAGTAAAAAATTTGTGTATTTTGTATCTGTTTTATTATTTATTTACTATAATAATAATATATGTATATGTATTAAAATTTCAATTATTTTTGCCGCCATAAGCAATTGATGTCTGATGCTTTGTCCCTTGAAAATATAACTCGTTCTAAATCAAAAATGTCATGTGTACTGTACACAGATAAATAACACATGATATTGTTCGAAGGGGTTCAGACCAGGCAGTATTTGAAATACATGTATTTGAAATACGTATTTAAAATACGTATTTAAAATACAAATACGTATTTTGTATTTGTATTTTAAATACATGACGTGCAAGTATTTTGTATTTTAAATACGTGTCCAGCAAGTATTTTGTATCTTAAATGCATAAAAATAGGAGTATTTTGTATTTTAAAAACATAGTTTACAAAATGTATTTTTCTGTTTATTGAAGATTGTTTGCATTATGATCTACCAAAAACTAGAATCGCTAAAGAACGTATCAGAAGTAGAAGCACCAGTAAAGAAGACGATGATGTTGTTGTTTTCGTAGATAGGGATAATAGTGAATCTAGGACATCAAATTAAGAGTTGGAATTTGTCAGTTTCCTCAGTGACAAGAGCAAAGACATTATTACTCTTGACAGCTATCCAAATATAAAAAGAGTATAATAGAATTTAATACAAGTTTGTGCTCATCAGGACCTGTAGAAAGATTTTTTCTTCAGCAGGTTTTATTTTTTCTTCAAAAGAAACTGTTTTATGCTACATTCAAAAATCTGATATTTATGAAAGGAAACAATTGTTTTGTTTATTAGTTTTATCTAATTTATTTTTAGGTTTGAATAAAAATAGTTTATTTCGTATTTTAAATGCATACAGGTACATGACGTGAAAGTATTTTGTATTTTGTATTTGATATACGTAAAATAAATGGAAGTATTTTGTATTTTAAATACATACAGATGTGTAAATATTTTGTATTTTGTATTTTAAATACATAACCTGAAAGTATTTTGTATTTTGTATTTTAAATACAGCAAACCATGTATTTTGCCCAACACTGGTTCAGACGATATGTACAAATTTAACATATGAAAATGTGACAGTCCACTTGACAAAACACACATAATGTTAACATAGCTTTAAACACAATTGGAAAAAGTTTAAAATAGTGCATAAGCTAAAAATTTAAAACCCCTTGAATTGAGTTAGAAATTATCTTTTGTTATACATAAGCCACACGCAGCGCAAAAAGCGACCAAAACTAACTTAAAGGAAAAGACATAACCCTTTATTTAAGCAAAAAAATATTCCCGCTTAAAAAAATAAAAAAAAAGTTTTAAAAAACAAAAAAAAAAATTTTTTAAAATATTGATCAATGGCTACGAAGCTACTTGGGACAAATAGGTAATAATTTTTGAGCGACCGTGTTGAAAATTTTTGTCTAAACTACTATTCAATAGGACTTACATTGGTAAATCCAAATTGGAAGCCATCGATTTCAAAATCGGGTCAATTGACATAAAATCCTCCATATACATTTTAAAACAAAAAAAAAAATATTTATTAATTTTTATGAAGAATAACGAATTTCGTGGGCGCAAAAGCCTTCACCAACTAAAATATGCTATAATTTTTGCAAATGGTGGTGAATGTTAATGGAAAAAATTAAAAAGAGAAGAAAAACCTTCCACAATTTTTCAAAATCTCTATCTCTCTGAAGGCGTACAAAAGTCACGTACGATGTCACGCCCATATGTGAATAAGAAATATACGTAAATAACAAATGGAGCCCTAATCTTTTGTTTTGGAGGTTTACACTGGACGCCAAGATCACCGGATTCAACTGCTTAAGACTTCTTTTTGTAGGGTTTTTTGATGTCACGATTATACATATGTCAACTAGTAGCTTCAGACTCTTGAAATCCTCAAAGAGAATATATTTTTTTAGAATGCGGGAACCTCCTTAGAAAGAAAAGTACATCTCCATTTAATTTTTTTACTTAGCGAGAAAAACAAAACTTTTTCATTTATTAAAAACATTACAGTCAAATAACATCGATTGATAACTTTTGCAGCACTGTTTATAAGTGAACACAGATTCTTACTCGCTTCGCTCTAGAGCGTTATATAAATTCAGTTATTGCTCAGCGATTTCTGATTTGAAAATTTGATTCCTTTTAACAAATTTTGTTGTCATAATAATTTTAGATACACTCACAATATTATTACAGTAACGGACTGTAGTTTATTTAAGAAATATTCCGTTCAGTCATTTTTAAATAAATAAACATTTAAAATTCCAAGCAAATTTATTTTTAACTGATTCTAACTTTTATTAAAAAAACTAAGTGCATATTAATACCGATTTTCAGTTGCAGTTAATATTGTCCGTTGATTGAGTTAAATTCTTCTTTATGTTAAATTAAATAAAAATGTAATTTAAAGCAACGAAAAGTTTTTTTTTTTTTTACTGTCAAAAATTCAACCACGATTTCCGTAAAAACAAATCAATATTCAGTTATCTTATATAAATTAATTGTCAAAAAATTAACTACATATTCCGTAAAAACAAATAAATATGCAGTTATTTTATAAAATTTTACTGTCAAAAATTCAACACCATATTCAGTAAAAACAATTATCACAAATTTTTTCCGCATCAGATCTTGCAAAATTGCATTTAGCAAATAGCGCAGTTTCAAATATTTTAATATTTTTATGTATTTTTTTTAAAAGTTCTTCATCACTTCCACTAACAAAATTTTCAATATTTCCTTCAACGTTTGCGTTGTCCTCCTTATTTAAAAAACAGTTTTTTTTTATTTTTTCATTTAATACTTCATCAATTAATACTTCATCAATTATTTCCTCACGGTCAACACTTAAAGTGTTTGTTGCCGGGTGCTTCTTACGCACGTGTGCCTTAAATTTTGATGAGTTTTTGTAAACCGTATTACAACATTTATAATTGTCCAAAGTCTTAAGAAAATGATAAGATTTTAAATGTCCAAAATAAAACTCATTGTTTATAAAAAACTTATTACAAATAAAACACTTAATTTTCTTACTTTTTTCTTGTTTTCACTGCTTATTTTAAAAAAAAAACTATTTCACACGACCGTAAAATATATTTTGAACTATTCAAGGCGATTTAAAAAACAAACTGACCTAACACAAACAAGACACATTTCTTTTTCATGTATGTTAGGCTTTTTTTATTTCTTTGTTGCCAGGAGTATTTTACTTTGTTTGTTGGTGTTTATTTTACTCTTAACTCTCTTCTCTCATTTATGTTGATGCTAAATCAGCATATGATGTCAAGGTGTCATCAATTATTAGACGTTTACAAGTATTTATGATTAAATGTCATCATATTGACGACATTTAATCATCACTTTTTTTCTAACTGTAATGATGACATTAACGTACATCATGATGATTAAATTACACCAATATGATGACATTTAATCATCACATTTTTATTTTGTAACTGTTAAATAAAAAACGAGTTATTTTTGTTTGCTTTATTTAACAACCACTTCTGCTCTCATTCTTTTTTTTTTTTGTTGATGTCAAATATAATGATAACATGTCATCAATATGAATGTTATATATTGTATAAAGTGCTTCTTGTTTTGACAACGAATGTACATCAATATGATGTAACTTATTTAAGTTTTAAAAATGCGTCTAAAAACAAAAAATAATGAATAAAACATTAACCTTTTTTAATAAAACACACTTTTTAAACATTTTAACATTATTTAGTTTTTATTTTTATAATATAATTTACCTGTTAATAATTCACAAAATATGGCATCGAATTGATGTCACTGTAATCATAGCATGGATGACGCGTAAAATATGACAAAATTATATGATAACGTTCGTCATTATATTGATGTCACTTTTTGCATCATTGATGCCATTTGTCATAACATTGATGTCACAATTCTGATGTTGGGGCATCATCAATATGAAGATGCATTTTTCTATCAGTGTACAGAATATTGTGAGTGAATTTATAGCACACATATACTTTCAAGAAATGTTGAATTGAGAGATATAAAAATTACAAAAGAAACCACAAAACTTTCACTATATTCGTTTTTATTTACATTATTCTTTATTTAAAGCAAAAAACTCATTTAAATATAAACGTGTGTATGCTCACTTTAATGGGTATATATAATATCTCATACGCATACATACACACACACACATTCTAAATCACCTTTTTACACAATTGAATCCTTTGATTCCTTTACTTATCTATCATTATGTAAGTACAGTAATATATACACATTTTGTACTGATTCATAAGAAAACATTCACCTAAAAACCAACACATGTGCACCAGCATTGAGGTGTTAAATATTCTGTTGAAAGTCACTATATAAAACATACGTCATTGATTATATGGTAAATCTTTTTATCCTTTTGATATCAAATGAACGCTTAACATTTAGCATCTGATTTACACATTAAATTGTAAGCTATTGTAATGCCAATTGATAGACGAGTGAGCGTATTGACTTTAATGCAAATAATACATTCATTTTGTTTTAGTACAGCTTTGAATTTCGTTGGTATATTCGAATAAACTATGTACATATGTATGCAGTATGTATGTATGCATCTATGTAAGTATGTCTAAATAGATGTTTTTATTTTCGTACATGTGCATACTTGATTTGAATAATCTTAGTTGTTATTTATTCTATGAATCATTTACATTTACCTATGTGTACATTAGGGAAATAACTTTTGTTTTCAGACACTACCCTATGGGGAATATTGTACTGATAATAAAAACTGATATGTTACTTTGAAACAAAAACCTGTCGCACCAATTGCGATTTATTAAACCTTTTTTTAATTTTTTTTCTTTTTACAATTTTAAAACAATATGGCAATATTAATAAAAAGAGAGTGAGTTGGTAGTAGGTTTTTACAAGAAATAAATTTTAAGTTTAGCGTTCGCGCTGATTTGTATAGCGAAAATAAATCTTGCGCTTTTTTCACATATGTTGCTGAGCTGCTGTCAAACATTTGCTAACTGCCTTATATTTTTCAGTAAACAGTTAAAGTTAACAGGTTACTGAAATAAATTAAAGTAAGCAGCAAATTTAAAATGTTTAATACATTATTTATTGAATGTGGTATGCCATGTATGGCTGATATCTGTCAATTGAAGACGGTTCTTGCACCCAGTACATCAGAAAACTTTCTTGAGCGTTCTTTAAGGGCTCTTGGTCCAGATTGGAATTTTTTGAACATGGATTTTACTTTTCATTCCTACACCACAATAGTAGAGAGGGTATGATGCGGTTGTGGTGTATGTAACAACCCAACTTTAAGTGAACCGATCCAACCGGAATCACTATTTGAGTTGATGTAACGATGCCCGTCCGTCTGCCGGATGGCTGGCTAATTATGTGAGTATTTTAATTAAATTTGGATTTAACATATTGTATTGAAACATAAATCATCGGACAAAGTTTTTCTTAAATCGGTCCATATCTGACCATAACTACAATACAAATACCACTCTTGGAAATAATTAAAAGTGCCAAAAACATCCATATAAATGTTGCTATTAACATAAGATTTCGTGACAAAACTTTTATGTAAATTTGTAATTAATTGTTCAATTCTGGACCTACATTGACCAGAGATCCCATGGAAAGCTTTAAGATAATATTTGTCACAGAGAACTGTTATATGATTGGCCTAGAGTCCCAAATAGGGTACACTCTCGAAAATTTGTTTTTATATTAAGTGGTGTAGGGTGTTAATCGATCGGGTTTGACCGACTAAGCTTTCTTACTTGTTTTAAAATTTATTTAAGTTTTAAAAATATATTTTTCTCATTTGCTTCAACGTCGTCATAACTCGAAAAAATACATTTCGAAATAAACATGTTTAAATTTCTTAATTTTCTCGCTCTCCTTAGAAGATATAAACCCTCATGCTCTTCAAACGTTTAAAGTATAATATATACATTTTATACACAATATTGCAAACAACATACCTAATATTTCTGCATTACTAACTCAAAAACAAAATTATTTAAGTTATGAGGACGCTGCACATTGGTTGAATAGTAGCCAAAATTCATTTTTTTCATGTTCGCCGATTTGGATAATTTTTTGGTATTTTGTTGGCAGATATCTGAATATTATGATTCCGTAATATTAGGCTGATATATTTAATAGTTGTTTGGATAGACACGCTCGAAGTTTAATATGTTCGCTTGTTTAAAATGGCATGCAAATTTACTGTATATTCAATCTTTTGGTACAATCACAGTAAACTTATCATTTGACTTTTTTGTATATTTTCGTAAATGACAATTGTCAAAGATGAGATTTGCATTAAAAAAAGTTGGAAAAAGTGCCATATAAAAAATTTCGTAGAACAAAATATAAACAACATCAAAATTTCAATGTTCATCAACTTCAATAGGCTGTATCTTTTTAGCGCTGTGGAGCGATGTTAAACGAATGAAGTCAAATTACAGCTTGAAGTCTCAGCTAAAAGTTAAAAAAAAATTCAGCTGCACATATTTGCACTTTTCCAAAAAAAACAGTAAAAACTATAAAGTGATAAAGTAACAAAACATGAATTTTCGTTCATGCTTGTTGGTGTTGCCATAATTCTTAACTGTTTAAAATTATTACAAAATGTAATTTACATACTAGTCAATAGTGTTAATTATACATTTCATTCTTGAAAAAAGCATCAGCTTCAATTGAATTTGAATTGTTATTTACTAATTTACATTAAAGTGCAGTGATAAGTGGTGTAGTGATATCAAAATTTTATTTAATTAATTATTTTATTGGCTATTCTGCCAATATTTATGTCTCTATCTAAAGGCCATTATTCAATGATTTGATTTTGATTTTTTACATTTTAATTAATTATTTGTATCCGGTATGCTGTCCGAAGAAGCTCAGGAAGCGAGGAATAAAGACTATAGAGCCTATAGATTACATCACTCGCGAAGAACTGGACGTGTAACCACTAATGAAGACGTAATGCATAATCTTTTATTGTCTTCAGACCCATTTATAAACACATTTCGCCCAAAGCTGCAAATTAAAAAATTGGAGTACGATCATGATGTCAAAATATTATTAAAAGACTATGCTTAAAATTCATATTCATGTTTTTTCTATTTGTTTTTTCTGTGGGAGGTGGGCGTAAAAGTGGGCGGATCAGGTATATATTTTCAGGAGCCCATTCTACAATTATAATATTTATTTAGTGAAAATTGAATTGATACAGTCAAAATCAATGGAGTTATGCCACTTTTTCAATACAAATTGTATGGGAGGTGGGCGTAAAAGTGGGCGGATCATTTTGATTTTTCCATTTTTTCTTGATTCAAACAAAAAATGCCTATGTGCCAAGTTTCATTGTCCTTCGACAACTTCTTCTATTCTTAGCCGCTCGTTATATGAACTTCAACCAATGTGCACTGCAGCAAATAGCGACAATGGAAATAATCAATAACAATAAAAATTCAATAAATCACAAGCGATTAAATTTAACGGTATAAATTGTATTTATACACGCAGAGAAACAATATAGTTGGGCATGGTTGCGGCAACTTCACTACGTTTATTGTAACAATATATTGTTGTCCTACACAAAAATTTGTTTTTTTTTTATTATATCAATGTTTATCGCAATTACAAATTTGAGAATTGTTGACTGAAAAATAATTTTTTTTCTACCAACTAAATAGTGATAACATGATAACTTTCTTTACGTGTAATCATAATATGTTTAAGATGCAATATATTTACTCTAATAATATTTCACTATTACCATTTGTAAAATAATTTTACATCAGTTGTGTCGTTTGTTTAAAATATTCCTATCAATTATTTGTTATTGAGTGGTTAAACAATAAAAAAATGGCCATTAAAAAATAAGTTTAAAGAAATTAAAAAATTAAAGAACTTGTAATTACATTAAAAAAAAATTGTAAAGTGCCACAAAATAAAAAAAAATATATGCGAAACAATTGAATTTTTTTTAAAGTAGTGAAAGTGGTACTGTATCATAATCTGATTGCTTCTAAAATTATTATGATAACCATGATAATAATATGATAAGTTCTTATCTTATTATGACTAACAGGATAAGAATATGATTGAGGGAAAAATATGTTGATGTAATATTACGAATATATTTGGTTTATGAATGGTATATGATTGAATAATAATCGTAATATGGTGACTGCAATCATGAACTTAGCTTAATATGTTGCTCTTAGAATATGTTTACAACAACCATATTGAATATAAAAAAAAAATTAAAAAATATCATATAAATATAAAAAAACGATATAAATTTCAATAAAAAATGTCAATTTTGTTTTGAATCTATTTCACGTTATCAAAATAAAGAGTAACTAAAAAAAACGTAGAACGTTAAACAAATTGCGTTATTGTCTAAGAGACTTTTAGAGAAAGAGTAAAGGTGCTATCAGACGGGATGTATTTTACATATGCACTGTCAAATTTTCCATCTGTAAAAGTTGTACACATCGTGTGATACATATGAAACTTTGCATGTGTAAAATACATGTGGAAATACATATGTTATTTTTTTGATTAGAACGCGCTCTATTTTCCTGTGGCAAACATAAACAAAACAGCTGGTTTGTTTTGAAACGAATTTGTTTTGTTTACATTTATAGGTTATGTCATAAGGAAAAACATAAGCAGGTGTGATAGCAAAAATTATGAATCGTATGTAAAATGGACATTTTGACATACATACGGAATTACATATGGGTATGAAAAGTGACAGTAGATATGTAAAATACATCCCGTCTGATAGCACCTTAAGTAGAAAAATTAATACACAGAAAGAAAAACACTGAATAAATCAAGTTTTTTATAATTTCTTTAAGTACGAGTCGTACTCAAAACTTCAAGTACGAATAATACTTAAGGCCTTTACACTCTATCCCACAAAGTCTTACGTATTTTTCAAAAATGCTTCCCTGATCTAATTATTCTTTGAGCATTTTTAAAAAACAATAACAACTTATCATGACAGGGTTGCATTTTCGTAAATTACTAAAGACTTTGTGGGATAGTGTAAAACGGCTTTAAACTGTACTTAAAACAATCTTAAATCGGATAACTTTCGAAAATAAATCCCGAGATTTTTTAAAATAAGCAAAAATTTGAACTCTTGTTTGTCATTAAGTTTATGTCTTTGGTTAAATATGTCCATGAGATTTTTAAAGTAAAATCCATATAGGGCATGATGTTGGTGTTTATCATTCTGTTAGGTGTAATACGGGTAAGAAAATCAATCACAATAATTTTTTCTTTCTATTTTTTTTTGGTTTTTTCAAGCACGAATTCGGAATAAAATCAACTTTTTAATACCTGAATAAAGCGCATTTGGAGATTGATTCAATCTTAGTTTTACTTAAATCAATCTCATTTTGTGATTATTTTAAGTACGGATTGAATATGGATATTTTTAGAATTATGCGATTGAAAATCCGCACTTGAATAAATCTTTCTGTACTTGATTCTAGAAAATCCGTACTCACCGTACTATTAATACCTCTTCGGATTGATATGAGTACGGATGGCGCTTCGGATTGATTTGAGTGCGGATGGATTGATTTTTTTTTTTGAGTGTAATACCCCTGACAGACGTAGGATTTGTATACTATACTAGCATAGTGTACTTCATGTGTGTCAACATAAACTACAATCAAACCTCGAAAAAAGTGGTACATATATTGCTGGTTTACGTACTACCAAAATGTACGTAGTATAAATGTGGTATGTTATTAAGCACAGCTTTTTAGTTGTGTTCTGTAAGAATTGTAGTATGCATACTATAAGTCTGTCAGGGGTATAAGCTGCTATTATGGACTATATACTGAGTGTAGGTATGAAATGGGGATAAAAGTCTTTCTTCATAAGATATTTAAAATTAATTGCAAAGGAAAGATTGTATGGGCAATGTGAAAAGTCAGATTTGCAAAAAAAAAAAGTATTACAAACAATTCTTACTCCAAATTTCTTCGCATTTGGTACGGAAGCTTTTTTACGATCGCGAAAGAGTTAAAACGCAATAATAAATATTTTCCCATTGACTATTTAGCCTTGCCAGGCACATTTTGTTATTTGAAAAAAATGCCAAAAGTTATATCCCTAGTGTGCATTTGATATACATACTTTAGAAACATGTATTCATGTCACTGTCGTGTAATATAATCAATTTATTTCCATTGATATTTTCTTCTTGACAACATGTATAGAATTCGTTACAATAATACAAAACGTTATTCAAAAGGTGTTTGTTACAACTGCTTAGTTTTTTCAGTATGCGCCTGAAATGATATGAAAATATTTCTTAAAATATTTAGTGATATTTGAGACCGTTGCAACGCGTTGAAGAAAAAGATTATTTTCTGATGAAGATCTTCTGACATATTTTGGACCTATCAACACTCTCAAAAGAGGTTTTCTCTAGGGATGTAACGATACGCTTTTTGCCGATAAAAAATAAATTTTAAAAAAGAAATATCGGCGATACCGAGCTCGATACCGATACGCATATTGAATTTTAATTCAAGCTTAAATAAACAAAACTCAAGTAAGTAATTTTTTAATATGCAAAATAACAACATATGATATTTTAAATAAACAACGATATTTATTTAAATTCATGAAAAATTAACAAATTACATTATTTTCGTTTATACAAAAAAAAAAAGAATTAAGAGATTATTAACATTAAGGGGTTTTCTACAAGAACTTTGTTTTCTAAATCAAAACAAAAAATTTAGATGAAGATGATTAAAATTTTTATTGTATTACGAAGAGAAAAGTCTGGCAGTTATTAATGAAAAATGATTCCTGGCAAATGTCTACCATAAGAACGCTGATAGATGTCGATTCTTTCATCAATATTTTAAATCACTTTTTGCCAAAATCGGCTCGGGAAAGACTCTGTCCTTCGCGTATCCCCTTAAAAAAATAATCCAGTTATGTTAAATCACACGATCTGGCTGGCCACTTAACAGCTGATGTTCGTGAAATTGTGCGATCGGGAAGTTTGGATTGCAATAAATTGATGGTTTAATTGGCTGTGTGGCATGAGGCGCTGTCCTGTTGCAACCACATGTCAGTGATATTTACGTCATCAATAAAAGGCCAAAATTGAGTTGTTTACATCTTGCGATAGCATGATCTATTGACCGTTACCACATTTCCCGCCTCATCTTCGAAAAAACGGCCCACCCACGCCTCCAGACCACATAGCGCACTATACATAGACACGTTGAGCTTGATCGACTAATTCGACTAATTCTTAATAGCGGAAGGACGATTATGTTGTCCGAAAATATCCTGAATTTTACGAAATGTAATTTTAACAGAACCACCATTTTCATAGTTGATTGTAATTATTTTATTGCGGTTTTCGTGCAAAATTTAATTCATTGAAACAATTGCCAATGCATCTACTACGAATACGTTAAAAACTAAGGCCCTAATCATGTAAAACGCAACGCAACGCAAAGAATTATATTGAAGCAAAAACAAAGCCATATATATTTTGTAATTTTTCAACGCTACAAGTTATGAGGGGCTTGAAATTTTAAAACGCAATGTGAATTTCTGTAGAATGCAACTACAAAGTTACAAAATATTTATGACATTGTTTTTGCTTTCAATAAAATTATTTGGCATTGCGTTGCGTTTTATATGATAACAGTCTAAATGACAAAACTATCATGTTGTTGGTGTTGCCACAATTAAAAACAATGTTCTTGTTGAAATACCTGATATAAAATTGATATTAAAAATAGTTTAGTTTTAAAAATAAAGTATTCTCAATTTTTGCGGAGACAGAATATTTCTGAAACCGTTGGCATCAGACCTGCAGTGGAAAATAGTCTCTCAGATGTGACAGAATTCATTTTAAAACTTAAGTGTTTCTGCGCCATTTAACATCCGCGATCTGAAGAGATCATAGGATATCTTAAAATATGTAAATTTTAAAAATATCCTTAACATGAACCCTACAAACTTCCGGGGACGTCATGATTAACTAATGAGGCCAAGACCGCCATGTCCAACAAAGTCACGATTGGCCGTTAGTACGTGCGTACGC
Source organism: Pollenia labialis (assembly GCA_949318255.1). Taxonomy (NCBI): domain Eukaryota; kingdom Metazoa; phylum Arthropoda; class Insecta; order Diptera; family Polleniidae; genus Pollenia; species Pollenia labialis. Next base: position 120,768,956 of record OX439141.1, read on the forward strand.
TTACCTTCTGGTCCATTCCAGATTTATGCAATGTTCAGTATACAAAATTGCTTCTAAAATGGCTGCAATAGTCGAGACAAGGAATAATTTTTTTTTGCACATATCGGTGTAACACGATGTTACCAATGTGGCAGACGAACGATGTGTGCTGAATAGTCAGAGAACCAAGCCGTTTGATTTCTCCAAGCCACGCCGCCGCCGATGACAGCAGCTGCGCCGTGAAATTTCTTAATTTGTGTGACTAAGTTTATTAATTTCTTTGTCAAAAATGATATGTTTAAGCATCAATGTGCAACATTGAAGTGTCGTTATATTTTTTTTTTAAATTTTCAAAGCGTCATTGTACTTAATTAACAACATGCAAAAATCTCTGCAAGAATTTATTACAAAAAAGACAAGTGAACTACAACAAAATGATTTAGATTCTGAATCAGAATCTAACTCTGTTAATGTTGTTAATGTGGCAGAAAAAAGTATAAAATATTACCAGAAATTGTTGAATGAAAAACAAAAAAAACTTGGTAATAGCTAAATATCAGTGAATGCTTTATTGAAGTAATCTTATTAAATAATTTTTTATATCAAATTCGTCTAATAAACTTGTTATAAGCATGGAATATTGTTTATGAATAAGGCCTTAAATGTTTTGTACTTTAACATAAAAATAAATAGATATCGAAATGATTAATAGTTTTCCTTAAATAACAATTTTTAACATTTCAAACCGATATTTGAGCCGCCGCCGATTCATTGATGCAAACGCCGCCACCGCCGATCAATTATACCCGAGCCGCAGCGACCGACCAAGCGCATTCGGCTTGGTTCACTGGAATAGATGGCGCTGTGTATTCAATGTTTCCTCCGGTGGGCAGGCTTAGATTTTGTGCATGGTTTTACATAAGCCAAACGCTTTGTCATCAAACACGTGGTGAAATCAAAACGAATTCTGTACAGACCTGCTTGGTGCAATTTTGTGCTCATTGTTTTTGATGTTGCTGTTTCTAAGAAGTCGTAAACGGATTGGTTTCTACACTCAGATAAAACCTGTTTAAATATGGTCACCTCTAACATAACTATTTTTAAAGAAAATTTTAAACATAATATGTTTATATTAACCATTTTATTGTTACCGACGATAATATTATAGTTGAACTAGTCCTCCATCAAGAAGCTATAATCATATTATGGTTGCCTCTAAATATATTATGGAAAAAGTTGGCAATTAGTTGTTTTTTAAATACCAATAGTATTTTCCTCTATTCCAAGAGCAACATGCTATGGTTGGAAACCAACCATGCTATTACAGGTGTGATGCACATTTTAGTTAATAATTACCATAACATTTAAGAAGGCAACCATAATATAGTCGTGGCTTCTTGATAAAGGCCTAATTTAACCATCATAACCACCATCATGGTTAAATTAAACATAATATGTTTAAAATTTTCTTTAAAAGTAGTTTTGACAGAGGTGACCACATTTAAAGATGTTTTTTCCTGGGTGAACAAACACTAAACAAAAAAGTTACACACTTGTTTATATGTAAAAAGTGTGCACAGGCCTCTTTAAAAACATATTCTGTTCACAGAAAAAAAAGAAAATCGAATTTAATTAAACAATTCGTTCAGACAATTAAATAGTTTACTAATTTTGCCCCTGCAAAGGAATTGATCATATCAATTAACGGATTTGTATTTTCGAGTCATGCGACACAAATTTAGTCAATTAAAAAATTAATTGCATAAACTAAAAAATACACCACACATACACAAACATTTAATTTTATGGGTTTTGAATAAAAAAATTAATTGCAGCAAACAAAAAATTAATTGATTAATTAATGTACACCAATTAATTGTTTAATTGAATAATTTTTTGCAAACATTTTTTCTGTGTTCCCTTAAAACCAGCACAATCGGTTCAGTAGGAACATAGTTGTTTATTTTGTGGATTTCTGTAAATTATAGTAGAGTTTATTTACATTAAACGGAAACAAGCTTAAAACAAAATTAAATATCTAATTACTGATTTATATTCATAATTATATCTAAGAACCATTGAAAATTTTACCATTGTAATCGAAACCTTTTTAATTATTCAGGAATTTCACTAATATATTAAAAATTAGATAACAAATTTGTATTATTTGCTATAAAAGAGTTAAACTTTTTTCTTATATTTTGACATTGTTACATTTGCATTTTATATTTTGTGTTTCGTAGAAACAAGTTTGAAACAATCAAAAAACGGTTTTCTTACAAATTATTTGCGTCCTATACAACGTTCAGAATGGAAAGTAATTTAATTCTTTTGTTACTTTTTAAACATTTTATTTCCTGCCAAAAACCCAACAATATATCAAAAACTATGGTCGTATTGTCTTATTTTAACATAAAAACTCTTTTATTTTCATTCTTTTTTTTTAGCAATTTTCTCATGTCTGTCGGATTACGCTTCAACTTTATTTTGGAATAAAAACGGAGTAAATTGTATGATATTCTTTTATTTCTTAGATCAGTTCTTTTGCTGACACACTGCAAACATTGAATGGTATTGTTGGGTGTAATTCCAGCAGCTTTTCTAATTTCTGCACAATGCATTGGGTTGCACATTTTTTCCTTCTTTTTTTTAAAGAGAAGACAATAAGTTTTTTTATGCGTAAAATGCTCATAACAAAACACAAGATTGAAATTTCAACCTTAATATTTAATCATTGTAAACAACTACAATGACTGTGCAAGAATTCTGAATAGAATGAACAAGGTGACATTAATGACAGTTTGATATTAGTTTGAAATAAATTTTGGCCAGAGAAGAAAATTCTTAGTTGAATGTAAATCAAAATTTGTTTAGAATTCGAATATTGCATATTGCATATTGCATTCGAATATGGCATATCAAGGTGTTTCTAAATACTCCGCCTCAAATCGAGAAATACGACATACATATATAAGGTTTCTCATTCTGAGTGCACACCAAAATATTAATGTGTATATATGTAAAAATATCCCGTGGCGAAACGGAACTAACACTAAACTTGTCACGTGACGTTTCTAAAGTGGTAGGAGCAGGTTCTAGTTCTAACACTTTATATGAAGGTACCTGTCACTTTTACATTGCGATGTCCTAGGAAGTGGTACTTTGCAACAAGTCACTGAAATTACCGAGTGAACCATGTTTATATACCAGATCACATTCATATAAAGTAATAGAAACAGGTACAATCAGGCACTACCCACACCAAATCCAGTTACATGACTAGTTGTTTGCCAATTACCTTCTAGAGTAACTACTCCTTAAAAATATTATCGCCAGTTAAGTGATATGTTCTGTTCAGTATGTTCGTCTATCATAATTCTTTCCTTTGTTGTTATAAAACTGTGTTCACTGGTCACGGGATAAGTGTTCTTTGGAGTTTATTGATATTAAGTGGCGAAAGGGGTTAACTTTATGTATCTTATTTGAGTATTTCTAAGAAACCAGTGTAAAAAGTGTCATCTTAATCAATTTCAAATTAATCTCTGTTGACCCTCTATGAGATCCGAACATAAAACCCTTGTTATTTATTATAATCAGTCAGGGAAACCAAAAACTATGCTCTAAAAAACGCATTTAATGTGAATTAAATATGCAGTAAAAACTTGAAAATATGCCCTGAACATTCTTAAAAATATGCCCCAAAAAAATTTAAAAATTGGTAGTTGGAAAACAAAATATTCAACAAATGAATAACAGTTCACTCAAAAGAGTTTTACATTTACTGTTTGTACTTTATTTTACAAGTTTTCCGTTATGTTGAAAATAAACCAAAATATAGTCATTTTAGAACGAAAATTACTTTTTAACTTTTTAGGCACGTTGTTTAAAAAACAAACTACAAAAAAAGAATGAATTTCCGTACATTTAAAATATGAATTTGTTTTCTTTTTTCCTTAAAAAAAAATTCATGTGAATTTTATGTTTTAAAAATTTTATATTTATTATTGTAGTTTGTTTTTTGATAGTAAAAATTTTGAAACAAAAGTTAAAATCAGTAATTTTTACTGTAATTAGTGAGTTATTTTATAACATTTAAAAATAAACCCATGTTTAGTTTGATTAAAAGGAAAAATGAGTTGACCGGGTTTTAAATGAATTTTCATTTGTTTTATATTTCATTTTCCGTTGATTTTACCTACATAATATTTTGACAATCAAAAATTTATAAATGGAAAAGCCCAAAAACCAAAGTAATTACAGACAAATTTTATTAAAACACAAAGAGTACCCTACAAGAACAGCGACAGTCATTTGACCTGTCATATGACTGGCATTGCTGATGCAAATATCCATCATCGCGTAGAACAAAGTTTCTATCATTTTCTTAAGGCAAAAATGAAAAAACTGATGGAAACTTTTGTGTACGTGTGATTTTGCAGCCTTCTTTAACTTATGCATTTTGTGGTTGATAAAATATATATCTGAGCTGTTTACTCTTATACTATTAACGTATCACTACTGATGTATAAGCCGGACATAGCTGACTAGTCAGTACTGGATTATTCTCTGGATCTATTTTTTCTTTACACCAATAGCAAATAATATTTTGCAGAATTAAATTTAAAAAATTAAGAAATTTTCACAAATATGACAAAAATTTATTAAAAAATTGGCATGTTTTGTAAAATGTTTTAAGTTGTTCTACTCTAATGTAAAATTGTTGTAAGTGTGTTGGTAATTTTTTTTTTAGTTTCGGTCATTTACTTCTTGTAGGGTAGTTCTGGGCTCAGAATAATGTTATTAAAAGTTATTAAAGGTTAAAATTCATAAAATAGTTGATTGTGCCGAATATTTTCTAGATATCATCATCCATATGAATTTTTTGTTAATTATTGTTAACTTTAAAACGTTGTGCAGATGTGAACCGATACAAAGAGAATTTAATTTTCCGTAAAATATTTTTGGGTCGAATTTAATCTAAATACCAACATAATTAGATGATTTACTGTGAATATGTTAAATTATAGAACGATTCTCACATTTACATATTTACATTACACCAAAAAATATACATCGCTACAAATACGTTTTTGGCGATTGGGTTATTTCGGAGAGCATGAACATTGCAGGATTAACGGACGAATGGGAAATGTGATAGATTGACTAGATAAATGACAGATGATGGAAGGTATCTTCTTAAAGCGAGTTTGACGAAACAAGACGTTGTGCGGTTTTTCATATGTTAACTATTATGTTAATGCTTTTTCACCTAGACTTAAGCATACTATGAGTTAAATAAAATGAACTCAAACACAAAAGAACAAGTGTTTTACTTAATAATAATAACTGCCTACACGCAGAGAAAAAACATGGATGATGTATGGCTAAAAAAACATATAATGATCCCTGCAATGGCAACAAACAAACTTTTGTTGTTTGTAACAAAACTTTTTTTACGATTGATAACATTTTGTTTATATTTAACAAAAAAGTTTTTACCTCCCTTGAAACTTCAAATATGGTTGAATTTAACAATATAATGTTTAAATAAATTTAAGCTGCAACTAAACACCTTAACCATATTATTATCACGGCAACCATATTATGGTTAAATCATCCATCCAAAAACTATAACCATAAAATGGTTGCCTCGAAACATGTTATGGTTAATATTTAATAACAATAATATGTTCGAAATTATAATATTTTAAAACATTGTATGATTAATTTTAAATATTATGTTTAAAAAGCAACAACATTCTGGTCGTTTGCATTTAACTTGGTTTGCTTTCAATTCTCATTCATTTTATTTTAGTTATTGACTATAATACAGAAATTTACGTAGAATAAAATAGTAGAACAGAAATAATGGTAATGAAGATCGTCACAGGCTAGAATATGAAACATAGGGGATTTTTTTATAATAGTAAAACATAACACCTGACCATTATATAGTCTGGGAAATGCTGACCGTATTATGGTGAATTTTAAACATAATTTGGTTAGTTTTTACCATTATTATAGTTTATATTGACCAAAATATGGTTAATTTTGTTGATTTTAACCATACTATGGTCATATTTAAACATAAACATTGTTAAAATCCTCCAACCTCCAACCATATTTTTTTACGTGTACATAATCATATCTTACATATAGGAATAATTGCTTTTTGTTTATAAATATAAAAGTTTAAAAACATTTATATAGAATGACAAGCTGCTTTATCTTACAATTTAAGAGTAAAAATTAAAAGTAAATGGCGAAATTGAAGCAACATGTTGGGTTAACAGAGAGATATTTAAAACAGGAAACCAGAATTTCGCAAAAAAAAAACACACACTATAAATATGGACTGAAAGAGGAAAACATATTTATTTAAAAGTTAAAATTTTGTACAGTTCATGTAAACAGTTCTCGAGAATTTGAGAAATGTATAATATTTATATCCTCAGAAAAACACGATTATCGCTAATATCTCAAAAACGTTTCTTGAAAGAAACAAATGTGTGCCATATTTGGTATAGCCGCCCCAATTTAGCTTTGTGGCGTAGCGTAATTTATTACATAGCTATTTATCACAAACCCAATATAAAGTCCACTCCCGAAACGTTAAATTGTTTGCTGAGGCTATCTTACAACGGAGAAAAGAATTTTTAGTTTTTTTAAGCTTTATTAACCTATAAAAAGATTTAATTTCAAAATCCTTTTCCACTAAGTGTTCAAAATTCTTTTTAGGTAGCTAAATTCCCTTGAGCTAGCTGAAGCAAATAAAACAATTTGTAGCATTGGTTTAAAAGAAATAAATTTCAAATGTGCAAATGATATATTTTCTGACAGATTTTTTTAATATTTTATTTGCAGGAAATTTGTTTTGTTTAATATTTTATGACTTTGTTTTATGATATCAACATTTAGTGACCAGCATAAGGGCACAGCTTTAAATCAACAAAGATACTTTAGGATAGAAAACATATATATTACACACAGTCTGGTTGGTGTAAAGAAAATTGATTTGTGCTTGCGCCCTTTTACTATTTAGAAGGTGCGAATTATTTTTCAAGTAGATGTTGCAATTTAAAAAAATATGTGAAAATACATAAATCACTTGAAATATTATATCATTTTTATGAGGAAACAAACGAAAAAAAATCAATTTTTACGGGCAAGCTTTTTTTATTATTGTTTTATTATTGAAACTTCGTTGCTTCTGTTTAATGTTGATTCATTTAATTTTAGTTTAGTTTCAATATTGATTTAATGAATAATTTTTTCTCGTTTTGTGCCAGAAAAAAGTTTCTTGTTGTAGTAAAACTTTTCTAATATAACAATATAGCCAAATGTATTTTATGTGTTGAGGATGCCATTTAAGTAGTCCATGAACGAGAAAACTATGTGGAAAAACAAAATTAAAAATAATTGAACACATTTTTTGTTTGAAAAACGTAAACAAAACTTGTACAATGGTGGCCACTTACGATAATCTATCCATTTAACTCCTAAATAATAGACATTATTTTCTCCTTCTCTCTATTAAAATACAAATAATGTTTGGATAACAACGACTTAAAAATAAACCAATCGCTTTAGTAAATGAAAAGATGCGCACGAAAAATTGTTTGGTCCCACTTAGAAAATATCCTTTTTGGTGTGTAGATTTAGTGTAGGGAGATTTATGTTACCAATAAAATATTACTTGTGTTTATGTACTTAATACTCAAAATTAATACAAATAGCACTTTTATAGTTATACGGCTATATAATTATTTGGAACTTCATATATCAAATTTTCCTTTGCTACCCAACCTAATAAGGCAGTTCTATTTTTAATTTACAAACCCATGTCTAAACATATTGTACTTTATTTTTGGTTGTAGCTAATACAAAGTTTGAGAAAAGTTTTGCGCAATAAAAGTTATTAACCGTTAGAGAAGTTCAATTGTTTTAAACGATTTCAGAATTCTAAAAATGAATTTCTAGCAAAATAATAAGTAAATGAAATTGAATATACTTAATTGAATGAGTTATCTATTTAATTACATTGTAGGAAACAGTAAAGATTAATTAGTAAGAAGGCCATATTTTGTCGTACCAAATCTATGATACCCTTCACCAACAACTCATATAACACGATAGTAACTTATAACACATAAAATATGCTTCACTATTAACCCCTAAGCCAAGTACACTATTAAAATTTGTAAAAAAAATTTTAGCAACATTGATTATATCATACGAAAAACTTTACATTTATCAATTACACCTTGTTGTCTAACGATTTTTAACAATTTCTCGTTTTAATCCAAATTTTTAATATTTTAATCAGGCTTAAGTTCATCAAATTAAATTTTCATTAAATTATTTTTATGAAGAAAGGAATTTTACAACATGAAAATTAATTAAAATTGTTGCTGATAATCATTCATTCTTGACTGACCTGAGATTCGAACCCAGGCGGCTGGTTACCATGACATGTTTCGATCGCAACCACTCGATCTCCTCAGATGGATTTGCCGTCTTACACTCGCAGCCATCGACGACTGCTGACGTCAATAGTCAAACATCAATCCTTAAACCAAGTTGTATTTTAACCTTTGGTAGATCGAAATTTGCTTTTTCGGAATGATTATCAATCAACTAAAGGTTGGGAACTTGAGGACAAACGTGTATTATGAACAAACGTACGGGGGAAACGTATCCCTAATTTCATCAGAACATTTCCCATTGGAGTAACGATAAGACAGGTGAATACAGCCCACTTTGCCTAGGGGCTCAAGGGAGTCAATAAAATTCAGATACCTTACTGTCACCAATAAGAGCCTTGGCCCTCTCCTGCACGCGGTCTAAAAGCTCCAAAATATACTTTGAAGCTCTGGCCGATACATGAGAGTTGTATCCGTACGCGGTCGGATAAAGGGGGCTTAAAAAAACCGAGGCACTTCGACACATTGAATATTTGTTCTATCCATCGGACATCACATTGTATCTTCATGCCCAGATCATTAAGAGATTCTGATTTCTTAATAAATATATGACCTATTTAAACAGATGGGGCACCTTTATCAGTCGCGCGTTTATGCGTCAGCACACAACATTGAGTTTTCGAGCATTAAAATCGAACCTTTCGCACGACCTCATTCCTAGATTATGTCAACACCTCGGTCAAGTGTATCATTTACGGTCTGCCTCATAGCCCCAACATCGAATTCGCTTGGAGTATAATCAAAGAAATACGAATGGGAAAGGTTGCAGTCACGTAGAAAAGAGAGAATAGGGTTAGAATTTTGACAAAGGAGTTCATTTAGAAAAATAGGAAAGAAAGTAGGAAAAAGCACGGAGCCTTGCGGCTCCCTTGAATGAGTCTGGAACTCGTTACATATACCAATTTACATATGCCCACAAGATTTTTCTAAATCTTTCCATTTGCTTTCACATATATGTGCTGTTTTCACTTTACAACACAAATGATTGAACGTGTAGTAAAATTTATATAAGAAGCACTTAGTTTTTTGATTATTATTATTTACTCTCAATACCACCTTCACTTTCAATATTTTCATTTAGAATTTCAACAATAACATTGCTGTGCAAATTTGGTCGATTTTCCATTTTTTCTCCTGGAGAAAGTGAACAGATAAAAGGCTAATCACAAACTGAAACAAAATTATTATATCGTTCATAAATTATTTCAAAAAAAGTCTAGGCAAATATGAAAAATACAAAGTAGACCAAAATCGTTCCTGACCTAAGATTTGTATTTTTTTTGACCTAACGGCAGGGTTAATATTGTAGTTTTGAGCAATAAGTACACTGTGCTACTTGCAAAACACAGACAAGCCGGGCACCTGGCCTAATTGGAGCACGCTGAATCCAGTGATGCTAACCGTTTTTAAGGTCGACTTTTGTTTTCAATATAAAACCTTATTTAGAAAATGTAGGACGTTGCACAGCATATATTCACGGACCTTAAAAACGGTTTAGTTTATTGATATATATTTTGTTTTCGGCATTTGTAACATAATTTTGCATCAGTTGTGTCGTTTGTAATATGCTTATCGATTTATTTGTACGTGCGTGGTTAAACAATTAAAAAATAGCCATTAAAATAAAAAAAATTAAAGAATTAAAAAAAATAATGGAACTGTTTTTACAATTTACATTAAAAATATTGTAAAGTGCCACAAAATAAAAAATCGATGCAAACAATTTTAATACTTTTTTATTGTTGTGAAAGTGTTGCTGTATCATAAAATGGTACTTCTAAGGGAGTTCGATCGTGACCGTGATGAGCGTCAGACGCATTACGGAGATCAGAATAATTATTGAGTGTTACAAACATAACTTTAACCTTCGTGTTGCAAGCAAAGACTTGTTAATAGTTATTTTCTGTTTAAATCTAAAAATAAAAAACAAAAAAAAAAAAACTAACTGCATAAGCAGTGTAAAAGAATGAGTCTGAGCTTATTGCTCAAAAATCAAAAAGCAAAAAATATTAAAACTAAAAAATGTATAGACAGTATTAATAATGTGGACAATAAAAGAAAAAGAATAATAGACAATATGGAATTGCCTTATACCAAACAAAAAAAACAAAATTATTACTCCGTGCTAGATATAGACTCTCAGTGTGATGAAGAGCAACTAAACAAATTCGAAAAACATGTGAGAGAAAGTAATGAGAAAGCTAAAAAATTGAATTCAGCAATTGAAGCTATGAGTCAAGTGCATAATGCGAATACAAACACAGCAACTCAAAATGTAAATTCCAACACAGTGATTAATACTGAAAAAAACATAAACAAAAAAATACCCCCAATCAATATTATAGATATTGAAACTAATGACTTAATTGAATTTATCAAAAATGGTTTAAAAATAAAAGAATTTCAAATTAAACAATTCAGAAATAAAAAACAATTATTTATGACCAACTTGAATGATTTTCTCAAAGTGAAAGGTTTTTTAGAAAAGACTAAAACTAAATTTTTCACCTTTACGCCTAAAGGAATAAAAACAAAAACATTTTTATTAAAAGGGCTTGAAGCCGACCAATCTGCTGAGGAGATACTAAAGGAACTGGAACAGTTTCAATGTGAAAATTTGAAGTTTATCAAAGTTACTCAATTCTCAACTAAAACATCAGTCGAAAAAGGTTATAGACTACCAATTTTTATGGTGCAGGTATCACCAGAAAGCAGTGTTTACATGCTAAAAAATATTAGAACACTGTTTTATCGTTGTATAAAATGGGAACCGTTAAAACGACCAGAAATTACGCAATGTCGTAACTGCCAAGGGTTCTTTCATAGCGCCGCAAATTGTTTTCTTCCATCTAAATGCGTGAAATGCAGTTCGGATCATGAAAAAGGAAAGTGTCCCCTTAACGAAGTTGAAGTAAACGAAAAAGAAAAATTATATTGTGTACTATGCAAAAAATTCGGCCACCCAGCCTCGTATAAAGGATGTGAGAAGTACAAAGAACTTCAGCAAAAGCTTAGAGCTAAGAAAAACCATTTAGTAGAAAAAAATACACACAATTATCCGGATACTAGTTATGCAAATATTCTAAGAGAAAATAACAGAAATACTGAAACTCATAATTTAGGAAATACTAATAATACATTTTTAATAGAATTAAAAAATATGATGTTCAATTTAACTAATCAAATAAACAATTTACAAAAACAGCTTAACTTACAAACGTCTCGTATAGACGCAATTTTTTCCATGGTAGGTGTATAAAAATGGCAAATATGCAAGTCAACATTATAACTAAAAGACTAAAAATAATTCAAATTAACGTAAATTCTTTAATAAAGATAGACAGAAGATATAATCTTCAAAATTTCGTAAATAGTCATAATCCAGATATCATGTTATTAAATGAAACCAAACTAAATTCTAGGCATAAACTAAACTTTAATAATTATAACCTTATTCGAAAGGATAGGAAAAATGCTATAATGGGAGGTGGAACTGCTATTTTAGTTAAGAATGATCTCAAGTATAAAAGTTATAGTTGTGGTAGCTTGGACAACTCAAATTATTTGGAAGCTTGTATAGTTAAAATATCTATGCCTGACGATAGTTCGCTATTTATAATATCGGCTTATTATCCAGCTGGAAATAATGAACATAACTTAAAAATTGAACTATGTAAGCTTTTTGAAGAGCTGGACCTTCAAAATACAAATAATTACTATATTCTAGCTGGTGATTTAAATTGTAAGCATAATGATTGGGGAAATTCGATAAATAACCCAAAGGGAAACAAACTTAAAGAATGGTTACTTGAAAATGAACTTAACTTTAGATGTAAACTTTATGCTTCATGTTTGCCATCATTTCCCCGTTCACAGTCATATCTTGATATATGTATTGCTGATTGTAGATTACATATACATGGTGAAAATAATACTATCAACAGCCTTAGCACCTTAGATTACGATAGTGATCATAACGCTGTACAAATATTCGCGTCTATTGATCAAGAGAAACCTTTTTCATTTTTAACTGAACCTATAATATACAAGTACAACTACAAGTTAACAAACTGGAAGAAATTTGAAAAAATCATCTTGAATAAACTTGAGAACATGCTTGAAATACCAAATACAAGAAATCTCGCCAACAATGAAATTGATTATTACTTAGAGCAAATAAATGATATTATATTGAGCGCCATAGAAAATGCTACACCAAAGATTACACAACAAGATTACTTTTCAAAAATTGAAAATTCAGTTTTAAGGAAACTCCATAAAGAAAAGAGTAAAATACTTACTTTTATAAAAAGGCACAACAGACTAGAAATTTCATTGTCTGAATCTTCGTTAAATTTATTAAAAACTAAGCTGAAATTAGTTAAAAAACTAATCAAAGATAACATCTTAATAACCCTAAATGAACATATGAAACAAAAATTTTCAAGTATTGATACAAAAGATGCAGGAAACATGTTCAGAGAAATTAAAAAAAATTTCAAGAAATGTAAATCTTTAGATCTTACAAACATTAAGATACATGAAAACTCTGAACATTTAATTCGTAATGCAGGGATAGATCCATATAGCTTGGAAAAAGATAATCTTGATCAGTTCATAGTGCGAGATCAAGAACAAATACTCAACACTATTGGCAGTTTTTTTGAAGAAATACATTCATCTAAACAAATTAACATGGCAAATTCGTTACATGTTACAATAGACAATTCAATGAAAAACTTCTTAGAAATAAAGAACGAGGTTGAAATTGCTCAAAGAACAATTACAAGCTTTAGCTTTGAAAAAAAATCTGACGATGTAAGTGAGTTACAGGCTGAAAATTATTTCATTACCAGAGATAGCATAGTCTACATTTTTTCTAGCTTAAAAAGCAAAACATCATATGGTATGGATAAAATACCAAACATAATATTGAGAAAAATTCCAAAGAAACTATTTTTTTACTATTGCAATCTATTCAACAATATGTTAAATAACTCATATTTCCCCAAAAAGTGGAAAATGGCTAAGGTAATTATTTTACCTAAAGGTGATAAAGACGTATGCCATCCCAAAAACTTAAGGCCGATAAGCTTACTCCCAAATATTAGTAAAGTTTTCGAAATGTGCGTAAACAATAACATTAACAATTTTTGTAATGAAAAACGTTTAGTTAGCGAAAAACAATTTGGATTTAAATATAAACACTCTACTGTAAATGCAATACATTTTCTAACGTCAAACATTAATTGGAATTGGAACAGAGGTTTATACACTGGTGCATGTCTTATTGACATGGAGAAAGCCTTTGATAATATTTGGATATCTGGATTAATATTTAAATTAATTAATTATAAATTCCCAATGCACTTGATTATATTAATTTATAATATGATAACAGACAAATCATTTGTTGTGACACACAACGATTGTACTAGCTCTAAAACCTTTAAAATCAGAAATGGTCTTCAACAGGGAACTGTAAACTCTCCCATGCTATTTAATCTATTCATTCTAGATCTTCTTCGTGAAGTTGAAAACGTAATTTCTTTTGCTGATGATATTGTTATATATCATGCTGATAAAACTATTGATCAAATCAATTGGAATTTACAAAATTTATTTGATACCGTGGAAGAGTTTTCAGTAAACTGGATGATGAAAATTAACGTACAAAAATGTGAAACTATCTTATTTAGACCTCCAGTAGGCAAATGTAATAATAATGTGAAAAGAAATTGGAAATTATTCGGAATTAAATCCAAAAGAAGTAACACTAATATACCGAACAAACAAATGGTAAAATACTTAGGTATTTATTTAGATAAATTTTTATACTTTAACACACATGTAAACCAAACACTTAAAAAGGCAACAAAAGCATTTTTTATGTACAAAAAAATGTTCTATTCCAAATATATTAACACAAAAGTAAAACTCACTATGTATCAAACGTTGATTAGACCAATAATTACATATGGATGCCAGATTTGGTATAACATATCACCTTCTTACATGGAAAAAATTAGAGTCTTTGAGAGAAAATGTTTAAGATCTTGTACATCATTATTTAGATCCAAAACAAGCAATTATAAAAAATATGTCTCAAACAAAATTTTATATAATGCATCAAATATCATACGAATTGATAATTTCATAATAAATTTAATAAGAAATCATATAATAAAATGTATGTCATGTATTGAAAATAACATCATTATGGCTTCATACTACGCAAATGAAGAATATATAGAAAATACTCTGAAAATCGGATTTGTTCCGCCAGAGGCATTTTTGTTTCTAGATAAAATTAAATTCATGCAAAATGAAAATGCAGTTCCAATATTTTATCACAATTTTAGAAGAGCAAATGATAAAGCTGTAGACTGCAGTACTGAACAAAATAATTTAAGATATGAAAAAAGTATTTCTAATACTGATAAATATGTTTGCCAAAGGCAAGGTACCAATAAGTTTTGGTGGTTAAATGAATAAGAAATGTCTATTGCTTTGACTTCCTGGTTTTTTACTTTCATTGACCTTTTTTATACATCAAAATATTAAAGTAATGTTTTTAAGAAAATTTTTCATTACAGAATATTATATATATTCTTCATTTAAAGTAAAAACGTAACTGACAAAAATCTATTTAAAATATAAAATTATTGTACATATATTATACTCGAGAGCTCTGAAAAGAGACTGTGTATATTTGTAAATATTTATAATTACTAACTAGTGTTTATTATAGTTCTGTTAATTTTTCCAATATTGCAAATTAATAAACAAATTAAAAAAAAAAAAAAAAAAAAAATGGTACTTCTAAAATTATAATCATTAACATTATAATAACATATTATGAATTAAATCATTATACTAATAATATGATTAATTCTTAGCTTATTATGATTAACAGGATAAAAATATGATTAAGGAAAAAAAAATATGTTGTAATATTACGAATATACGTGATTCAATATAATGATTCAATAATAATCTTAATATGGTGACTACAATCATGAATCTTATCATAATATTTTGCTCTTAGAATATGTTTGCCACGTGTTTTTTCTTTGCGGGTGGGAAGTTTTTAAGTGTTATTTTATGTTTGTTTTTAAAATACAAGATATACTTGATAGGCTATGTAGGTGGACAATTGTCCAAAAATTGGCATGGTGTCATTTGGTTAGTCATGTCGAGCTGAACTTTCTTATTTTTTGTTTATTTATTTTTAACAAATAATGTGTGTTTATCTCGTTTGTACTACTGTTAACGTCAATTTTGAAAGTAGGTTATTTTTACAATGACTTAAAAAACTAATACCACCATTTGTTGTATCATACTGTATCTAGAAGCTTTATATAATTGCATAGAAACTTCTTAAAAGTAAATTAAGTGGTATTATACATATTGCTCATTTGCTTCAGTAGTATACCATTTTACATGCCATCTTTTTGTAAACTTAAAATTTAATTTATACCTTTTTGAATGCCGTTTTTCTACAAATATTTTTCATTTGCACACAGGACTTTAATACATTTACTTTGTAAGTTAAAGTTTCCCATAAACATTTTTTTGTGTGACATTTTCACGTGCCATTTACAACATTAAGAAACTACCTCCAAAGGATTAATAGAATTTTTTATAAATTTACTTTGAAGATTTTATGTTTTAATTAAAATTTTTTACTTTTACCAAAATAAAATGGAGATAAGAATTTTTCTTTAATAAAATGAAGCTTATAGCTTTCATATACAAAAGAATATGTTTAAACTATTTTTACATACAAACATACGTATGTATATTAAATGCAAGGAGTAATTTTTTTTTTTTTATTTTTTTCAATTTCTATATCTCTTATACGTTGTGTAAAACTGTTGCATTAATCATACGCACTGATGTTCGTTTCAATATACCCACACCAGCGCACATATATGTAGGAGCAGAGGGTATTATGTGATTGTATTATTGTGTGTAACACGTTAACTACCTGTTTTAAGAACAATAGCTAATTCGTTAACCTTTCATTTAAAACAAAAAAAAATTTTTATACTTTGTTTCTGTTTTATAAGTGGGTTATTCCATGTCAATTCGACCAAGAGTTGCACCCAATTTTAATAAGATTTGGTGAAAAGATTCCTTTTATCCTATTAGGAACATATATGAAGGAGAAAAAATTTTACTTTTTTTTCAAAAGTTATGTCAAATTCAAAATGTTATTTAGCCGAATGTGTTGAGCTTATTTCTTCAATATCTTGAAAACTAATTTACAGATGAAAAAAAAACAAATAAAAATTTCTTTTCGTTCATAAATGTTACTTATAGGAAAAAAGGAACCTTATCACCAAACTTCGTCAAAATCGAAAGGGTAAGGGTCCCACTCTTGGTCGATTTGACATGGAATTACCCATGTTAGTTAAAGGAAAAAATATTGGTCCTATACCCACCTCCTAGTATAACGAGCGATTCAGAATATTGTTTGGGAAGCGATGAAACGATGGTCGCCCGGACGACTGGCTGCCATGATGTCCATGTAATCTTTATGCGCAAAGCACAGGTTGAAACTTTGGAGATAATTTGACGAACAAGTCTATTGAAAATTGGCACCCTGCAAACAAATGGAATATATCCCCTAAGGCAATAGTTTTGCAATATTCTCAATTTGTCATCTAGAAGAAAATAAAGTTATCAAAGTAATTTTCAAATAATCAAAAATTTCTTTTATAGTTTTTTTTTAAGTAATGACAGAAAAAATATAAATTTTTTATCAATATAGTACAACATATTTATATTTTATGCACATTTATTTATTTATTTATTTATTTAATCAATGGATATTATCCTTACTGACTAATAACAATATTGCCTTAAAATTAAAGAATAACAATAAACATTTTAAAATATACAACAACTTTACAGAATATATATACATAAAAATTTACGAATTAAGAAAAACAATAATTTTATGTTTTATGGAATTTAAACATAAAGAAAAATCAACAAATTGTGACAGAGAATTGAATTGTCTACAAAACCTCGAAAAAGGATCAGCAATAGCGTAATTTTCTCTATAAAATTTAACAAAAAGCAGATTATAATGACACGTATTTCGACAAGGTACATATATTAAATTTAACAGACTCTAACAGAAAATCACAACAAACATTACCGTTAATAAGATTAACCATAAACGAAACATTTAACATTGTACGACGACTTTTGAGCGATGGTAATTTTATTAATGCCAGTCTACTAGCATAGGAAGGAAAGTTTGTCGAGTAACTCCAATGAAGATCACGTAAACAGAATAATAAAAATTGTTTTTGAACCGATTCAAAAGGGGAATTATGAATATTGTAAAATGGATCACAAATGATTGACCCATATTCTAAGATTGGTCTAACGAGTGATACGTAAAGTTGCTTCGTTATGTAAGGATCGGTGAATTCTTCAGCCCAGCGCTTAATAAAGCCAAGAACACCACGAGCTTAATTTACAGTTAATGTAATATGAGAAACAAAGCTTAATTTAGGATCCAGTAAGACTCCAAGATCAAGAAACGAATCAACCAACTCCAGTTGATGACCACATATATCAAAAAAATGTAAAAAAGGGCGTAATCTCTACAATAATGAATTCGAAAGTTATAAGAGAACTAAGTAAAATACAATTTGCAATATTTGTTCACGAATTTTTTACGGAGAACAAAGATGTTTTTAATTCATGTGCCGTATATAGAGTAAATAAAGGTTATGTGTGTTTGTTTCTGTTTCAATGTAACTCTTTCTTGTTCTCTATTTGTTCTAAATTTTTGCTATTAATATTATCTGCCTGTTTTGAGAAAACGTAAACAAGTGAGTGAGTGAGAAGTTATATTGAAAACAAAAACAAATTTTCGTTTTTTATTGTTGTTTTCAATATAATTTCATCACTCACTCACTTGTTTAAGGTTTCTAAGAACAGACAGTTAATTACTTTATTTAAATTTTAAATTATATTATTTTGAGCTATAATTTATATAATAAACAATTTTATTTAAAATAAAAATCTATGTTTGTAATTAAACTAATATTTCTTAAAATGCAAAATCTTTTTTATTTCTTATTATATTTTGGCGATATCTACTTATTTTCTTTAAAGTGGTTATCTTCCGATATTGCTTGTTTAGATTCTTGCAGAATCGCTTTCGTATTGCTTAAAATAATTGCTATCGAGACACGTTTCTTTCCTGCGGATTTATCTTTCGCAGTACAAACTTCATTCCGAAATAGAGTCTTTGTGGCCGTTAACCATCTTTTAATGTTGACATTTAGATTTAGTTTGGCCCAAAAATATTCTTTTACAGTCGTAAGCATCTGACCAAATTTTATTGGCATTTAATAGTTAATAGGTACCCATGGCACCCAAACAAAAATAACTCCCGTAAATAGCTTTTAATGGCATAACTTCTTTATAAATTTTGGTATTTATATAAAACTTAACGACAATAACTTCCCTAGCAACAACTGTGTCACAGCACAATTATGTGCTGGTAGCTCAAGATTTGACCAAAGGCCCCATATAAACCCTATTCCTAAAATCTCTTTATGCTGAACAAATCTTATAAAGATTATAGATCGTATGAAAGTTAACCAAATTAAATAACACTACCCAACAAGATTTTGGACTGGAGCAACCAAATGTCTTTTCTGGGGTAATTTGGTGGGCTGAATTCGATTCTGTAATTGGGTTTTCTCTATCAGGTCAGGTTTTTAAGATGCAAAAAAAAAATTTTTTATTGGTTTTTTACATAAAAAATCATTAGTTTATTTAAAAATCAATAAATTTTCAAAAGGGAATGTTGTTATTTGAATGTCGTTTGTATTTTGTAGGTTCGGTATTTCAATTTTCATTTAATATTGGTGAGCATAACTCGCCTTATTCATCGCTCACCGCACCTAGTTTTTGTGAAAATGCAAAACATTGTCGGTGTCTATGGGTTGTCCATTTCAGAGTGCAACACCAAAATAATGCAAGTATGCATATTTTAATGATTCTGTTATTGTATATCCTTTTTTCAACCAAATATTCACCACACACAATGCAAAATTAACTAAAACAGTGTCAAATTAATTATAGCAAAATTATAGTGGTTTACAGTATTGCTTTTGTTTCTGCTGTCAATTTTTTTCCAAATTTGTAGGCCAGTGTAATTAAGTATTGGCGGGGTTTTGATTGCTCATGGGTTTCAAATGTGATACAATCTTGAAATTTTTTTTGTTAATACTGTGGCTTAGGGTATCAAATAGTCAGACTTGTACGCCTCTATTTCTTCCTTGCTTTTTTTTTGCATTGTACGCTACTTCATACATTAGTTATAGTTGTTTTCTACAACAGCATGTACAAGAATTTTTACATGTTAAGTACAATTAAATTATGATTATCCAAATCTCCACCTAATTTCTTTTTATAGCATTAATAATACACAGCCGAAATGAGAGTGCTATGTTAACAAATATCAAGTAATATTTTATTATTAGAGTACTTCTGAATTCATATTTACCAAATTTTAATCTCTTTTACTTTCAATTGAAAAAAAACTTCACATACTTTCTATTTAAATTCCATCGTGCGTATGCCAGCATGAACCGTAAGCTGTTGTGTATATTCTAGGCCAAATGGAATATACAAAGCTCTGCATATATTTGTATTCCATATGTGTGTCAGGCTTCACAAGATTTGCATAACTTTTTTTTTAGTTTTTCGTTCATTTTCAAAGTAGTTTTCTATAAGTTGCTACCAGTACGTAACTTTCAATAAATAAAATTTTTCTAGGCTTTCGATTGGTCAGTGCTTATATTGCAATCATTTCTTTGTGACATATTAAACACAATAAAATCAATATGATTTTATTTGTTATCATTAAAGGATTTGATTTTTATTCCTGGAAGACTTCTCTAAAGTAATAAATGTAATATTTTACTGTTTAATGAAAAAGAAACGCATTCAAACACAAAGATAGCTATTCATCAGAAGTTAATATTGTACCTTAGTTTGTTTTCAAAGTAAATAATACGCAATAAAGAAAAAAATTACAAAGTATCAATAAAGGCCCAACCATAATATGCATGAGCTTGCTTATGCAACTGTCAAAAATTAACGAAAAGAAGCTCTCAAATGCATTAAAAACCACAAAAACTTTATAAAAAACATCTGATTCTGTACGGACCAGATTCGCAATTTTCTAATGAAAATGACAGTTTCATAAAATTTATCAATACGTTTTCTTAGGTTGAATATGGCTTCTCAAGTATGATTTACATGTATTCACATAGTTTCTCAATACCCTTTGTAAACTTGCATACATTTGGTAGGAACACGTGGATGATGTTGAAAATGTTAAACATTCATTCTTGAAACATCAAACATCTACTTTAAATCGAAAATGTAACCATTTCTGGAAAAAAACTTTTCTTTTAAATAATTATTTTCTACAAAAGTGCCAAAATTTAAAAATATAAAAACAAAATGTATTTAAAACTCATTTTGTTTAATAATATAAAAAAAAAATCAAGTAACATAAGCTTTCACGAAAAAAAAGTCTTGAGAAATGGTAACGCTGCTTTCAAACCAAATGCCATTTTGTCAGTGATGCCACCATAATTTTTTTTATTTTTTTTCTAATTATTTATTTATTGAATCTTCATATATAAAATATGAACTAACAATAATTAATCAAATCTTATCGTTATTCTTTATTTAAGTCCTGCCAGTGCCAGACAAAAATTTTTTCTTCTTCACGGGTTCTGTTCACATATATGGTAAGTGCTGCAGTGTCTCTTCTTCTTAAGCGAGTGTGGCCGACATGATTTAAAATATTTCGATTTAAACGATTTGGGTGTTTTTACTAATAACACATTGAGATCCTTATGTATGTTTGAGTTTTAACGTACCAGGGAGCTGCTGTGATTATTCGAAGAAGTTTATTTTGACGCCCTTGAATTTATTCGATATTAGAGGCCGATGCAGTGCCCTTTAGTTGAATAGCGTAGCACCAGAGAGGCTTTAAGATAGAGTTGTAAAATAGAAGCTTGTAATCGAGACTAAGGACAGAACTTCTTCCAATAAGCCAATGAATTTGAATGACTTTTAATTTCATTTGATTTCATTTTGCCTCTATATGGCATTTCCACGTTATTCGCCGCTCCAGATATTTACCGAGATATTTTACATGCGAATGTTGAGGAATTATTTGATTATTGATTTACCATTATCCTCCATTGTCTTAGCCATATTTCTAGTTGAAATATATGATCCTGTAAATAACGAGATGCTTCATAACTGTTTTCGTGTACGCTTAGAAAAGCTGTATCGTCTGCAAATGTTGAAGTTTGTGTGTAGTTGTTTGTGGGCATGTCCAAAGTATAAATTAAGTATAAAAGAGGGCCAAGGATGCTGCCTTGTGGAACTCAAGCGCCAATTGGCTGAGGTGAACTTAAGAAATCTCCTTCTTTAATAATAAATTGACGGCCGACTAAGTAGCTTTCTAATAGTTTGTGAGTGTTTGACGGTAAATTTTGCTTCAATTTATGTAGTAAGCCTTCATGCCAGACTTTATCAAAACATCGATGAAGAGTGCTGAGCAATATTTTTTTTCTTCAAATGATTTTCTTATGACATTTACTATTCGATGAGTTTGTTCAATTGTGCTGTGTTTTCTTCTAAATCCAAACTGATGGTTTGGAATACATCTATTGTCATTTAAAATTGGTGTTAATTTTGAAACTTATAATTTCTCAAACAGCTTGACATATTTGATAATAAGCTAATAGGCCTATATGACTCAACTTTTGTTTGATTTTTCCTGGCTTTGGTATCATGGTAACTAAGGAAACCTTAC
This sequence comes from Pollenia labialis, assembly GCA_949318255.1. Taxonomy (NCBI): domain Eukaryota; kingdom Metazoa; phylum Arthropoda; class Insecta; order Diptera; family Polleniidae; genus Pollenia; species Pollenia labialis. The sequence goes on from OX439141.1 coordinate 120,791,297, forward strand.
ATTTTTAAGGATAGTATTCAAGGCGATAAATAGCATTAAAAATTAAAAGAATAATTTTCTTTGCTATGCTGGGTAGCCCCAAAAGCATTTTGTTGCTGACCTTAACCAGGATTTCGATTTCTCTTATCTGAAATCTTAGGGGAACAGCTGCTCTAGCAACAACAGGTGGTAACTCGACCGCAATATCGTTTGATATATTTGGTGTAAATACGTTTTTCAAGTGACTAACAACAGATTTCCTTTTTCAATATCGTTTCTTGCCCGACTACCATTCAAGTGTCTTAATGGTGGCTTAGATATAACTGGCCTTTATAGATTTCTAGCTGCACACCATAATGAGTAGTCTGATTGTGGAGTTGCATCAAGTTCCTTAAGATATTTTTCTAGAGAAGCCATTTGCTGAGTCTGTAGTAACTTTCTAAGCCTTTTTGTGCACTCTTTTAATAAATTCTTAAGTTGCGGGGATCTGTAAAGTTGCCACTCTCTTCGAACTCTCCTTTTTTCAGTCAAGAGCCGCTCGACATCTGTGGAATATATTTTAATATTTTTTGTTTTTTTGGAGGCAGTACTAGAATGTTGAACAGCTAGTTCCAGAAAACTGCCAAAATTAACAATAGAGCAATGAGTACCGAGAAATTTTTTATATTTTAACCAATTAATTTGTGTGGCTGACGTCGCAAAACAACCAGTCGGAGATACAATTCTATTGGGGTTCATTATAGTAACAACTGTAGGTATGTGGTCGGAGGATAATTCTAAGGAAGCTTTAACATGAATCGTTTCTGTGGGGATGTTTTTAACCACGCCAAAATCTATTACATCTGGAATTTTTTGCTGATCAGTAGGCCAATATGTTGGTTGTCCGCTTGCTACTACATTCAAATCCATTTTAGAAATTGTAATAAATAAAACACGACCCTTTGGTGTTATAAGTCGTGACCCCCAGAAGGTATGTTTAGCGTTATAATCGGCAGCGGCTTGGAAACAGGGTTTATTGTTCTTCACAACAACGCCAAAAATAAGAATTTTAAACAAAATTTTTTTTACAGGAATATGTATACATACATAAGTATGTACATTCATACATATGTATATACATATATATTTTTTAATTTTTCTCTATTTAATTTTTTGTTAATGATAATTGTTCACTTTTATGTTAAACGATTTATTAAAAATCATATGCTTAGCGTCCATTCGCTTAATATTTACTTAAAAAAAAAATCAAATGTAATTAATTCACGATTCAAAATCATGCCACGATAATAATAGAATTTACTGCCACTTTTCTAGTGATCACTCTAAAATAATCGGAAGATGTAAAATGAAATACAATGTGATAGGAACATTTTGTAAAGATAATAAAAAATTTTGTTTTTAGCCCTTTGAGAAACTTTCAACACCTTCACAAATTAATGTTAGATGTTAAATGACAAGTGTGAAAATGGTATAAAGATGTTTATTTTTAGCTCTATGTATTTCTTATAAAAAAAATTTCGAAAACTGCGTAAATTTATGTTAAATGTTAACAATTGGACATTATGGTTGGGTCTTAAGGATTTTTAAATTTTTCATTAACATTAAAATATACCCAATCGGAATTTTTTTTCAACTTGCAAATAAAACAGTATATTCTTAAAATATTACAATATAATCTTAACATATTTTTTGCACGATGGATTGCAAAAGAGAAGACCATGGAACTGAAATTTGTTACAAAAATAAGTACTTAGGCACATTTATTGTCATACTTTTACTTCAAACGGTTTTTTTGATTAAAAACAAATAAGAGTGCTATATTCGGCTATGCTGAATCTTATATACCCATCACCATAGTTGGGAAAGTACAGAAGTTGTTGAAATGTTTATCTAAATATATGTATGTATATTAATATGTTATTTTTTGGTTAATTTTATATATTTATTTCCACATGCTTGCGAGCTATTAAATATATTAAAAGTTTAATTAATATTAAGCAAGTTTAGTTTTGATTGAATTCCAGTATTTCAGGTCATAACTCGGCAATTTTTAACCGATTTGACAGATTTATATACAGACGTGCTTAAGAAGAAATTTACCATTTCTTTTGGTTATAAAACTTGGACTCGGAAAGATATAAAAAATAAAATTTTTTCAAAACTTATTTGTATTTGAACCGATTTTTCCGGGATCTTCAAAAAATATATTTTCGATCTTTTGATATCCATAGGTCATATGACATCCCTAAAATTCAAGTTTTTATAAAATGTTTGATTTGTTTTGTAATTGAGGTACCACACCTACTTCTCCAATCGTGCCCAAATTTTATTGTATGCTGTGTGTTGATAACCGGGATGTTTGTACCTAATTTGGAAACTTCTTACTAGTTGTTGTTCCGTACCAAATTTTACTTTAATATTTGTGAAATATTTTAATCTAGTTTTATTTTGAATTTATGTTTTTTTAATATTTATAAATAAAATATATTTCTTCACTTGCATTGAGATACCAAATATACATAGGCCTTGCCAAGGTATATTTACACAAGGTAGACTCATTTGGGAGTGTAGACATGCTGCTCTATAAAAATAACCGAGTGGAACGGAATTGTCAAAATTGTCTTCATATAAATTTAAAGCACACATGTACAAATTTTGGCTCATATACACGGAATTTGACATTGGTGTTCCAACTTAGGTAAACAGCAGACAAACATATGGGCCAACGAGTTTACCTTGTGTAAATATACCTTGGGCCTTGCCTTTAAATTTTTTAATAGGTTATGGGCCATATTAGTCATTGAATTTTTTTTAATTTGATTGAGTAATTGGTGTATCTTTGAACTATACATACGTGAAGTTCATTTTAAAAATGTCGGGTGCTATCGCAATAATTCATTTTGAAAATTTAGTTAGATCTGATAATCGGTCTATATTGTGTTTTGCGTTAAAAGCTAAGTTTGAGCTGGATGGCATACGGTGCTGTATTGGAGGTACGTGTGGAGATGCTGTGAAGGAAACACAAGCAAAATACCATATTATACTTGCACTTCACAAGGAATTATACGTTTATATTCAAGAAGGCGAAACTGAAAAGGAAATATTAGAAAATTTGAAGCGTTTATTTCAAGATTCTGGCTTAGACAGGCGCATGTGGCTATTACGTAAGTTGCGCTCAATACAGTTGGCGGAATATTATATTACACAGTACAACACATGATTTCGGGACTCAATTCTGATAATTGGTTATGAAAGTAGACCCAAAAAGAAGAACTTCTGCATCATTAGTTTGGTCATGGTACATCAAATAATAATTTAAAATTAATTTGAAGTTATTAATTATTGTATAGGGGAATTTTATAGTCAATATGGAAACAGTGAGTTAATAGCATATTCAGACGCTGATTGGGCCAATCCGAGAGATGCAATAACGTTTATAAACCCCGTTAAAAACATATTGACGTACGACATTATTTTATAAGGGAGAAGAACATGCATGATTTTTTACCAGTTAGAACAGAAATATTGTTTTAAAGAACAAAGGTCAATTTGAGTGGGGGTGTTGTACTGTGTCAAATTTTACTTTAATATTTGTAAAATATTTTAATTTAGTTTTATTTTGAATTTATGGTTTTTTAATTTTTATAAATTCTTCACTTCGTATTGAGATGCCAAATATAGACATTTCCTTTCAATTTTTCAATACCATTGTCCAGATATTCATAAAAATAAAATAGAGCAGCAAGTGATTTTTAGGTAAAATTAGCGGCAGTCGTGGTTTTTTGCTCATATAAAACTACCCATATATAAAAAACCCCATTTAAACGCACACACGGACAAAACGATATCGATAAATCAAATTCGCCCCTCTTAATGACCCATCATATTTTATTGGGTTTTAGACCAGTAATGTAGAAATTACAAACGAAATGAGAAACTTATAAATAGTCTTTTTCCTTTGGTGAAGGGTATAAAAAAATTCTGGATAAATTTGAACGACTTGCCTATCCTATAAAATTTTTGAAACGTTATCATAAGCTCAGGAGGATATTTGTATGAGGAGGATTTTTACCACAAACGTATTTCGAACAAGTTAAGGTCTACTAGCCCTTGCGATTATTTCCAAATCCAAAAAATCGTTCAGGCAGTAATAAGGGTTAAACTAAGACTCAGGAAAATAAATTTATAAAGGAGTATGCTAAAGTGGTAGACTTCATTAAACAATTTTTAATACCAAATTAGTTTCAATTGCTTTTTCACTAAAACTTTTGGGTGTGTTTTACTAATTTTTTAATGATACTTTGGCTCCAAGTGTATGTATTTGCAAGGAAATATGCTTAAGGTGGCATATAGAGCATACAGGATTTTTTTTCCGTTTGACAATATCCCGTTATAGATGCGGTCGGGAGATAAAAATGTAGCCACAGAACCATCTCTTTCAAAAAATTTTTTGATTTGAAAATCTCAAAATTCTATCGAGTTTTTTTTTTTTTTAAATTATCTTAAAATTCTACATCGATTTTCTCAAAATGCATTTTTGGCACATAGCGCACTTATACCTCCAGACGACGATTTGTATAGCTGAAATCACAATCACTGAAATAATCGGCCATGTTCTGGAAATCGAAACCACGTGAAAGTGCAATCGATCAAGATTTTTAATTGAATTTTTGTAAAAATGAACGCAGCTTTTCCTGATTTCAAAAGTAGTTTAGGTAGAGGAAAGTAGTCCTAAAAGTATGACGCATTTAAAAGGAAATATTTTTATGAACCTTGAACACGGAAAAGTTTTCAAAATTTGTTCGATTTCAATTTCACGTGATTTCGATTTCTAGAACATGGCCGAATGGGTAAATTTAAACTATTTTAAATATCACGCCGCTTTATGTTGTAATGAAAAAATTTTTGGCAACTTGTAATGACAGGTAACAACAAAGCATATTAGTTGTATACAGGCTTTATTTTGTTTTATTTGGGACTAAATTATCAATTTCAAAAGTAATGTTTATTGATTTTTCAATTTAAACATCATATAAACTTAATCATGGGCGTAAGGGTGCAAATTGTATGAAGTCTAGTTGATTTATTTTTTAACTATTAAGTAAAACTTTTTGTTACTGGGCTTAGCATATCTTATATGCTAAGTTTTATTTGAATATTAAGCTGGACGGCCGGGCTTACTCAATTTGACTGAAACAACGATAATTAGTCTCTTATAAAATGTCAGCCATCTTTGCTTGGATTTATAAACATCAGCGCAAACGTTCATAATCCACCCCACCAACCCGAACAAAAACTTAAGGAAAACATTTATAGTTTGTGCTTTGTTTTATATGAATCATTAAATATTAGATATACGAAGTAAGCCATTTGTTTTACCAATAAAGAAAAAGTTTATGTGTTCTTAATAGTGTTTGTGTATAAAACGACAATACAAAATGTGTGCCAAAAGATGCCAAAATCATTTTATTAAGATACAGACTTGTCTACATAATAATCGTAAGGCCAATTTTAAGTGTCAGAGGTTAAATTGGTCTTTAATGTAAAGTTTGAAAGACCACATATAATACAAACATATCATTTTATGTTTATTGCCACACATTAAAATGTCATAAAATCATAGCAGATTACCATCGCTAAATAATAGTGATACATGCATATAAATCTTTTTGGCTTTTGTACTTATTTCTTTTGGATTCATTTATTGTTAAGTTACGAACTAAGTGTAAATTTACTTATTTAAGCAATTTCTTTTTTTAAACCCACACCACAATAGTAGAGCAAGTATTATGCGTTTGTGCTGATGTGTGTAACATCTTAAAATATTACTGCTTGGCCCACCTTTTAGTATACCGATCGACTAATCATATTTTTAATCCATTTAACGATGACTATCCGGGCTGTTACTGTCTGTTAGGCTGGCTGTCGATGTCAACTTTTGCACAAAATACAGGTCGCAATTTTGGAGATGATTCACTGCCTGTTTTAAGAAAACGTAAACAAGTGAGACTTTAAACAAATGCAATTTTATACCATAGAATACGCAGAGTCCCAAGTTAATCGTTTTAAAATCGGCTATTTTATAAAATTGTGTTTTGTTTTAGTGGTTGTCATTTTTAAGTCATCGTCCAGACTTACAATTTTTGTTGCTGCAATTTTTAAAAATTCTGCTTTGACATTTCATTAATGTCCAGATTATAAAATTCTTGTTTTCTACATATAAATACAAATAGTTACACCTACAGCCAACTTTATGTTGAAAAGTGTGGGAAACAGTGTTCGAAAATAAACACTAAATATCGCTCCTTAGTGTTCGGTTCGGTAGATTTGTGGAAAACACAAACGCTAATAGTGTTTGTGTAGAAAATCATTAAAAATATAACGTTTCATTGTTTGTCATCTTTCGAACACAAGAATAATATTGTTTTTATCTTACTCAAAAAAAGATGAGAACATTTACTTCCGTTCTGTTTTTTTTAAACCACAAACTTTATTGTGTTCGGTTCGGTTAATTAATGTTCGTCACTTTTGGCTGGTTAAAAGAAACCAAACATTTTTTACAAAAATAAAATACACATAATAAAAAAATTAAAAAGCCAGCAAAATAATTTTACACGAACAAAACATATACACAATACACACACAAGCTGTTCGTGCTGCAATCCTTGCTAGAATTTCTTGTTTATTCATTTCTTTATCAATGTAAAAAAATAAACACTATAGAACATTAAAATAAAAAGGGTAATCACGATGGTTCGCAATTTGAAAATGTGCCGTGCATATTATAATTGATCATGAGCATAACAATTTTATTTTTGTGCAAGAGTGCAATTTTTCTAAAAATTTATTTTGGCAACACAAAAATCTTCTGGAAGCACTGTCCAAAATTTGCATATGTTTACAATTATACATAAGCAAATTAAAATAATTTTTTTTAAATTAAATTCTCTATTTTATATTAAATCCCACAAAAATTTTCAATAAATAAGTTTCCTAAAAAAAACAAAATGGTGCTTAATATGTCAAATGTTATTGTATGCATTTGATTGCAAGTGAGCAAATATGCATTACTAATTAAAGCTCATGTTTTTTATAGTGCAAACGTGGTAAAATAGAGCAAATTGCAAATACGTAGATTTTGTTGTTGTATTGCACTATCCATCGTGATTTCCCTTATAATGTTTTTCTACAGTATCACTACAATTGTTCTGTGTTTTAGCGAAGAGCAGAACATTATATAATGTTCGGCTCTTTCTTGAAAATTGTTACGAACGGTATTAAGGGTTGTGTTCATATACACAATCACTAAAAAAAGTAGATATCGTTCTTGGGTTTGTGGGCCGAAATCTTAATAATTTACAAAGCAAAACAGAATGACAGAATACATAAAACTGAGTTCCTCTTACCAATCTTCTTACCTCTTTCACCACTAAACTTGAGAATTTCTGCAACAAAAATTGGATTTACAGAAATATTCTATAATATTTTTTATGTTGATATTATTTATTCAATAAAAAAAATTGATTTGTAATGGAGATTCCAACTGTAACTATGAAATGTTGTTAAACGATTAAAGTTTATCATAAAGCAATGATTTGAGAAAAATAAAAACTATCGAATAGTATCGATAGTACTAAAAAACTATCGATGGCGATACGATAGTACTAAAAAACTATCGATGGCGATACGATAGTCAAAAACCTGCAGGTTATCGCAAGTAATTTTTTGGAGTTACTTTTTTAAATGTTGGTTTTTAATGTAACACAGCAATACTTGTTTGTGGGTTGAAAAAAAACATTTTGTTCAAGTTTCTCTTTTACGTATCTTAAATATAAAAGTCTATATATACACAACGTATATAATCATGGGAACACACTGCATAGATTTTGTATTTTATCCCACAATAATAATATATCAAAAAGTACCTTATTTACAATTCAACTAATATTATTGTTGCTAATAAAATCGGATTGATCAGTTGTGTCATATTGCTTAGCAACAAAGTCATTGTTATATATATATACACGCAGAGAAAAATAGGGTTAGGCATGGTTACGGCAACTACACTTTGTTTATTGTAAAAAATTAATTTGTTATCGTACACAAATAATTGTTATTTTTATTTAAGATCAGCAATATTTTAGTTACTGTAAACATATCAATGTTTATCGCAATTATAAATTTGAGTATAGTTGACGGAAATATAATTATTTTTCTAAAAACTAAATAATGATAGTGAGTAATTAAACAATTAAAAAAATATCCATTAAAAAACGATTTTAAAAGATAAAAAAATAAAGATATTGTATTGAATAACTTCTTAATTTATAATGATTTACATAATTCACATATTTGCGATCATGAAAAAAGGAATTCAAATGAGAATAATAACGTGAAATATTTTTCACGGAAAAAACCCCATTATCGTGAACAGTTTTTTTCCCTCGTAGTTGGTTCACATTTCCCTAAGATTTTTTTTTACTTTATTTTTGCTAAGGAACATAACATGTATGTAAGTAGTTTCTCCTGTGGCTCAAATAATATATTGGTCAACACAATGCAAACAACAGGTCGATTGCCAGCGGATTTGTGAAGCTTTCTAAAGATGTCGTAGCAGAATTTTGAAAAATATTTGACTACATAAAATTTAAAAAGTTCATAACATAACGTTGTAATCAAACTATCCCTCCAATACTAAATAGTTTGCTTTAATATTTTAACTTTTCTTTAAGATATATACGTGTATAATGTTTTCAGTACTGAAAACTACACAACTAATAAGTAGGTATGGAGCTGATTAGTAAGCAAATAATAGAAGTAATAAGTAGTTGCTGAGGTCATTACTAGTAAGAACTTATTGAAGTTTTCAGAGTTATGACAACTACTTACCAGGTAACGTATGAAATAACCACCACCTATTACTAAAAATCAAAAAGTTTTTCCTGGGTGATAGCTTGAAAAATTTTTCACATGAGTTTCACGATTGCATTTTTCCCTTCGAAGGGATTGAAAAGTTCATGGGAACAAAAATTGCACTTGTTATTCACGATAGGGGTGAATAAAAATATGACTACTTCTTAACTTATTACGATTAACACGATAAGAATACGATTACGGGAAAAATAAATTATTAAGGGTCCTCATGATATCGCTTAAAATTGCCATTTGTGCAAATGCGCAAACTTACGAGTCTTGTTTCATGAAGCCCTTTTTTTTACTTTTGTGTAATTTTAAACAATTAATGTCAGTTTGTAAGAAACGTCAATACAAAAATAAATTAAAAATTAAAATTCAAAAATATAAAAATTTGTGTTTAAATTTGTGATTAATATGTATGTACATATGTATGAGAAATTTGCTTTTAAAAATGCTCAAAGAAAGCCAAAAGACCAATTTACTGAAATTATTGCTAGAATTTATTGTTTGTGATTTATAGACACTTGGATTTTTCATTGAAAACGACGTTAAAATCATTAAAAGATCTGTTTGTATAAATGCACAATTGAACAGCGCAAGTTTACGAGACAAAATTGTTGGGCAAATTTACCAAGTTTGTGTAAATGAATTCTCATACAATTTTTGACAGTTCATTTACGATGGCGTAAAAATGCACAGTTTGCACAGATTACGAGACTTATAAACGATATCATGAGGACCCTTATTATGTTATATTACGAATATGTTTACAACAACCATGTTTTTTCTTTGCGTGTATCACGTTTCCTTTAATATGAAGTTGTTAAAATTTACATGCATTTGTTGAAATAACAGCAATAAAAAAACATAGCAATCTTCTATTTATGATGCGACAGCATAATAAAAAGTTGATTTTTTCATATTTTTATTTGACACGCCATGAATAAAATAATTTGCTGATAAATAGTGCTGTATTCATGATTTGAGTTTTAAGTGGCAGCTCTTGTAAACGGAAGATTTGATTGAGTGCATTTTTCTATGAATATTTTGAGCAGATATAAGATTTATTTATATTATTGAAATCTGATACTATTTATATCTGTGAGTCACTTGTGAGTTTTATATGTTAATTTGTACCTAAAAGACACGTAAACAAACGGCTTGGTGTGTTTATCTTTTAAAAATGGGCACGGTATTTTACTACTGCCCCGGTAAGTTTTACATTATTGTTTATTTTGAAAACTTGCAAAGTTGAATCTAAAAAGTTTCTGATTAATACAGAATTAACCAATATTTCTAAGTTTCAAATTATTGCGATAAGAACAGAAGAAAGTTAACCCATTATTGTTTACCTATAAATCGACAAGATTTTAATTTGGCAGGATAGTGTCGGCATTGGAGATAAAAAGCTGATGTAAAATATCTTTCCTTCAAAAATCCTAATAATATCCGTTTATTTATCCTGTTAAACTTAAAGCTCCCAAAATCTCTAGCAGAGAGAAGAATTCACAACAAGAGTGCTTTTAAGATATTTTTTCAACTAATACGGTAAAGTTTTCAATGCGTCATTAGACATTCATTTCAAATAACTGAATTTTAAAATGTTGAGATATTGAGAAGACACCGCTGTATTCGAAAAGTTCTACATTTCAAGAATTTCAATAACTTAATTGATTTTTGAAAATAAACGGCTTAAAGACGTTTATATAGAAATTAAACGTTAACAAAGTAAAAAAAATTGGTATTAATATGTTTGGCAAACCACAAGATGTTAGGTATAGAAATAGATAAAGTCGGCTAAACAAATGAAAAGAAAAAGATTTTAGCTAAACACAAGTCATATTCTAAAGATATTTTTTACATAGAGACTTGGAATTTAGAAAAAACGAATTATAAAAGAATATGCTTGACCAGATCTTAGATTGGGTCGCAGCCCCCTTCCGATAATTATTTAGAAAAACGCTACAGTTAGATTCATAAAACATTTACAAAGGGAAAATTTATCATTTGAAGTATTTTTAAAAGCCTGTTTTAGTACAATTTAAACTATCCTCTTTAAAACAACTTACAGGGTGGCGCAGAATATGTTTTGAATTCTTTATTACTTTTTTAATTATTATATTTTTTTTTGTTCTTTTCGGCATTTTGTGAAGAATGCTTGAGGAATTATAAATGAATAACTATACAATCGAAAAACAATAATGACCCGCAAAATTTTTCAAAAGTTATGGAAAATATACTAAAAAGAGCACGTATGAGCGAAGTAGAAAATGGACATCACTTACAGGATATCATTTTTCAAAGCTAATTTAAAAAATTTCCCAAAAACTATACTGTATTTAAAAAAAAACAAATTAAAATAATCGCATAAATAAAAAAGTTATAAACCATTTAAACCATATAGCTCATTCTGCGCCTCCATGTATTTTATAACACTTTGCTGTTCTCTAAAATTTGAGATTTTCGAAGAGGCTGCTCCATACATCTTGTCGTTACTTTAGAACGACGTACCCGATTTTGTTATGCAATCCGTCAAACAATTCTACAAAACTCCAGACTTAAGCCATTTTTTAGTTTTTGAGGCACATTTTTTCTGGTTTAATTAAAAAATTTTTAACTCAAAAAGCGCATTTTAAATCAACAAATACTTTTGATACTTTATCGTAAAGTTGCATCTTTTATAAATAAAATAAATTTTATTTCATACAGAAAATGCATTGAAAATGCATAGAACATTTTTGCAGAAAAACAAAAATAAGTATTTACTTTTTCCTTTTAGTGAATAATTTTAAATTGTTTTTTGATAAGAAAAGTTTTCTATTCTACCTAATTTAAAATATACATAATCCAACTTTTTTATATAGTTTCGTTTTATTTTGTACTCTGTAAATAGTTGTTTTTAATACAATGTTATTTGTACAAGCCAAAAAAAACAAAATAAAGAAAAAAATATATCGATAAATTCCAACCATTTGATACCCTACACCACAGTTTTTTTTTTAGCATAGTGACCTCTTATTTGGGTCCCACTTGTAGTCATAGGCTCTTTAGAACAAATTGATTATAAAAATGTAATTGAAATTTAATTTTTAATATTGCGAGAGCAACTTATTTATTTACATATCCTGATTAAAGTTTACTAAAGTTTATTAGAGAAAGCGTTCGATAAATATGTTTTGTATTACCCATGCCGTCATCACATCTATGAAATAATTTTAAGAAGTGTTTTTGACGAAAAAATCTGAAAATCTTCCACCCCTAACGTAAAAACAATCTGCAGATTTAGAGACGCTTGGATCAAACTTTAGCAAATTGTCTTTATAAATGATAAACTAACCAAGTTATATTAAAATACAGGATTGTGGTAATCATATTCTAAGAGCAACATATTATGATTATCATAACAAATTTAGAAGAAATCATATTATGATACAGTGGTGCTGTCACAACAATAAAATAAAATGTATATTTTTTTGCATCGATTTTTTATTTTGTGGCATTTTAAAATTTTTTTTTAATGTTAATACAATTTCTGTATTTTTTTTTTTTAATTAAAATTATTTTACAAATGGAGATAACAAATCATTATTAAAGAAAGGTATTTTGATTGCATCTTAAACATATTATGACAAATGTATAGAAATTTATTATGTTATGGGTATTAAATATCATGATATGGTGGTGAGTAAAATAATATGTTTTGAAATTTATCATTATTTAGTTGTTAGAAAAATAATTATTTTTCTGTCAACTATACTCAAATTTATGATTGCGATAAACATTGATATGTTTACGGTAACTATAATTTTGCTGATATTAAATAAAAATAACAATTATTTGTGTACGACAACAATGTATTGTTACAATAAACAAAGTGAAGCGATATTCAGGAAATTTGGTAGTTTGATTTTTAGTTTAATAAGACTAAATTCATATAATAAATATTAGGTGCTTACGTTTAAGGCGCATTTTCAGATGGCGGCTTTTATGATCGATCATCATTATTATCAAAGATGTGTACCATATGTAATAAAAATCAGTACATTTCGCCACGAATTTTATGTTGCATTTTGCCACATTAATACATCAAATCAATGTTTTTGTAAGGAAGAGTTCACCTTGTAAGGCGTTTTTAGCGTAACAATATACCGTTTGGAGGTCTGTAACTTAGAGCTAATCAAGAAAAGTTATACGTAGTTTCGTATATAAATTTTCCCTCAATATGAAATTGTAAAAATGTAAAAAGACCAAAAAAGAAAATCTTCTGTTTATGATGTAAGAGCAACTTTTATGACGACATCTATTATTATGACTGCAGACTTCTACTTTATAACTCAATCTTAAAGCCAATCTGGTGCTATGGTATTCAATTATGGGGCACTGCCTTGGCCTCTAATATCGAAAAAATTCAAAGGCGCCAAAATAAACTTCTTCGAATAATCAAAGCTGCCCCTTGGTATGATAAAAATTCAAATATTCACCAGGATATTAATGTTCCTTTAGTAAAAACTATGATTACGAAATATGCAGTAAAATACTTAAAATGCTCGAATTGCATCCGAATTTACTAGCTCGAAATATTTTAATTGATAGCGGCCACACTCGCTTAAAAAGAAGAGACACTGCAGCACTTATCCAATTAGATGAGCAATAAACACCTAGATATGTGAACAGAACCCGTGATGAAGAAAATTTTTTTCTGGCACTGGCAGGACATAAAATAAAGTATTAGGTTAACATTTGATTAATTATTGTTAGTTCATATTAAATATAAGAAGATTCAATAAATAAATCATGAAAAAAAAATCTGTTATGATAAATAGTGCTGTATTGATGACTTCAGTTTTAAGTGTTAGTTTTGTAGACGGAATATTTGAATAAGCTCATATTCCGATCTTTAATTTGAGCATATGTTAGATTAAAAAGTTTTTTGAAAACTTGGTGCTATATAGACATGCATATAAACAAATAAATAAATGTTTATTTGTACCTAAAAGTGGCATTAACAACTGCTTTTAACTTAATAAAATTTTCAAAGTATTTTACTACTAAAGGATGGTTAAATTTTAAGGGCCGATGTTGAATGTGAACCACACCTAAACGTCAAATTTCTTCATTTCATTTGACATTTCTCAATTTCAGAATTATTCAATTTTAAAGATACAAAATCGAGCAACGTGTTAAAGTTATTCAAACTTATCAAAATAATGTTCGTGGGAATACAAAATTTAATTTAAAAGATTTTGTTATTCGTGCTTAATTCCCAATTTGTATTATTTCATAAAAACACTGAATTTTATTGTTGATGGGATAAGCTATTCCTATGTGCATTTCACTGGTTGCTTAGGCCAGATCATCAGAAAACTTCATCCATAAAGATTTTAGAAAAACTAAAAATATTAAACCAAATAAAACTGTTAAGCGTATAAGAATTACAGAAACAGTTGTAGTTGGGAATGTAAGGTGAGATAAACTCACTGTTTATTTTTGATGATTTTGTTTAAACTCTGATATTGTTACAAGTGGAACTGTTGCTGTAATTCTTATACGCTTAACAGTTTTATTTGGTTTAATATCTTTAGTTTTTCTAAAATCTTTATGGATGAAGTTTCCTAATGATCTGGCCTAAGCAACCAGTGAAATGCGCATAGGAATAGCTTATCTCATCAACAATAAATTTCAGTATTTTTATCAAATAATTAAAATTGGGAATTAAGACCGAATAACAAAATTACTATAATGAAATTTTGTATTCCTACGAAAATTATTTTGATAAGTTTGAATAACTTTAACACGTTGCTCGATTTTGTATCTTTCAAATTAAATTAGTCTGAAATTGAGAAATGTCAAATGAAATGCAGGAATTTATTATTATTATTATGAAAATGAGCGTTCAAATCAAAATGCATATCGAAAAAAGTATTATGTTATCGCTTATATTGGTGCAACAGCTGTGCTACATAAAGAAAAGTTATAAATGTCCCTTCTGAATAGTTCTAGCTGTCCAATCAGAATAGAAATAATTATATAGTTTTTAGGAATGTTGGTTCACCTTTGTATCTTGGTTGTGCTAAATTTCAATCGCAGACTGCTTTGAACAAATAGAGACACTTTGAAGCTAAACTTGTCATTATCTGTTGAGTTTACATGGAATGACCATCTCAGTATACCAACTTGTTAGGAACGGTATACAAATTTTAAATGTAAACATTGTAAAATATTTGTTTCATTGAATTCGTCTAAAATGCAATAAGGTTAAATTAATAACGTTGCATAAAGAATTTTCTTTATTTATTAAGAGTTGCAAATACAATGACAAATGCCATTTTAGGTTTATTAACCAAGTAATAGTTACTTAGACCTTCAGTCCAACTAGCCTAGAGGGATACCTTTTTCTCTATTCAAATTCAAAAAACCTCCTAATTTAATTTTCTGACATCTTCAATTTCAAATGAATTCTTTCTTAATACCAAAACTTTTTCACGACTACAACGTTTTCTTCGTTTCACTCCTAGTTTTTCATTTCCAGTTGCACTTTTGTGTTATTCCTATACAATTAAGGTGTAAAAGACTTGATAAGACTCTCATATTTATTTCCTTACTATTCTGTTTTAATGTCAAAGTTTGATTTTCTTCAGTTTTGTTCATACTTTGTTTTCCATTTTGTTCAACTTTAATTAAAATCTATCAAAGTCACTAGCATAGTACGTGTTTCACTTACGTAAAATGTTGTGCGTTTGTATGCGTGTATATGTTTGTGTGCGTAACAGAATGGTTGACTGTCCAACAAAATAATAGCATTTAATTTTTATATCTTTATAGAAAATTTTCTAGATAGTAGAATTCTATTTAAATGAATTATTAGAAAAAAATTAAAGATTTGTTTATAATAAAAATTCATATGATTTAGAAAATTTTATTTATTCTAATGAACATTTCAAAAAGAATTTATGCTCTAAAACATAATTGTCTCTGTGAACCAACATACAAATATATATTCACCTACTTGTCGTTCATAAATTGTGCAAGATTTTCATTCTTCTCGAATAATATAGAAAAAAGTTGAAGCAATGACAATAAAAAAGAGATAACAGAAATAGAATAGACAACACATGAAATTCTAAATCGCAAAAACCAATATCTTTTGAATACATTCATAAACATTAGGATCGTCCAATTAACAATACTGAATTCTAGATAAGGATGAAAGCAATTCTAAAATTTTAGTTATTGCGCTGCACAATGGAAAATGATAGAACTTAAGGTTCTTTCTTTCAAACTTTAAAATTTTAACAAAATATTTTGATAATAAAATAGCGTAACCATTTAGAAATATTGTCCACTAGTATTTTTAATCCAAATTCTTTACACTTAATTTTAAGTGGTGACTAAAATGGTAAATTCAAAAATCAAATATTTAAAGGCTAATAATGTTTGGAAAATCAGGGATATTTCGAATCATTTAATAACCAGATTTGTACAATAAGACTATAATGTTATATTTTTAAAAAATTTTAATGTCCTCTAAAAAGGAAATTTAATATAATCATAACCATACCCATGTGCAAAGGAAGGCCAATGATTCCGTGACTTTTTGAATTTCTCGCCACTTAAACTGAAAAAGCAATACTTCTCCTATCAGCTGACATCTGTAAGTTGCGTCTATTAAAATGGCCATTGATAGCAGACTTCCAATTGATTTGAGGAAAAAATAGAAAAAATTAATTTCGTATACTCATTAACATTCCATGGCAAAAAGCCATGGCTTAGGCTACACATTTCTTCGCATCCACCCTATACCTAGACTTAGTACCGAGTGGCTATTTCTTGCTTACAAACCTGAGGAAATAGCTCACCGGAAAAAGATTTGACTTAAACGATGAAATTATCTCCTATTTTTTATATCAGTATTTAAAAAACTGCAGCTGAAATAAAAACCAATGATTTATATAATATATTGCTGTTTTATTAAACTGGCAGATCTAATTTTTTTTAAAGGATTTAAACAACTGGGGACACGTTGCGCAAAGTTTTTAAAACATATGTTGGATAAAAAAGTCTCGAACTTATTGACACGACCTTGTCGATGTCCTAGCATGACATATATGTAAAGTAATTTGTTTCAATAAAAGAAACATGTAAAACTTGAACTTTAAATGAATATCGATCAGCAATTTTGAAAGCTATTAACCATGATGTAAAGAATATTCTTGATATTGTCCCCGTATAATAAATATGCAAAATTAGTCAAGATCAAGGCCAGTGTTTTTTTATAAATAAAAATTCCTTTTTTATTTGTTTCCAATATTTCGATCTTCTATTAAGACCATAATCAGGGATTTCTTTTCAGAGATTTTTTTTTATAAAAACAAAAACTTGACAATATGCTGTTTATCGACATCTAGTGCAGTCTAGAAAAAAATAAAAAAGGAATTTGTATTTATAAAAAAACACTGGCCTCGAGCTTCACTAAATTTACTTATTTAAAAATCGAAAGGTCGAATAAGAACAACTTTGATCCCCGTATAATTCTAATAATTTATTTTCCAAAGTCTAAAATTTACAGATTTGTGATAAGAAAATTAAAACAATTTCTTGCTGTGCGTTGCTTAACAAAATTTATAGGTCTCGATATAATGAATACCGGCATATATGTATGTTAAAATAAATAAACTTGTAAATCTTTTGACCTATTTATTAATCTTCTGGAAGATAAGCTTATGTGGACGAAATTTATTGAATGTCTCACAATTGTACCAACATCTGAGGAAAACTAGACAGAACTGTGCAGGACCGTAGCCAAAGCCATGACAGGAGTCAGAATAAATGAAGGAAACACGATAGTGCTGAGAATAATCAGCGTTATATCCAAAATAAACGAAAAGGCCATATGGGACGTGGACAACTTTTGCTACGTAGCTATCATCATAACAAACTTAGGTAGCTCCCTAACGGATATTGTAAGCCGCATAAGGTCTGCATTTAGCTGGACACTTGACGAACGTCTGGATCTTTAACCCAGACGTAAAGGTCATTAATATAATATGGTTATGGTACGTGACGTTATACCTGTACAGGTATTTATTAAACGATGTTTATAGAGAATCTTGACAATATTCTGGACTCACACTATCTTAAATAGTATAATATGGGCACAAACAAGTCAAATACCTTTTTGAGCGTTAAATTAGAAGACGTAAATGAAACTGGTGTGGGCAAACGCTACGAAAGCTCCATAACGAAATAGCAAGAACAGCAATAGATTGGAATCCACAAGGTAGCCAACGAAGAGGAATGGCCGCTTCACTCACACCTTTCAACTGGACATAATTTTTCAATTCCCCTTGCTCCTTACAAGATCTAAGAGAATATATATATTTTAGAGCGATTCAAATTGCCCGGATCCAAAAACATGACAAAGCGTGAGGCAAAAACGTAATCTGTGGAAAATTAATAAATATTAATCTTTTTATTTGTATACACACAAAAAATTATCAGTTAGTTAGTATTTTATCAAGTTAGTTTTTATATCAATTAAAAAAATTGTTTAAAAAGTATTTAAATTTAATTAATGTGATATTTGAATCAATTGTTTTTTTTTTTTTGTTGAAAGAAATTTAAAAATGTAATTTTGACTTAATTAACATTTTAGTTGTTTTGAAATTCAATTTTAATTAAAATAATAATGAAATAACAAAAAATCTTAATTGATTTATTCATTTAAAATAAGAAATTTTATACTTGTAGAATTAATGTTGGGAATTGTCAAAACCTTCGCTATATGTAATTAAATCAATTAACAAATTGTTGGAGACGTTTTTTTTTTATAATTTTTTTAATTAATAAATAGAATTTGGGAATTTATTTCTCATGGTGAGTACATTTGTTATATAAATTATCATATTATTATTATTATTATTGTAATTTAACTTAAAATACACATTCGAATAACATGAAAATTTATTTTTTTTTAATAATAATAAAAATTTTAAAATATTGAAAAAAAAATATCCAAATTTAAAATTTTTACAATCTTTGGTAATCTCTATAATCATTTTGGTAATAGGAGCAAAATCAACGAATTGTTTGCTTGATTCTTTGAATTTGGTAAGAATTTGTTGATAAGAGATAATTTTAAATTTTGTCTGTGAGTTTAAAAAAAAAGTTTAAATTTAATCATTGTTAAACAGTTTTTGGTGCCCTTCTAATATATGCCATACATGTCTACAATATAGCTGTTAAAGTTAACATTCTGCGGCAAAAGTGGCGTTGAGTTAAAAAAACAATGATATTGCAATCATGATTTTCTGGTTGCAGTTATTAAAAAAATAAAAGGTCTACCATTACAATAAAGCATTTTTCTACTACAAACACCACGACATGATTATAACTTTATGTGGCTTTTAGTGGATTTATAATGAGAAACGTAAAAATTTATAAACCATATATACCAAAGCATATTAAATAAAATAGAACATGACAATCGGCAGTCTTAATATGGAGGGAGAAACAATTTAATAAAAACGTTCTAGCAAAAATTATGTGAATTAAATTGGTGTTTAAAATTTGCATAAATATACAAATAACTAGTTTCTATTTATATAACGTATGTAAAGTAATTTAGAAATATGTTGTTTTTTTATACAGTCTTTTCTAAATAATATTATTATTTAGTTCATAAAAGTTCAATCTAAACAAGTATTTGCACTCATATTTTATTTATGTAACTGAAATGTTGAAGTCAAAACTTTTGATTTCGTTTTTAAAAGAAGCATCTGATATATATGTCAAGTGAAGCGCGATGAATGCACATCTTTATTTCATGCTATCTACTAATCACACTACAATTGCTACATCCCATAAAAATACCTAGTTTACATTCTTTATGTTAAATATTTTATGTAGGTATGAATTAAATTGGGATAATAAATTTATATAATTCATATAAAATAAGGAGCGGCAGGAAATAACCCCCCAAAATATAAGCCCCAAAAAGCATCAAATAACGCCCCAAAAGTTTTTACAGAGAATAGCAACAACGATTTTCGAGGGTTATTTCATTTTGTTAAGGGTGCTATTTCATATTTTTAATTGGTGGATTATTCCATATAAAATTATACGCCAAAAAATCATTTTGAAATATTTTTTGGGAGATTATTTCATTTTCAAATTTATAATGAAACTTTTTTGAGCGCAAGGATTTTCTCCTTTTTGGTTTACAAATGCCGGCTTCGCTTAGTAAAGTAAAGACTTCAGCGAGGCGCAAGTGTTTTCTCCTCCATGGTATAGCAATAGGGTGATCGATCGAATAGTATTTGACCGGTTTTAACCGGTTATTTTAGTTTTGCCCAAGTCGAATATTTTAAAATGTCCATTTTTCGAATATCGAATAAACCGGTTATTTTAGTAAAACTAACCGGTTACTTTATTTATGTGTAATTTATATACGTTTTCCTTACTTTTGTTATAAATGTACCCGTAATTTAAGTATTTTTCTAATTGAATCTTTGGCAAACTTAAACTTTTTATAAAAAATGAAACAAAAGTCAAAAAACATTATGAGCAATGTAAATACAAATCGCTTATACCTATAAGCGTGTGTTCTTGTAACAAAAACCAAAAACAATTTAAAGTACTACAAAAAAAGTTCAGCTTAAAAAGCATTTAGCAATTTGACAGTGTTATAAATACTATACTGGTGATATTTCGAACTGACTTAAAAGAAAATTGTGCTTAAACGGCCCTAAAATGATAAGTTGCAACAGTTCGTTAACGTCACGACTCATTCACCCTTATTGTGTTTGTCGTATTTAAGATGCACCTACGACTGTTTGGAAGAGAACGTAAACGTGTTTTCTTTAATCTATTACCAAACAGTCGTAGGCGTTCACAATAAGGGTGATTAATCACTTTTAATTAGTCTACAAGCTTGACATAAATATACGCCAAATAAAACTTAACCCTGTTCCAAGTAGTTTTTAAGAGACTGCAAATAATACTTTACGAAAATATGCTGCCAATAATGAATAAAATACTTTTAAGTAGTTCTAGCATATCTTCATGCTTAAAACAAGAACCGGCGGAATCAACGATATGGGAAAGTTCATCGGTTTTATTTATTAAACCCCAAGAACTTAAAATAAAATTGAAGGAATCAAAAATGTCCTAGAAGGGTTTAAATTGCGTGATCGACGAATTGACAGATATTTCATATAAAAAGCATGTTCATATTAATATTGTTTCTATAATGCTGAAACAAAAAAAAATTGAATTATATAATCCTGGATAAGAGGTTTTGTTTGCCACTTTTCAAAAATATGGCTGAAGTATACTGCTTATAGACATGCTAAATCAGCAACAATTTACAACACATTTACAATAAATTTGGGAAAATGTATGTCAAATAATAAATTTAGTAAATTCCTATATTTTTAAAACCAAAGTTTTACAAAAATTCTAAAGCTGTGTTCACACCTATTAAATATTTGACTTCTACACGTAACCACTAGTTTTCTTAAAGAATTGTTTGCTTTTGCAAAACGTTTGGCTAGAGCAAACATTATTTAACGGGTTCTTAACTAAATTATACATAAATGCAATTATCATCTAAGACATAAAGTTTAGCAAATAACTAGAAATTGTTTAAAATAATGCTTAAGTTTAATCAATTTACTGGTCACTCTTTTTTTTTTATTTTATCGTCAAATATTTGTGGTCTGAACATACCTTAAGTCATATCTATGTATTTTGTTGGTTCCTTACCTGCGTGAATTGTTTTGTTTTTATTCTTATTAATTTTTTATTACAATAACTAATTTGAATTTTGTATTTTAATTTATTCGAATTAAAACCGGTTAACCGGTTATTTTTAAAATGCTTAACCGAAACCCGGTTTTTTTTAAAATACCAACTATTCGGAATATTCGAAAACCGGTTATTGAATAATGTCGAATAATCGATCACCCTATATAGCAAAGACCGGCTTGGAAACGATTTTGTTTTAATTTCTTACATTTTTTAACGCGAATTTGACTTACGTATACTTATTTGGTCCCAATAGCCCGCGTAAATAAGGGCTTACCCTTTAATCGTAATAATTAAATGCCAAATAAATTCTAAAATCATTATGATTAAGGAATTTCTGAAGAGAAAAATTATCCGTTTTAATACGAAACTTAATTTTAAGTGCAAAATTTTGGGACAAAATTTATTAATTATAAAAAAATGTTAATCAATTAAACTATTATTCTTAATTTTTGAAATAAAGATTAAAAAAGCCAAAACCGTTATATAAAAATGCTAAAGGCCAGTTGCTTAATTAAAATGTTTAATACAAAATATAGCTGCAAAAATGGGTAAATGGTCACACTGCATATAAGCAATAATTGCTGTAATTAGATATTAAGTATACGCATACAGTATCAGCAACAAAAAGTATGCAACAAAAAAGTTCCTGTTTTTAAAAATTTACGAATGTTAATTTAAATATTAAGTATACGTAATGTGGGCAATTTTTGTAGTTTTTTATTTTTATTTTTTAAATTAAAAGGTTCTATACGATTTTCTCCAAAATGAAACTATTTATATCGAAAAAAAGTGTTTATAATTTTTTGAATGAACATTGTGGTTATTATATGGATTTTAAAATTTTTTGATATTAAATTTAATTTGTTAAGGACTTTTTTAGATTGAAAAATTTTAATATAATCGAAAAATATCTTAGTTGCTATTTTTTAACAACTCTAAAATTATGACTAGAAATCAAACTTTTTAATCTCGTAAAGTTCCGTCCATAATTTACCATAGGCACCCATAAAAGGCCTTTCTCGGAAAATACTTAAGTATGCCTTAAACCGTAACAAATAATGATGTTGGTGGTCCAACCATAATGCACGGTGTCAATTGTAAGTAACACCTTAACGTCTTGTTTTTTGTCGAACAGTTTTTGACAAATTCAACCATGAAGTAGTACACAATTGAGCAGCGCATAAAGATTGTTAAAGCCTTTTACAAAAACCAAAATGCATTTCGTGCACTTCGTGATTTTTGTGCACAAATTTCAACCGGATGAGTAGGAAATGTGAAAACAACTCAGCATGTTCGCCCAGTGCGTTCTGTTTTCGATAGAATTTCCCCATTTGGTGATAATTGGTCCACAGTTTACCATAGTTCCTATATAAAGCCAACTCTCTGAAAACATTGATAAAAGTCTAAAACAATGACAAGTTATGATTTTGTGAATTATAAAAGTGTTAATGATCTTAGCGCTTGTACAAAATTACACAAATATGATATATCATTTGGTAGCGACCTTATTTTATTCCGACTCCTTTCAGCTTGCCAGATGCAAAGTATTCCGACGTATTTCTCAGGGTCTTTCCTAAGATTGTGTCTGTGTGGTTTTTGTAGGATCACTAATTATGGTAAGAGTTGTCGTTGTTTATGAAATCTGGCCACCAAATATATCATAGGGAAAGGTTCGGAAATTCCTGGAGTTTAGTGATACTTTATCGTTGAGCTTCTACTACATTAATAACTCAGCGCATTGTGGATAATAAACAAATAATGTCATAGTAATGTAAATGGACAGGATAGTATTTGCTATCAATTGTGTTGTTAAGAGCCCCGTCAGTAACCAGGAGAAAAGTTATAATCTTTTTGCTCAAGTTTACACAGACTGTCTGCACGACCGAAATGAAGTATTTATTAGTCGACAGGTTTACTAAAAGTTTAACCTGCGATGGTGTGAGGTATCAAAATAGCGGGATGATTACTTTGGGCCAAAGGAAAACATGTTTTTTATTTTACCTAGCTCCTAGTAAAATTCTTGTAACACAGAAAAAATTAAAAATTGTCCCTAATATCCAAATTCATAGAATCAAGCAACCCATTTGTTGATTCTGCTCTTATTAACAACATTATTATAAAGATAACTAAAAATTTTAGAAATTTTCTATTGTGAATATTTTTTTTTCTTTCAATTAATGATATTTGTAATTTTAATTAAAAAATTAAAAAAAACTTCGCCGTTTTTGATTGATTCAATTAAATAAAGCTCAGGTTTTAACAATTTCCAACAACAATTCTACAAGTTTTAATTATTTTACAAGGTTTCTTTCAAATGTGCAAAGCAGTAGAAAAACTATTCCTAAAAATCATTTTAATCATTATACTTAATAATAAAAATTGATTTCATGTCCATAGTACAACATTTAAAAATGATATAAACATCCATACAAATATGGATATTCAGATAAAATTCATCCCTAATAACATTAGTTTGAATTTGACTTGATGCAAACTAAAAACTTTGGGACACCAGTAAAGAACTAAAATCTGTTCATTAAGTTTAATTTTTCCTCTTAGAAAAATAGGTATGTTTTAAAAAATCAAAATAAAAGATAAAGTAAATGGTTTTTAAAATAAAAAGGGAGAATTATTAATTTCAATTCTTGTCAACCAAAAAAGATAATAATGAATACGGCCAGCAATCTTATCAACAGGGTCCTTTCCATTAGCGATGAGACGTTCCATTTATACAATAAAAAAGAAATTTAATGTATTCTTACAAGAAACTCTTTCCCTAAAAATATAATAGAAACTTTAATTAAAAACTATTGAAAAAACCCACCTAGGGAACGTAAAGAGAATACGAAAATATATAAATCAATGACGTATGTACCATGCATCGCAGAAAGAATAAAGAATGCTGAAAATTATAATAAGGACAAATTTATGATTGCTCACACATCGACGAATACATTAAAACAACTTTTCTCAAACACCAAATGTAAACTTGACAAATTGGATAACACTAACGTAATATATAAGATTAGTTGTACAGGAAATGACCAAGACATATGCGATCAAGTTTATGTCGGTACTACAAAAAATAAGCTAAAGACACGTATAGCTGGACATAAATCAGATTTTAAAAACATTAATAAAATATCAACACAAAAAACTGCACTCGCATCCCACTGTGCAGAGAGACTACATACGCCAAACTTAGAAAATGTGGAGATATTACAAAGAGAGGCGAAATATAATAAACGGTTTACTTTAGAGATGCTCCATAAAATTAACATACCAAAGGAGAGGAGAATTAATTTTAAAACAGACACGGAAAACTGCGCCAATAGCTATAGACATATAATAAAAAAGAAAATTAAATAATTTAGTTAGTTCAATAATAAATGTAGAGACAGTAATAAGTCTCTTACAAATATACTTGTAACTCATTGTAAGTGTTTTGTTTTCTTTTTGTTGTTATTATGTATTGTATTTTTATTAAAGAATAATCTTTGTTTATATTATTCGTACATTGTTGTTTTCTCTTATATTGTTACAGCCTTGATAATGATATCCAAAGGATATCGAAATATTGGAACTAATAATTGAATAAATAATATATTTATTTTAAAAATAATTGGCCTCGAGCTCGAAAAAACTTTTTATTTTAAATAAAAAAAGGTCGAAAAAATAATAAGATTTAATTTAGTTAATGGTTTTTTTTTTAATAAAGTTATATTTTCCTAGGGGTGTAACGAATACCGATGTATCGTCGATATTTTGGGTTTGCCGATATATTAAATTGAAGGTCCTCAGCACGCGATCTATTTGTATGTACGTTACTTTTTTGACATTTTCAACAACGCATGCTAATAGAGAGTTTTAACATATTTTTTTCTCTACGCTTGTCTGCAGGAAAGATACCAGAGTATCTGGCGGGAATCGAACCCGCAACCCCGGCGCTAATAGAATAGCTTCCTACCAGCTAGCCTACCGGGGCACTTGCTCGCGATACGAATATGCACTCCAAGCGTTTTGCTAATTGTATCAAAGTATGTCCTTGGAAAAACATGGAAGAGGAAATGCATTGATAAAATTAGTATATTTCTTCTCATAAAGCGCCAAAAGAACTGTTTGAATCAATTTTCATCACTTTTTTTAGATTTTGTAACGAAGGAGTTTTGCAATGACAAAACCCAGATGCAGAATAGTTTTAGAGTCCCAAATATTGCCGACTTACTTAGCATTTGCTCTGAATATAAATCTGAGGGCTTAGAGAATAATGAAATCTATTTTTCAGTTTATTTTTCTTCATAAGCTAATAAGACCTAATGATACGGATATATATAAAACAAGTTTATTACATTTCACCCGACGTTTCGTCACTTTTTTGGTGACTTTTTCAAGGCTCGTCTATTTAAATAAAAAAATAAAAGGTCAACATTAATACAAAATATTTTTCACAACAAGCAAACACAACTTACAAAAAATATATATCGTTCAAAATCAAACACTCACCCTTGTTCTGTTTCAAATTATCTTTTTTAATATGTCATTTTGATACTATCCCATTCTCTTGTTAAGTGAGCGTTTTGTTGTTCCTATATTAATGAAGTCACAGTTCTGATCGTCCCTTCCGTTACACTTTACTTCGTAAACAACATTACTTTGTTGCAGTACTGCCGCTTTAGCTCTTGAAAATATTGCACTTTAAGTTGTATTTGTATGTATGCAAATTTTATTTGTTCTGATTTTATTGTTGTCCTTATGTGTTTATTATTCGTCAAGCCAGGTATTATACCATGAAAATGTTTGTCTTTTTCAAGGTTTTCATCATTATTTTGGTTTTTGTGTATCGTTGATAAGTGTAACTATTAATTTTTAAGGGAAACTATTGTTAATAAATATTTCTGAGATTTTATCGATATTTCTGTTATGAAATTGCGTGACGCTTATATTTAATACTCTTGATATAATATTTTTTGCTGTATTCATTATCCGGTTTTTGGGTTGTGTCGCGTTCATTATTCTGTCAGATGAAGTTTCCTTAGGGTACCAGTCAAATTTAATTACATCTTGCTCTCTACGTAGTCTGGTATCGAGGTACGCAATTTGACCATTTTTCTCAAGTTCTACTGTAAACTTAATTTTGGGGTGGAGACTATTCAAAGTTTTCAGAATAACATCTTTGTCATTGATGTTAATTATGGCTAATATATCGTCTACATACTTGATTATGTATTTTATGTGAATATTTTTATTTCTAAGTTGCGTGATTGCATCGTCAAGTAAGGTGTCAAGAAATATATCTGCTATAGTAGGCCGAAGATCTGGTTCTAGACCTTTTCTTCATACAGAAAGTAGTTATTGTCCGTTGAGCAGAAATGTAGGACACGATAGGTTGAAGAGGTGTTCAAGGTTTGTGGATTTTTGGCAATCCATACATCTTAGGTGCCGTTGCCGCAAAACATATAAGTTTGCGTTTTTGCCAAGAGTCAACGTAGTTCCCGCCATGTAGTTCTGCAATGATGTTGTTATTCTCCCGTTGTAGTTAAGTTGTCGGATCTGAACTTACAGCTCGATATGTGTTTTCGTCTTCTAAAAGTTTGTTAATTTTTTCTTTATATTCGTCCCTGTACATGACGACAGTTTTATTGCCCTTTTCTGCCTGTATAATAAATCTATTGTTCATCTACAATTCTTGACCTTCAATACAAAGCTAGAACATTTTACGGTCAAAAAACGTCGTATTGAGCTGCTTAACATGACTCTGCATTCCGAAAGTGTTGACGACGCAATCACCCCTACACATAGTAAAACTGGTATTTGACCATATGTGAAATTCTTAAAAGAAAATTTAAAGAAGATTTTTCCTCTGACAATTCTACGCTGTGCTTTAAGTAAAGAAGAAGTTTAGTTTAGCATAAGATCTTCTAATTTTTTTTGAGACGCAGATTACTGGCGTAATTAAATGTCATACCCAAAATTACAGAACATGTAACGTGCATTGCTAGACTTGGCATATACATTAAATTCACCGCAAGTTTAGCTTTTAATTTTTAAATTTTGCATTCTCTAAGGTATTTTAGCGATCGAGATTTAACTTTAGCTAAGCGAGTTACAGAATACAGCTGCAGGTCTGCTTCAAATCGTCTATCTCCGAAATCGTCTTCCGCCGCAAAAGTTTAGATTTCTTCGTTTTTTATACAAACATCTTATTAATATTAAATACAACTTAAGAAAAAATACAACTTAAGAAAAAATATTAATTTTAAATATTATCCTTTTCTTACTTTTTGGTAAAAAATAAATAAATTTTTGTTAATTTGCGATGAATGCAACTCGATTTTTTTAAAGCTTATTAATATCAATATTAAACACTAATAATCTATGACACTGTAATTTTTAACAAGAAATTACTCTACTTGAGTTTTTTTAATTTTAGCTTGAATTATAATTTAATATTCGTATCTGTATCGCCGATTTTTCTTTTTGAGTACCGGTATTGCTATCGTATCAACAAAAAGGAATATCGTTACATCCCAAGTATTTCTACTTATAAGTTCCCATGTAAAAGTTGGCTTTTTAAATTATACATAGTTTTTAAATTTTGACTTTAATTAAAGATTTATTGTAAATATGTATATTCGCGTATGATGCATATACCCAAAATATAATTAAATATAAATCATACGCTTGCTCATTAATTAAATTTCAAATGAGATTAAAGATTTTCAAACAAACTATCATTTTTAATTTTGATTTATTCAGCTATCACAAACACATTTCTATTATTATTTAAATAATGCGAAATAATAATTTATTAAATAATATTTTTGCCTTTTGTATGGAAAATAAAATATACACAGTACTAAATTTATGAGTTTGTGTACGTCTTCGTAGAGTTTTTTGTCATGCACATATTTAGTTTTGTGTTTATAAATCAAAACCAAATTAATAACACACCATTTAACATTCAAGTATGTTTATCAAACAAACATTGTGGAAAATATACAATCTCAGCATAAATTTACATAAATAAAGCCAAAAATAAAGTGTAATGTTACTATCTAGAGCACACTATTAACCAAACAACAAATCATCTAACCCACTTAGCGACCGACAAACGTACTTTCTACCAGTCAAGCAGACACGCAAACTAAACTGAAGCAAACAACCATCACAACAACAAAAACAAGTGATCTATCAACGGTTTTAAAGAGTCAACTGTGCGGTGTTTTTGCACATACACAATCACTTTATGGATCCACAGTGAAAAAATTCTATTGATACATTGGTGCATAAACATGAATATATGTAAATAAATATTGGTTTCAGATTCAGTACGAGGTAAGTTATATAAATTATTAATATTAGAAGAGTCTGGAATTAATATATCACATATTCATAGAACAGGATAGTGATTATACAAAGGAGAAGAGCTCCTGTTTGGGATCTATAGTAAGTTATAACCTGTATTAAAAAATTTCTTTATTGACGTTAAATTTTAAATAACTGACGATGGTGATATTGATAGTTAAATGAAATTTTCTTAAGAATAAGCGAAAGTGGATGGCATATTGGGGTAACTTTCGGAAATGGAGTCAATATGACTAATACGGTTTTTGAAGTGTAGGTTAACATAAAGACTAGCTTTAGGATTAAAATGCATGATTTTGTAGATTTTAATTTAAATACTTATACCCGTCACGACAAAAGATGTAAAGGATAAATCTGTGGTTTTCACGAATAATCGCGTAAGTCGATTTTTACCGAAATTGAGATAATGATGTCAAAGTGCTACATTTTGCATTAGGTTTTTATAAGTATTAAGCTTTTTAGAATATAATGTAGTATTATTAATTTTTTTCGGCTAAAAACAACTTAAGTTAACTGTTTAATAAAATATTTTGCTATTATAACGATTTATGTCGACATACATCGCCAAAAATTGTAAAATTGCTGAATATGTTTCCAAATAAAAAGCATATGTGATGTTATGTTGTTATTCGTGCAAAAAATATGAAAGTATTTTTTGAAAATTTTTCTATTAATAACAACTTATATGTACATGTGCGTTTATTGTTGACTTCTTTAGTTGCAACAACAGCAGATGAGCGGTTGTTTGTAATTTTAAGTCCCGTTTACTGCATACGTTTTGAATATGTCGCCAACTTGTGTGCTAAAAATAACAACGTAGGTCGTCATGTGTGATTAAAATGATTTATTTTCACAAAAAAGAACTTATGTGGAGATATGATGTTATATTGCACACACTTAATGAGTCAATCAAACATATGCATTTTTAATCATGAAAACTATGTATAATACGTAGAAAGTCACTGTTAAGAGGATAGTAAAGAAAAAAGTTTAAAAAAGCATCTACAGAAGCCGCAATTGAAAAAAATAATTGTTTTTGCTCTCCTGAAAAGTTTGGTTTTATAACTTACGCGATTATTCGTGAAAACCACAGAAATGTAGTATATAAGCTTGTCATTCCGATTGTAATAGCACGATGCTGGGACACCTCGAAAGAATGAAGGCAGTTATTCCACAATGACACACATTCGAGATCTATATAAAGGAAAGAATAAATTGGGTAGTCATAAAACCCATGGTGATCCAAAACCCATGGAAAACATTTTTAAAGCAGGCCGAAACCAAAAATAGGTTGAGCTTCCATCTAAGTAAGCAACTACATATCTGTTGCCAACCACCAGTAATACTTTACAGAGTTTTAGCAAGACGTTTAGTGCAAACATCTTTGTTTTCTAAGTTTCTTCGATTAATGTACTCGGGTTCTTTGCCGCGCAATATAAGGTGTTTATTTTGCCGCAAAAGGGTTAAGGGCTTAATAAATGACACAAGAAGTTTAACAACAAGATATTTAAGTTACTTTACAAATTTTTGAATATTGATTGCATCATCGGCTGCTTAAAGAATATTTTATTAATATACTCTGTCAACAGTTTACCCTGATTTTCATGCTCAAACACCACCATATAACCCTTACGTGGCAAAATTAAGTTTTAAGTGCCTGAATCTAAATGATGTTGCAGATGATGTTTATAAAGTCAAATCAAATGCCGTCGGTCTGGCTGGCATTAATCCAAGGTTCATACAGTTTATATTACCACGTATAATACATCCTTTTAATATTTGTATGATACAATTATAACCACCAGTAATTTTAAGACGGAATGGAAATATGCCAAAAGCATTCCTGTACCAAAAACAAGCATTGAATACTGCCCAATTTCAATTTTACCATAATTGTCCTAAGTTTTTTAGCGACTTATATATTAACAAATAGTTGGATATAAAAATCAGTAAATTTTATTAACTGACCGTCAATCAGGTTTTAGATCTCAGCATAGGTGTTGAACCGCATTAACCGATGCAATCGAAGATATAAAAGGTAAGGTAGAAGATGGTAGAAGATGGGAGAATATAATTTTTAGTTTTTCTCGAACATTTAAAGGCCTTGGTATGGTTCACCACTCAAGTTCATCTTCTCAACTACCTCCGGTAGATAGATTTCAATATATTTAACTGACAGATGTCAATACGACTTAAATAACCCAATTAAAAATTTTATCATTTTGCGAAGCACTAATGGTACATTTAAAAAATAAGCGCACAATTATGCGCTACGCAATAAGATATACAGAAATGCAGTAAAGTAAGTGAAAGAACTATCAACAACTTTTATAAAAAAAAGTAACATTTCAAGTTCTACGGCATACCCTTACCACGAAGCAGGTTTCTAAGGGAGAATACTAAAAAATAACTGTATCAAAACATTCAGTGTTTAAGGCCGATCGTTACATATAACAATTTTTACATGCGCTGAATAATGCGCTTTATATGTCAAAAATGTATTGCTTCAAAGTGGGAACTCGCCATATAAAATTCATGTCTTCCGTCAGCGCAATGGTAAGCGAAACGTTTATGTTCTCCCTTACAAACCTGCTTCGTTGGAAGCTCCATTTTTTTATTGGGAATGGACTTCGCGTGGCAAGAGGTGTTTCGCAAAGTTCCATTTCTGTATTCGATCTCTGTATGACCGATTAAGTTTTACGAGGTCTTCAAGAGGGAATATCATCATGCAAAGAAGGCATCAGGATACTTCGTCCGAGAGACAATTTTTTATATTAACTTATAAGTTATTATCAGGTATGTTCTAGGTTTAGACTCGAATTGAAAACGATACATTTTTTTAATCCGCATAAGTCGTAAATTGGTGTTTTCAAATCCGCATGTTTTTGTGTATTCGAAGTTTTTGTTCTAAAATACTTTGTTGAACTAAAAATCGATTATTTGCTAACCGCACCATGATAGCAATGTCTAATATTTTTTTAAAAATTGTTAAAGCTGTAAAGAATCACAGGAAAAAATCGCTTACATGGCTAAAATTCTCGAAAAATTGCAAACTTTTAACCAAACACTAAAATTTATTTGAAATCTCTAAATGGGTTTAAAAACAAAATGTCTGAAAATAACAAATAAATTGCAAAAATAGCGAAAATTCGCGAAAATTTTTAATATTTCAAACCAGCCATAAAATTGATTGAAAGTCCCTAAAACTATAAGAAAAGGCAAAAATTCGGTAAAAATTGCTAAATTCACGGAAATTCGCAAACATTTGCTAACAGCGGCATAATAGCAAAGTCTACTGTTTATTGTAAATCGTTAAAGATGTAAAGAATCAGAAAACTTACACGAACAAATCGCTTATGTCGCTAACATGGTTAAAATTCGCGAAAAATTGCAAAATTTTCAAGCAACCCAAAAACTACGAGATCGCTAAATCGATTAAAAAAACAAATTGACTGAAAATAACATAAAAATTGATTAAAAAAAAAGTCGATTTTAAATTAAGTGTTAGTAAGGGCCTTTTGCGTTTTAGATAACGATATATTGTTGATTAAATTGGATTAAGAAGATTTTAAGCTAAAAGCAATATTATTTTTTTTGTTAATAATGTTATCACATATTACAATAAAAGTCGATATTACAATAAAAGTCGATTCGGTTTACTTTCACCAACCCATATCTACTCTAATTGAAAACAAATTAAAACATGCGGATGTGAAATGCAGAACACCAACAATGCTAAAGTTTCGAGTGGATTCGGATTCTAGAACACAACCGAATATCTAGTCTTTCTCTTTTGCAGATATGCAAAATTGTTACAAAATTCCACTACTATTTATTAAATATCCTTTCTTAATTTTATAAGACTTTAATACCGCTTATCATTTAAAAGTTCGAGTCTGCTTTTAATCTATATAAAAACAAAACCTTGATTTCATTTTAGTAAAATTCTTCTTTTTAATCCAATATTTATACCCACACCACAATAGTGGAGAGGGTATTATGCATTTGTGCTGATGTGTCTAACACCCTAAAATATTGGTCCTAGACCCACCTTATAGTATACCGATCGAATCAGAATAACATTCTGAGTCGAACTAACGATGTCCGTCCGTCTGGCTGGCTGGCTGTCCATGTAAACTTGTGCGCAAAGTACAGGTGGCAATTTTGGATATAATTTAATACAATTTGGACAAAGGTTCTTATTGGCACAAGGGCCAAGCCTAATGAAAATTGGCCGAATCGTAGGACCACGAAGGAAGATATGGGGAAATTTCTTCCTCTCAGAAACTATCAAACCGAATGTAATGCAATTTAAAACATAGATAGATCAATATCTTTATGGATACAAAAGGTATACATTTTTTAAAGAATAGGACCACGAGGGGAGATTGGGACAATTTCTGCCTTACAAACCGATTTTTATTAAATTTAAAACATAGATAGACCCATATCTATTTGGAAACATAAGCTATACAGTTTTACAAAAATAGGACCACCCACAAGGGGAGGTTGGGGACGATTTCTGCCCCTCACAAACTTTCAACCCGATTTTAATGAAGTTTATAAACATAGACAAACCCATATTTATATTGACTCATAAACATGATGTGTTTTTAAATACTGTGGTGTAGGGTATCATATGGTCAGGCTTGACCGACTATACTCTCCTACTTGTTTTCTGATATTTTTGAATAATATTTAAGGTTTAGAGTTAAACTTTTAAAACTGCTCTTATCAAAAAAAAAAAAAAAAAAAAACAGATCTATTGTATCTAAAATAAACTAAATTTACCACTACATGCACAGCCAGCTAAAATCGAAAAAAAATCTACATAAAATTCTTGCAACAAATCTTTACCTACATACGAATACAATACTGCTATTATTCGCAGTATCTGCGTGTTTTTTTAAGCGATTTTTTTTCTCACATTGTTTGCATTTTGCGTATTTTGTGTGGGTTAAGTTGTTTTTTTTTCTTTTTTTTTTGACGCTTTAACCATTATTGTCGTATATTTCACTCGTTGTGGTTTAGCATCTGCAGCAAAATGCTGTCTGCTTCTGCTGCTATTTCCGTTCGCTGCTAAAAGAGTGCTACAATTGTTGTTGCAATATCATATGCATCATTCAGTCAAGTGGTTGTTGATTGCATTGTTACTATGTAAATGTTGTGTTTATTTTGTGTCTGCGGTTTGTTTGGAGGGTATTGAATTTAAGTAATTGCATTTTTTGTTCGATGGCCTTATAATGCAATATGTGGGATGAAAAAAGGGTTACAAAAATAAGACAAACAAAAAATTTTAATAATATTCTCTGAGGGATTTATTGAGGTTAAAGTTATATTGAGCACAACAAATTGCAACGTAAGAAATCTAAATGTAGGAACTACACTTAAATAGAAATAATATAGAAATTTAATATTAAAGATATAAGTTAAACACAATTAGGGATAATTGTAAATATACAGCATTATTATGAAAAGACATATGTATGTGTACATAACTAAGTGTTTCTTTTGAAATTGGTGTAAGTGGGCATTTCTATTTCCTTTAATAGCTGTAAAACAGTTAGATGAATAAACATGTTAGAAAGTAGAGTCTGTCAAGGGCACGAGTTTCCCATTCCAATTTGGGATCCATTGGTAATCTTAGACACGGCAAACTGAAATTATAATATGTACGCAGAGAAAAATATAGTTCGGCATTGTAACGGAAACTAAAGTTTGCTTATTGTAACAATATATTATTTATTTATTATTATTTATTTTTATTAATTATAAGCATTATTATAGTAACTGTAAACATTTAAATGTTTATCGCAATTATAAATTTGAGTATTGTTCACTGAAAAATAATTATTTCCTAACAACTAAATAATGATAACATTGAAAACTTATTAAATTACTTACAACCAATTAATGATATTTAATAGCCATAACATTTTTATAAATACAAATTTTCATATTATTCGAATGTGTATTCTAAGTCAAATTACAATGACCCAGAAAGGGTTAAATAAAAGCTTAGAAAAAATATAATTTTAATTCCAAAATGGGTCAGATTTGACCCGAAAACCTTATGAAGGTTAATAGAAAATTTATAAAAAATTCTACAAGATACTTTAAAAATAATTGCGATCAACGACAAACGACAACAACGATATTATGATAACCTACGATAATAATATAATCACAGTTACGTAATAATATTCTTTTAGATATGTTATGATTACTTTAAACCATAATATGTATTGTAATATGATAACTTCTTAACTTGTTATGACTAACATGATAATAATATGATAATATCTTAACTTATTATGATTTACAATAATATGATTACTTCTTTACTTATTATGATTAACATAATAAGAATATGGTTAAGGGAAAAATATTAAGATGTTATATTACGAAAGTATTTGGTAAATAATATGATTCAATAATAATCGCAATATGATGACTACAGTCATGAGTCTTATCATAATATGTTGCCTTTGAATACGTTTACCACAACCATGTTTTTTCTTTGCGTGCGGGATTATGATTTGTATAAGACCTCTTTGAAGCGTTTTTTATCTACAATCTGCACTTACTATTTAAAGGCTAGTCCATAAGTGTGGTTTTAGGCTTCACTTATTTCCAAAAATTCAGACCACGAGGGTAGATTTTGGGCAATTTTTGACCGCCCTTATCCACCTCATAGATTTTAATGATGTTTTAAAACAAAAATAGATCCCTACATATATGGACATTTTAGCAATACTTTTTTTAAAAAATAGGACCACAAGGGGAAGTGAAGATGGATTTAGGCTATACTTTTTCAAAAACTCGGACCACGAGGGGAGTTTGGGAACAATTACTGCCCCTCCGGAGCTATTTGAAACATAGATGAACTACTGTTTATGTGGATAACCAAGTTATAAATTTTTTTTGTTAATAGGGGCACGAGGGGAGGTGGGGGCAATTTCTGCCCCTCTGGAACTAACTTACAAATTTTAAGGAAATTTTTCACAAAGCTGGATGACTACTAACATCGACAAATTAGTAAGATTTTTTTTAAAAATAGGACCACGAGGGGAGGTGGGGGAAATTTCTGCCCCTTTGGAAATACCTTAAAGATTTTAAGAAATTAAAAACACAGATATATTCCTACTAATTTTAACACACGTCGGGCCATCCGCTAGTGACTGTATATAACAAAGAAATAAACTGAACTGGCAAAATAAAATGAAGTAATTTGTATTTATTTTTGTTTTTTCTTTACCCACTTACAACTACATTTAGAGTTGACAAAAAATCAACGAATTGCGGTCGGGACTGTAAGAAAAGATAAACTCACTGTTTATTGTGGTTGTTTTTGTTTCAGCTTTGATATTGTTACAAGTAAAACTGAGGTTTATAATTCTTATTCGCCTAACAATTTTAGTTGTATAATATCTTTAGCTTTTCTAAAATCTTTGAATAAAGTTGCCTGACGATCTGGCCTAAGCAA
The DNA here is from genome assembly GCA_949318255.1 of Pollenia labialis. Classification (NCBI taxonomy): domain Eukaryota; kingdom Metazoa; phylum Arthropoda; class Insecta; order Diptera; family Polleniidae; genus Pollenia; species Pollenia labialis. Next base: position 120,827,850 of record OX439141.1, read on the forward strand.
CCAGTGAAATGCGCATAGGAATAGCTTCCCTTCAACAATTAATTTCAGTTTTTCAACAGCATGAATGGGTTCAGTACATATTGTTATACACAAAAGTCAATATATTGCATTTTGAAAATTTTACAGGAGAAGTAAAAAAGTATTTAAAATGATTTTGTCTTAAACTGCCTAAAATTGATTTTTCTTGTAAAGCATTTCTTCCAGTTGTTTGCAATTTTGCTAATACGCAACCTGTTATTTAGGTATTTTAGCGTTTATCAATAAGAACGTCAATTTTTAAATATTGGTAAGTAAGGGCATTTTGCGTTTTAGGTAACGATAGCATAAAGCATGTAGGTTCAAATAAAAATTAGTATCGATTAATTAGAAGCAAATACCATGAACATTACATACTAATCAAGAAACAATATTAATAAAAATTTATGTTTGGGACTTGAAATCTGCGTTAAATGAAAATGCTAATGTAGTCACTAAGACGTATAACTAAAGTGACAATGTGTTTTTTAGGAAACAGACATGGTGGCGTATAAGTTTTGTTAAAAACGGAATATAAAGTATGTATCCATTTGGTTAAATCAAAAAAATTAATTAAGCCAATCAAAAAGTTAAAAATTAAAAATATTTTTTTTTTATTTTTGCATAATAAGTCCCGTTGAAGATTTAAGGTTAAGGTTTTGAGTGCAGCTTTATTTTCGTCCTTCAAAATTTTAGAATGTTGCAAAAAATATCAAATTTGCTTTGGTTATAAAAAACACGGCCCTAAAAATAAAATGAAATATAGCCATTAATTTGAGGTAATACTTAAAAATCACCTTAAAATATTCACACTCAAGTTTTATCCGTCAATTCGTTTTTATATGTCCGAAACTTAAAGTCCCAAATTTTAAATCCATAGTTTACCTTAGGTCCCGTATTAAAGCTTGGTTCACAACCGTTTTACTGGGTCTGATTCTGGCAGACGTGATCGAGTAATTTCTCGATTCGAAAGAAATTTATTATCTTATACGGAACGAATCAGAATTATTTTTTCAGTGTTATAAAGCATTAATTAGAGTTTCACAATACTGAAAAAATAAGTTCGATTCATTAAGTATCGACTGAAATTAAACTGCTTTCGAATCGAAAAAGTACTCGATCACAATTGCCAAAATTATGGCCCTGGTGTTCATAATAGAGCATCAATTTTTTTGCGACCACACACATTTTAATTAACCCAAAGATGTCCCACATGCAATATCTTTTTTTGTAGCAATAGTTTTAAGAAACAAAAGCTATGAATTCTTCCAGTAAGTTCTCCTGAATCGAATTAAAAAAAATTGTTTAAATTTGGGTCGCATTTAGGAAAACAAAAACACTCTAACAAGTAGGGCAGCCGGTAGGTTAAACTAAATCAACTGAATCCAATGGCGCAAATGGTTTTGCTAGATTAGCTCCTAAAACCAGTAAGCAGGATAAAAAACTTAGTTAAATTTTCAGACCAACTTCATTTGCATTATTAAAATTTTAATTTTTTAGTTCAAATGAATTTTCTTTAACACAAATTAAATGAACAAGTTGTTGCCTAATGGTCGAAATTCGGCCATACATTTATTTAATATGAAGAAATTAGTAAATATAAATTTACATGTTTGGAGCATTTATTTTTTCCGTAAATCGATTTGGCGACGGATCAACCTCCGGTTCGTATGTTATGTTCTACGTGAGTGGTTGACTAACAAAGAAAGATATCGTTATTAACTGGTTTATCTGTGCCGATTTATATATAAGATTTCTATAGGCAAAATATTCGAAAACCGGTTTCTTGAAAATGTCGAATAATCGACCCCCCTATTTTTTTTATTATTTGATAATTATTATGTGTTTTGCATATGTGTTAGTTTCAAATTTGAACGCTTATAACTCTGAAAATATTGAACAGATTTTTATAAAATATATATTGTGCACTTCTGCCAGTTAATACCTTTCAAATTGTGAATCTTTTATTCTAGTCGCTGGGCAAACAGAGGAGAAAAGTGTTCTTAACTGTTTTGCCTTAGCCGATTTATATATAGAATAATATAAAATTAAAATTTGTTACAAATAAATAATAAATTTTAATTTTTTGTAAATTTTAGTTTTTAAATATGTATTTAACTTTTCCTAAAGAGTTGTAAAGCAGTACCTGCCGTATTCATAAAAATATTTTTAGTTTAATAAAGAATTGCACAACAAATTTTCTATGAAAATTTTACTTATTAAAAGTTTGTTAAATTTAATAAACCTTTACGTATACGGGGTTAAGTTTCTATTTAGAAATATATTCTTCTTTCTTATTTAAGTTCCAACAAATATTCCCTTATTTAAGCCGAATTGTACTAGAACTTTATTTATAAAGGATTTTGTTTTGGTTGACATAAATAATGTGATAAGGTTCATCTTGTTGCAAAAAAAAAAACTTTTTCACAACAGTCCGATATGCAAAGTGGAGAAAACTGGTAACACGGGTATAAACATGGATGGAATTTTTTTATAAAAAATTTGTATTAAAAATAATTATTTATTTTGCATTTGAATACATTCTAAGGTATTTTTAAGTTTTTTAAAAGATAAGAATTGTTATGTAGGTTTTGTAGTCTCGTATGTAGTGCAACATAGTGACCGCAACCATCAAAACAATATTGCTTGGCTGTTCCTTCATGTTTTTGTTCACTGATAACCTGCACGTTGTGGCTTTTTTCTAAATTTGGCAAAAAAAATAAAAATGATTTATTTAAATTTTCAACCCAATTTGTGACATATGTGGTGTTATTTTCGAAACACTAATTGCAAAAATTAGATGCTCCATTTTAATGCTCTGTATGATGTTCTATAAACGTATACATTTTGATCCATTCACTTAACTTTGTTATAGTAAAGGGTGGTTAAATTTTAAGTGCCGATATTGATTTTGAATAAAACACAAATTATTTAGGAAATTATTGTCATTAATTTTTATTATGATAATACTGGTGTGGTTCAATGATGTGTTGAACAAACTATCAGTCAAATGGCCTCTGCGACCTCGGCGGCACACCATCATCCGATGGTCCAAATTTTCGATGACGCTGAGGTTCTATGCCGTTAATGTGCCGAACTATCTCATCCTTTAGCTCTTGAATTGTTGCTGGCTTATCGATGTACACCTTTTCTTTCAAATTATCCCTAAGAAAGAAGTCTTGGCGGCCAATTGACATCGCCACCACGTGAGATAACACGGCTATTGAATTTGTCGCGCAAAAGAGCCATTGTTTCGATAGCTGTGTAGCAAGTGGCAGCGTTCTGCTGAAACCACATATCGTCCACATCCATATCTTCTAATTCGAGCCAAAAAAGTTCGTTATCATCTCACGGTAGCGAACACCATTCACAGTAACTGCCTAACCGGCCTCATTTTGGAAAAAATGCGGCCCGATGATGCCGCCAGCCCATTAACCGCACCAAACAGTCCTTCTTTGTGGGTGCATTGGTTTTTCGACAATCAGTCTTATCATTCGACAAAATGCGACAATTCTGCTTATTGACGAATCCACTGAGGTAAAAATGTGCCTCACCACTGAATCACGAAGTGCACGATACACATTTTGATTTAAACGCCCATTTTCAAAACTTCAGCGCGATGCTCGATTGTGTATCTTATTGAATAAGTCCGAATTTGCGAAATGTCAAATGAAATGCAGAAAAGAACTTGAAGTTTAGATGTGGTTCACATTCAACATAGGCCCTTAACATTTAACCACCCTTAATATAATTGAGAGAGAGTCGTGGAAGAAGCTGGACAGTTATACAGCTCATCTATGGTGGATGGCCTACGTCTACTTCTAAGTAGGATTTCACAATAAGATTTTAGTTGTTTTGGGCTTCCTAATCATCACGAATAGCTTGTAGTTCGATTTTAGCGCTGTCTTTTCCACAATAATAACCTTTATTTTCTTTAATGGTATGTGCATTGTTTTCGCCACCTTCATCTACGCTAGCAAACTTTTCAATATAATGAAAACCCATTTTTTCTAGCCTCAATTTGCTTTTAAATCGTCCAAAAATAATTATAATAACGCTTAAAAAATATCCCCATATTTGAGCAAGTTTTGTCTGGTTATAATATAAACTAAAATTTTTTGTCTTGCACGCATACAAAAAACATGGTTGTGGTAAACATATTCTAAGAGCAACATATAATGATAAGAATTATGATTGGAGTCAACATATTACGATTATTGTTGAATCATATTATGGCCAAATATTTTCGTAATATTACATCATAAAATGTTTCCCTTAATCCTAATTTGTTTTTATTACATCCTGTTTTATTTCAATGTTATCATCTTAATCATAATAAGTTTAGAAGTAATCATATTGTTATACAGCACCACTTTCACAACAAAAAAATATTTAATCTTATCTTGTGGCCAAGGCGAATTAATTACAGGTGGTCGTAAAAGCCCTGCTGACATTAGCTAAAATCACTGTTGGATGTCAAAATTTTGTTTATTCTCTTTTATTATCATTGTTTCTGTTTTGTTTTATTTCTGTTTTTGACATTGTACAATGATTTTACAAAAACAAATTGCTTGTGGTTTTTGTACGAGTTGTACTTGTTGTAGTTCTGAGATTACCTGGGATGATTTTTTTTGGCACTTTAAAATTTTTTAATGTAAATATAATTTTTTTATTTTTTATTATTTCTTCAAACATGTATTTTTAATGTGTACTTTTTTATTTGTTTAACCACTCACTAACAAATAATTCGATTCTGATTCAAAATTATTTTAGAAATGGCGATAACAAAATATTTTTAGAGTAAAGAATATTTTGCTTGCATCTTATGCAAAAGTTGTCATTATTTAGTTGTTAGAAAAATTATTATTTTTTGGTCAAAAATACTCAAATTTACAATTGCGATAAGCATTGAAATGTTTACATTAACTATGATATTGTTGATATTAAATAAAATTAAAAATTTGTTGTGTACGACAATAGTATGTTGTTACAATAAACAAAGTGTAGTGACCGTAACCATGACCAACCGTATTTTTTCTCTGCATGTGCTAACATTTTTTTAGAGCTTACCTAGAAATACAGTTGGCGCTATTGGATTCAGCGCAGTCCACTTAGTTTTAACTACCAGGTGCCTCGCTTGTTGGTTAAAAAAGGAGATGACAACCTCATATAATAAAAATAAACTTATATCCTTTCAACCTGTGGTAAAGGGTAAAACAATAACAAGGAATTTGTGACTGATATTAGAGGCAGTCGTAGTTTTTGTCCATGCCTCAGTCAATTATCAACAGAAATATGTATCAACCTAGTCCCCAACGTTTTCGGCAAATCCATTTCAACAGACGAACAGACAGACGGACATCGATAAATAAATTTTTAAAGTAGAAATTACAAACGGAATGTTTAACTTAAATATAAACACTTTTACCTTCGGTGAAGGTAAGTACATATTATTCAACTATTTATACTAATGCCCATAATTTCTACAAAAAGAAAGCTGGCCGTGTTCGTACTTAATAGTTATCTTTACCAATTTCAACATTTATTTTGCCTACGTGTTTTTACCTTCAGTTTTCCTTTAAAATATGGCAGCTTTTACACCATAGAATTCTATGCACAGCTAAATTTCTTTTTGTGGAAATTACAGCCATTAAAAGTTAAACCAAAGTCTCTATTTATTTATAAACGACTCTGACACGCAACAAACTTAATCTGCTTCTTAACACCTGACACACGTGGCTTCCCTCTTATCTGAATACGAACCGTAAAGATACAACAACAAATTTTTGTTTATTTACTCTAATATTTTCCCGGGAAAATAAGGTGTATTTATTTTCCGTTGCTATGGAAATTTATTTCAGTATTCCTGGGAAAATATTAAGGTAAAAGTTAAGAAAATGTGAAAAATATTTCTACATTCACTTGCGAAAAATTTGCAATTTATTTAAAATCTGTATGCAACTTATAACTTAAAAATTCGAAGAAGCTTTTGCACAGAAAAAATTAAAAATTGTCTCTAATCACCAATTTTATACCAAATTCATAGAATCAAGCAACCCATTTGTTGATTTTGCTCCTTTTACCAAAATGATTATATTGATTACTAAAAATTGTAAATATTTTATATTTTAAATATTTTTTTTTTTCAATAAATGATATTTTGAATTTTAATTAAAAAAATTATCAAAAAATTCTGCCGTTTCAAACAATGTGTTGATTGATTTTGACAATTTCCAACAACAAATTCACAAGTTTAAAATATTTAATTTTAAATGAAATAATTTTTTGTTATTTGATTATTATTTTAATTCAAAATTTATTTTAAAATAACTAAAATGTTAATTAAATCAAAATTATATTTTTAATTTTCGTTCAACAAAAAAATAATTGATTCAATTATTACATTAATTAAGTTTAAATTTTTTTTAAATCATTTTTTTAATTGATAAAAAACTACTAATAATTTTTTCTGTGTGATCAAGAATCCGCAACTATATTACTATTACCTTAGAAATTTGTACTACTAGTATTTGTATCGTTTTCAATTAACATAACATTATGGTTGGAATGCAACAATATTATTATAAGCAGTTATAATAATAATAATAATAATAATATTATTATTATCCACAACGTGTATGGAGACAACCATAATATGGTTGTAGCTTCTTGATAGAGGACTTATGCCGGCAAAAATCGTAAAAATCGTTTTCTTGGAGGCAGATATATCGAAAAATGTGTTTTCTCTGCAATATCGAAATTTTTTTCTATAAATGATTTATTTTCGATACAAATTTGATTCATTTTGGGAAGTTACGTTAATATTTTGTAACTAATTAAACATTTATTTAATGTTGCATATAAATGACAGCATAGTAGCGAAATATAATATACTAGAGCCGTGTTGAGATGTGTTGCACATTCAAAAAAATGCTTAATATAACAAAAATAATTAATGACAAATAACTAGTACCCCCATTCTATTATTTATTGTTGTTATAATGCTAGAATTTCCAAGGATTCCGGAAAATTCAAAATGTTTTCCCGCTTTTCCACGAAGTAAAAAAGTCAGGAAAACCCCAACTTCTATTACAATAAACGTAACTTAAACATATGAAATTATTTTCAGTCTACCAAATAAGCAGAAATACTATCAAGCTACATTTCCATTTGTTTATTTAAAGGAAGATCCTACCAAAAGTTTTCCTTTAGCAACAACGGGTTACTGTTGTTTTAACTTATTTAAGGAAATTCTTGGGGTTTTCGTGTGGTTTCTTTGTAAAAACGTTTTGCCTTCTTAGTTCTATAAAGATGAACGGGGAAAATGTAATTGTAATACATATGATTATAGAAGCAAGTAGTAACGATTTGTTTAGTATTTATGCAGACATTGATTTAATTAAAAGTTTTAAGCAGGGGTTTTACAAAACTTAAAACGTTAAGCATGTTATAAAATTTTGTATAAATACAATTATGTGAAAAAATCAATTATTTTGTCAATACACGCAGAAGATAAACGTTTTCTATATGGTAACCTTCATCAAAACTATTATAACCAAAAAGAGTTTAGACATATTATGGTTAGATTAACCATAATCCGAACATTAAATAGCAATTATTTCTTTACTACTAAAAGTTGTGTGGTTTTAAATTAACAATAACATTTTCCTCTTTTACAAGAGCAACTTCCCAGCAAAAACTTGGTAATGACTTGCGATTACTGAACAACTTACTTTTCAATGACTATTTCATACCATCTGCATTACATAGAAGTAGTTAAGTAATGGCTGACATATAATCTGATACATAAGTACTTGTGTATGAGTTGATTACCGAAATTTATAATTAACTCAAAATAAAATGCATCTAAGGCTTAATTTTTTTCAAATCAAATACAATTGATTTTATACTCTTAATTATTGAATGTTAAAAATAATTTTTTTTTATATTATTAAAATATGTTGCTTTTATAAAAAAAATTTTGATTTCATAAATTTAATGGCATATTACATTAGATATATGAAATTATAAAATCTTACATTTTTTAATTAACAATTTAACATTTTTTTAGGGAAACTGTAATTTTGTATTAATTAATGAATAAAGTTATGTTTGTATATTGTTTTTTTATGTTCCCAATTGAAATCTTTTGTTTACTTGGACAAACTTAAGTTTTCATATATCCAATGAAAATTTTTAACGTAATTAAGCTGTTTTGATACTTGCTATTTTTTGTATTTTTTCTATATTGGAGAACAGTGCAAATATATTTGCATAGGAAAACTGACTAACTGCCTGTTTTTAGAAAACGTAAACAAGTGAGTGAGTGAGAAATTGTATTGAAACCAAAAACAAATTTTCGGTTTTTATTGTTGTTTTCAATATAATTTCTCACTCACTCACTTGTTTACGTTTTCTAAAAACAGCAGGTAAGTGTAAAGAGTATTATTATATCATAAAAAATCTTGAAATGTCAAACAAATATACATGTGTTATCGATAAATAATCTAATGGCTGTTTTCTCATTACCCGATTAACTTTTTTCCCAACGAAAAACTGCACATTAAAGAAATTTGGTTTTCTCAATGCCTCATTTGCTTCTATTCTGTCGCAAAGCTAACCAGCACTCATCTGCCGATTATTTATTTTCCTTTTATTTGCCGTACAGATAAATTCAATCAGCTGACTCCCAACTTTAACATGTAATTTGAGAGGTGTTGCCAGCTTCAAACCATGTTTTTTGTCGGTATATTGAGAAACCCAAAATTGTTAACAGACAGTTTATCGGTCTAATAAATTTATGTTGACATTAAGTAACAGGCAGTTTGACGGTACATTGAGAAAATGGCCATAAGACTGTCAAAAAAAATATAAAATTTTTTAACTTAAAATTGACATATCCAGATTAATTGTTAGCACTGTTGCCAATTTTTTTAGTTTTTGATCGAAAGAAACGGTTTTTAACTTTTTTTTTGCGATTTTTACCTTTAATGACGTTTTTGTGGGGAAAAAACGTGGGCAGTATTGTTTGTTTTGTTAACATTTTATCAAATTGTATTTCTTGTTCTTTCTCGCATTTGTTGTTTCATTCAGTCAATCCTAAAAAAATCCAATACAAAAAATAGCAAGTATCATAACACCTTTAAGAAATCCCATGAAGCGTATACTAACGTGTAATGAATGATTGATGTGGTTTACAAAAGTCGTTATAATAAAAATCCAAATAATTAGATATTTCTAACTTTCAGTGATGCCTTCCATAATTAATCAGAAAAACATACAAACAAAAAATTTTTATTTCATTTATAACGTAAAAATGAAAATATAGTATATACAAATTGAAAAAACAAATAACTAAAATCAATTTGTATTTGATTTGAAAAAAATTAAGCCTTAGATGCATTTTATTTTGAGTTAATTATAAATTTCGGTAATCAATTCATACACAAGTACTTATGTATCAGATTATATGTCAGCCATTACTTAACTACTTCTATGTAATGCAGATGGTATGAAATAGTCATTGAAAAGTAAGTTGTTCAGTAATCGCAAGTCATTACCAAGTTTTTGCTGGGTAGTAAAGACAAAAAACATAGTTTTTTTATTCAAAAATTACACTGCCTCGGTAGGCTACCTGGTAGTGAGCTAGTCTAGCAGCGCCGAGGATGCGGGATCGATTCCCTCCAGAGACAGAAAAAAAAATGAGATAGAAAAAAAAGTTAAAAAGAAAAAAAATAATTAAAAAAAAAAGGAAATAAAAAAAAAAAATTTTTTTTTATAGTTATTTTGGTGACATCGAAGTAATATGTTATTTAAGTCCCTATTTGTAACCGAATGTGGTAATGACTTATTTAACTCCCTATTTGTAAGCGAGGGTGGTAATGACTTATTCAACTCCCTATTTGTAAGCGAGGGTGGTAAGTACTTGCCTCCAATGACATCGCCGTGTTAAAATAATGAGTTAAAATGCTAATGTATAATTAATGAAGAGTCGTTATATTAGCTTTTTAACTCATTACTTTGCAATGTGAGTTTTTGCTGGGATGTTATGGTGGAAAAATATTTACATACATTAAGTAGTTGTAAACATATTAATTTTATTATTAACCATAAAATGGTTGGAAGCAGCCATAACATGGTAGTAGCTTCTTACTGATGGAATAATTTACCTGAATGTGGTTGTCGTGGCAACCATGTGTTTAGAGTAATTATGATAAGTTAAAAAATGTTTCGTTAAAGAAAAAATGTGATTTCTTTATGTGTTGTTACAGTAAAGCACTACTGCAACAAACACCAGATATAAGAAAATCTTTCTATAGTGAACACTTGTTATAGAAAACCAAAAATATAGATTCCTTTAAACTTATTATTACCGTGTTCAACTGTAAATGGAAAAACACATGTGCCTGTATAAATTAAATAAAGGTTTAGTGAATAAATTTACTTTGAAAATTATACTTAATAAACGTTTGTTAAATTTAGTAATCGTTCACGAATACGGATGTTACAAAGTAGCTTTAATGTATTTTTAACTTTGTTATACATTTTGAAACAAACTCTCCTAAAGAATTTTTTTTTGATAATAAAGTGCTTTTTTACCTAGAATTCTTTACATTTATGTTTAACTAGCTGACCCGGTCCGCGTTGCTGGCCCGAAGCAAACATTAGTGTTGTATTACCACACGATTAAAATTGAGCTTTTAACGAAATTTACGGCCTTTTAATAAAAATTTATGGAATACCCATCATAAAGTTTTTTTTACAGAATAACTTACACATGGAGTAGATATGGGCTCAACCAAAAAACAAACGCATGTATTTTGACAACAACAAAACAAAAAAATCAAAGGTCCGTCCATTAGGTCTGTGCAAAAACCAGATGTTTATATTGTTTTTTTCTTTAAAGATGTCAAAAGTTGTTTACATTTTGCTTAAGTTAATTGCCAATTGCTAATTGAGTTAGCTAAATTGTGTATGTGTGAACAGAAAGAAAATTATGTCAATTTATCGAATATTGACTTAATAAAAAAAGGTATATCTGAACACGGTATAAGGCCAGCGGATAGACAATGTTTTTTGTTTTTTTATTTGGTGTAAAAACGTATACATTTTTTTGCGTGCCAGCTCGGGAGCTAGCCACATACAACTGGCCGTGTGAAAATCATGAATTTTTGAAATTAAGCCATGTGCTTTGTTGATGGTATTAGCAAAGGCAAGACTCAAAGGGAATTGGAGCCGCTTGAATTGAATTGGTAAATCGTTGGAAATCATCGGAATTCGTGGAATAAGTACGTCCTTGCCTTTAAATCTGCCGCCGATGATTGTTGCCTCGATTAAATTTGGTGTACAGGTTTTGATGAAAACAATTAAAATAAAGAGAAGCAAAAAATATATATGTATATGCATATGTCATTGGTGGTGCAATATGAAAATTGGATTTTGCCACGCCCCTCCGCCAGCGTACCTAAAATCTGAAGATTCCCTGAAAATTTCATCAAAATCGGCCCAGCCGTTTTGGAGTCCATACGTTACATTTATACAGTTCAGTTTAGGACAGTGGTCTCAGTGCAGATGCGAGCAGAATTCAATGACTTCTGCAGAAGTTGTCATGACGAGGAGAAAGAGGAAATTGCATTTCATTTTCTATGTCAGTGCCCTGGAATTCGGGACATAAGGGAATTATACCTGAGAACACCGGTGGTTGCCTTCTTGGAAGATCTATCTAGCATAGAACTAAGGGCGCTTCTGCTCTTCATTAGAAAATACGAATTAGTTGAATTCCGCATTGACGCCTACTGAGTATCTGCTCTGTAGAGGAGGCATTGGCGCTGGATATCACAAAGGGACCACTGAAGGACCCAAGTGAGCTGCCTCCCGATGGCAGCCAATTGAACCTAACCACCATCCTACAAGTAGCGATCGGGCATGAAAAAAATGCTTCAAGGAAGTTCTTACATAAGAAGTTTGTAAGTAAATTTTTTGCTGGGTATAGTTTTTAATTTTAAATAAGCCACAATTTACTTTAACATTAGAACAAACTTTTTACTTACGTAGCCTTTTTATAATTTCAAAAAGCAAAAATTTAGTTTTCGGTGTATGTGTTTGCGGATTATGTTCATCAATCTTCTTCTACTTTTGTTAATGTGTTAAAAGCTACGAAAATGCCTACCACACCAAGTTCACCAATAATAATTATAACATAAGATAATTATCTTACAAAATTTAATTTTAAAGCACTTTTAAAATTTCAAGAGAATATTAAATTTTGAGTTTCTTAAAGGCAACCACCCTACAGAAGATTAAGAGTTAATTGTCTAAACGCCACTTGTACAATTACTAGAAGTACTAGTGATAACGGGGTTAAAGTTATTATATAAAAATACTAATGCACATGACTACCAGTACTTGATTTAGTACAAGGGCACTACTTGTAGACTGATAAAATTGTTTGTACCAAAACTAAAATTTCAGTACATATTTCTATTTTGGTACTACTACTTAAATTAAATTATAAATCATTTATTTATGGCATTTTTGTTATAAAAAAATGATAAAATGCTAAATGCTAACTCAAAAAGCGCCCAATGTGGTCCAAGTGTACTAGCGCACGTCTAGAACCAATAGTACTAGTGATGTTCCAAGCACACTCAATGCTAATTTGAGCATTAAGATGGTATAGAAAAGTTTACAGTTGAGAACTAGTACTGGTTTTTTTTGTACTAGTTTGGTACTAATTAGGTTCTAGTTCCTGCAGGGAAAATGAAAGGCATAGCCTTTTTGATAAATACCCTTTTTTTGTTTTTTTTGTTTAATAAATACTCTTTGCAAAGAATAAGAATTTTTCCTGAGCTAAGTTCTTATGAGATCTGTGTTAAAATATAAACATATCTTAATTAAATTTGACGTTAAAATTGCAGGGTATAAAAAACTAAGGTGTTCTAAATTTCGTGACATTTTTTATAGGGTAAGGCTAAAGGTGTATGAAAGTGTATTTCGTAAGTTTATGGTGTTATTTCTTGAACCATATTTCAAAAAATATTTAACATGTAATGGTTTTTGGCGTATGAAAGTTGTTTCTTGTGGGTGCTTTATGTGGATCCAACAGTTAATAAATCGGAGACCGATCTTCACAAAATTTTGTAGTGTGCCTTTCAACTGGGAAATCGGAAATCGTATTAATAATAAATTTTGTATTCCCGATAATTACTTTGATAAGATATTGTTATTTGTTTGCTACTTGAAGCACCTTTTTATTTTTAATAACTTTTATGAATATAACAACTTATCTATTTCCTAATTCTTTATTTAAAAATAAATAGAAACATAAAATCTTAACCCCGTATTCATAAACGATTATTAAATTTAACAAACGTTTATTTAGGAAAATTTTCATAGAAAATTTGATTTTTATGAGTACAGGCATAAATCAATCTATAAAACGGTTAAGTTTTTCTGGCTTTTTTAAAGACAAGATAGCCTTTCCTTTCTCCAGCTCCTAGCAACATTGGTTACAACTGAAGTACCGATATAAGCATTACAGCAATCGATAGTTTCGCACCTCTGTTGTTTTTTGACATATCTGGAAAACAGAATTCATATACCTTTTTAAAGTTCCTTAGGGCCATTATTACAACTTGCCAATAGTTAAAAGTCGGATTTTGTCGGACCGATAAATAGCTTTGCATTATAAAACCTTCATTTATTATGTTTTCATCTATTAAATATTATTTTTTTTTTCTTATGAAAATAACAGCAATAAAAAATGGAAGTTGTAATAATGCAAAGCTATTTATCGGTCCAACAAAATCCGACTTTTAACTATTGGCAAGTTGTAATAATGGCCCTTAATGTCATTTATAACCAAACTTATAGTGCATTTATACCTACGCCATTAACAGGCTTTAAGTTGATTATGATGATAAACAAGTTTAAAAAACTTGTTTTTTTATTGTTTCATGATATAAAGTTTAAAAAAAGGTAAGTGTACAATTTATAATTATATACTTTTAAATATTTTGCAATAAAAGAAATTATTTCATCTATCAGTTAAAAAACAATAAGAACCTCTGCTAACTCTTAAAAATGTTCCATGACTTTTTCATTAGATTTCTGTCAGATATCTTTCAGAAATATCGGCAAAAAAACCAGAATTTCCCACCACATGTCTTACATAATTCGTGTCAACCACTTCATACGTTCAGAAATTCGACAGAATTCTTATCTGATTCCGACTTTTTTATCGACGTTTCTCTCATATATCTGGAAGACGTCGGACTCTTTTGCTAGCTGTGTTGTTTGCATCTGTCTGGAGCCAACATTATTTAATAGTTTCTAAATTATAATATACAATTATCATCTTAGGATTAAGTTTAGTAAATAAATGGAAAATATAACAAATAAAGCTTAAATTTTATCGATTTACTTGTCACGCTTTTTTTTGGATTGTATCGTCAAATATTTGTTAGGTCTGAACATACCTTATGTCATATCTATGTATTTTTTTGGTTCCTTAAGGTACGTTCAGACTAATGAAATATTTGACAAAAATATTTGTTCTGATATTTGCTTCAAACTGTGTGAAACAAAAAAATATTTTGTTTGATGTTCAGACTAAGCTCAAATATTTGACAATTTTTGTTTGTTGAAACATTTGGCAAATAGTGTCAAATAAAATAAATTAATTCATGTTTGCCATGCGTTCAGACTAAAAAAAATATTTGCATCAAATAATTATTTAATGAAAGTGTTCAAAAATAAAAATATATTTCACAATTAGTAAAAATTCGTGCAGAAGCCTAATTATTTGTTTTATTCTGTGGAGCAGCATCTATTATATTGTTAGAACAGGAGTATGTAAAAGAAAAACAAAACTGGAAGACAAATAGTTAACGGAAACATGGCTAAAATTTGCGAAAAATTGGTAACAACCCCTAAAATATATGGTTCGGTTAAAAACAAAATGTCAGGAAAAGAACAACAAAAAAATGTTGCAAAAACAGCCATAAAATTGACTAAAAGTCCCTAAAAGTATTAGGAATGGCAAAAATTCGGTGAAAATTGCTAAATTAGCAAAAATTCGCAAAAATTGGCTAATAGCAAACCCTAAAATTTATTTGAAATCGCTAAATCGGTTAAAAAAACAAAATGTCAGGGAAAAACCAAATAAAAAAAGTTGCAAAAATAGCGAAAATTCGCGAACAATTTTAATATTTCAAAGAAGCCATAAAATTGACTAAAAGTCCCCAAAAGTATAAGGAATGGCAAAAATTCGGTGAAAATTGCTAAATTAGCAAAAATTCGCAATAATTGGCTAATAGCAAACCCTAAAATTTATTTGAAATCGCTAAATCGGTTAAAAAAACAAAATGTCGGGGAAAAACCAAATAAAAAAAAGGTTGCAAAAATAGCGAAAATTCGCGAAAAATTCTGATATTTCAAACAAGCCATAAAATAGATTAAAAGTCCCTAAAAGTATAAGGAATGGCAAAAATTCAGTGAAAATTGCTAAATTAGCAAAAATTCGCAAAAATTGGCTAATAGCGGCATGATAGCAAAGTCTAATAATTATTAAAAATCTTTAAAACTGTAAAAAATCCGAAAACTTACAGGAAAAATTGCTTCTATCGGGTACATGGGTAAAATTATTTGTCGTTGTTTGCTCTTAAAATTTTTTTGTAATATCAAATATATGTTTGCTCAAAAATTACTAAAATATTTCATTTTTTTTGTTTACACTTTATTCACATTATACTTTTATTTGCTCAAAATCAGCTGTTATTTTATTTGACACTCAAAAATATTTTGTGTTCAGACTACGTTAATGAAATATTTGATGTTTGCTATCAAATATTTCATCAGTCTGAACGTACCTTTACCGTCGTGAATTATTTTGTTTTTATTAAAATTAGCTTTTTATTATAATAAAAACAAATTTGAGTTTTTATTTTTATGTATTCGAATTAAGACCGGTTATTTTTAAAATGCTTTACCGAAAACCGGTTTTTTTAAAATAGCAACGATTGAACGATTATCTACTTTAATTGATTGGCATGTTCTTCCTTACTTCTGTATTTTCGTACTTTTTGCCAAGAATTCTTCGTGAATTCCAAAGTCCATTTTTCTGTTTTTCATGTTTTTGCCTTTCTTTTCTCTTGCTGACCTTTTTCAGCACAAGTTGAATGACAAATGTAAACATTAATTTCATGTTGTAAAAATTATTATCTTCATAAAAATTTAATTAAATGAACTTTAGCCTGATCAAAATATTAAAAAAACGTATTTTATTTATGAGATTCTAATTATATTCTAATTTCTGCGACCTTTTTTTATCTATAGAACAAATAAGCAAACTATTTGAAATTAAAGTGTCCTTAAGCTCAATTATTAATAAAGAGGAATAATATTTATGAGATTCTCTAATTTTTTTTTTTTGCTATATAAAGATTGATTAGCAAACATTAAATATTGTAAGAATATGGGTTTAATTTCTCCTGAATACATTATGCTTATATACATATATGTTTATACTAAATTTAGTCTAAAATCGTAACAAAACTTTTAAAATGGAGAGATGGACCATTATGTGAATGGAAAAAAATCACCGTTATAATTTTCAGTATATTTTGAATTTTTGAATACGCACTGAGCTATGCAACGTATTAATGCTAAGATAGGCAAGTTTGAAATTTAATGTACATTTTTCTTTATGCATATTAACGGTTTCAAATGTGAAACAAAAAACGTGTAAATATTACTCCGGTGATTTACCTTATTCCAAAGATGCATTAATGAAATGTTTTTATGTGTATTGTTTTAAGCTGTCTTAAATTTTGACCGAGTACTGGTAACATTTAATGTATCAAGCTACCCGGGTACCTTGCCATACCGTTTCAAAATAATTTTTAATTCTAATTTAAAATTAATTAATAGTAAGGAGTACTCAAGAAGTTTAAGATATGTGGATCATCTTTTTATTTAAAAAAATTAAGTTGAAAATGCCAAAGGTACTCAGGTACCTTGCCATTCACATAAGGGTTAAGGACATCTGAAGTAGACACCTAATTTGTGTGGCACAAACTTTCACCTGGGTCTGGCTGGGACCACTTCTATTTTGTAAAAAGTTGTTTGTGGCTATCGCAAAAACTCTCACTAACGAACTCCTGTATTTAGCTGGGACTAATTCTATTTCTGTGAAGTTTAGGAATATAGCAAGACGTTTTGTTGTCAACTGCGTATGCTTTTTGACACGTTTCGTTTTGATTTTATTTACAATAGTATAAGTACATATTGTTACAAAATCAGATTTATCTGAGAGTTATTAATAGTTTAGTTATAAGTTATCTTGTAAATTATAGTTCGTAACTAACAATAATGGATGCATTTTGTGAATATTATAATTACTTTTAATAAAGTTTGCTAAGTTGAATAAGTGTGTTTATTTATTTTTGATTTGCAATTAAAACAACTCAAACGCGTTTATTAAAGGAAAAACGTATCAATAACATGAAACAATTCTGGGTAAGACAGAATGATTTTCTAGAGTTTAATATTTTTGCAATCTGCTTGCAATTAAGGAATTATCGTAGCAGCATATAAATATAAGGTGTGCTCTCCTACCATGAGTTATTTTTAATGAATTTTATTGAAATATTTTAATTAATAGAACTTGTGTTTTTCGAAAATAGGAAGAGGCTCAAGGCTCATAACGTTTTATAGGAAATTACCACTTAAGTTTTAATATGTTCGATAAAAGTTGATTGCATTGTGTTTGTTTTGTGTTAAATTAATTTTCAAAACAATGGATATACTGGAATTTCTGGGCTTACAACCACATTATTTTCTCATGACATAAAGGTTATTATTAGAGTTATTTTAAACTTAGAGATTTGTAACAACGTAAGTGATTTTCGAAAATGGTATTTGTAGCTGTGCTCAATTATAGACTAGTTCCAATGAAATTTAGAAGAAACTTTAGTTTGTAATACCAATTCCATGTGCCTAATTTACTCTAAATATCAAAATAATTAAAATGCTTATGGGAACTAAGGCTTTATTCTAGAAGGATATTTGTTTCGCATTTTATTAAACTATCCTTAAAATATTTACAAGAACAAACAGACAGGCAGCCAGACCAACATGTTTTACAATGATATTCTTTATTTTTATTCATAATCTCATGGGTCAAATATAAAAAAAAAAAAAAAAAAAAATTAATTCCAACAAATAACTTGTCATAAAAAAGCATTCGACCTTTCATTAAATAATACATTGGTCATGTTACAAAAAATACAATAAAAAAAATACTGAAATAAATTGATTTCCTTTTTTTATATTACCCAAAATCAAAGACATGGGTGGTATATTGATTTCGTCAATCACTTTTGTAATATAACGAAGCAAAAATCAGCCTATAAGGTATAGTATATATTCAATATCTTTGTGAAATTCTAAGACGATCTAGACATGAACGTTCGTCAATTAAAAGCACGATAGAGTACGCAATTAAATTCTTCCGACAATAATATTATCCATTTATCTATTTTACATAGGCTGATAATTTGTATAGGCTTCTTACAAAAGTCCGGCCGTGTGCAAGGAAATTCTATTGTGTGGTATAAAAAACCCCGGCTTCGCTAATTAAAGCTTCTAAATTCGAAAAAACATCTACATAAGTGGACAGAAAATGCCAAAGAAATCAAATTGAACTAAAGGCCTAAAACAGAATAAAGTTTTTGTAGTAATAGCTGAATCTGACGAATGCTCTGAAGGGCAACAAAGTTCAAAATTTCGACTACTACAACTTCATATTCTGTACCCGGCTACCCAGTTATGCATTCTACGGTTAAGATACACTGCTGATATCCCAAAATGCGTTTTAAGCCTTGAAGAACCGAGGAATGTTTTCAAAATTGTATTATCAAATCACAAAAAAATGTATTTGTATTAAGTTATTCGTTTTTTTAAGGAGACATTTGAAAGTAAAATAACACCATAAAGGGTAATGAAATGGACATTATGATATGGCACCTTATCAATCTAATGATGCTGGGTGTTATAGATTCGTTACGGTACTTGTTCTTTTTTTAAATTAACATTTACATATGTATTTTATTGTTTGGTCGAGGTATATTAAGTAGTACTTTGTAGTCCTTTCTCTAACAAAACCCAAAAGGAATGAAAGAAAAATATATAAAATATTAACAAGGAACATGTCTTTTTGTGCAGTGATAAGTACACGGACAATATTGTCATTTATTAAAGTTTTTAAAAAGTTTGTTATACATAAAAGGTTTATGAAAATTTGTCATATATGGGAAATTTTTCAAACATGTTTATATTTATTGGAAGTTGCTGGTAAGTTTTCTGCTCCGAAACTTGGTTGTTTATGTTTGAATTTGCTATTTCACACTATCAAAGTTTTCTTTTAGAATGTCTGAGCTTATTGGTGTGAGTGGAAAAGAACATGTTCTTACTTTTTCCCTACCCTACAAGAAATTTATGAAAATTTTGCTATTTATAGAAAGTATTTCCAAAATTTTTAAAAACTTTGCTATTTATAGGCAATTTTTTGAAATTATTTTTATAAATTTTTTATGTTTTGTACAGAAACATTTTCGAAAATTAGCTAATTTTAGAAAACTTTTCAAGAAATTGCTTTTAATTGAACTTCGCTATTTATTGGAATTTTTTCAAAAATTTGCTATTTGTTGGAAAATTTTCAAGTTGGCTATTTAAACAAAATTTGATGCTTACAAAATATTGTTTATAAAATTTACTAAATATTAGAAGTTCTCAGAAATTGCGATATTTATAAGAATATTTAAAACATTTTTTAAAATTTTTTATTTATATCAATTTTTTTTTTACAAAGTTTTCCAATATTATTATAAATATATTAAAAATTTTTTTTATATTAAATTAGAAATTTTAAAAAATATTTGCTAATTTTGCTTATTTTTTTTAAATTCACTATCTATTGGAAACTTTTGGCATGTTTGCATATTGAGAAAATTTGTTGCTTACAACAAATTTTTTCTATCTCTAGGATTTTCCTCGAAATGCTGATATTTATAAGAACATTTCCAAAATTTTTAAAAAATTTGCTATGTTTTGGAAGTTTTTGCAAGTTAATTATTTATTAGAAATTGTTTATTGATTTGCTATTAACAAGATATTTTTTTTTAAATTTGCTATTTATAGAAAGAACGTTCCCAAAAGTTTGCTGTATATGTATATGAAACTTTTTAAGTATTTACTATTAACGTGACATTTTTTTAACTGTCTACATTAGATAATTAATAAACAATTTTCTTTAAGTGTTTCAGTTAAAAAAACATATTATGTATGTTTGTATTTCTCATGAGCCATTATATAAAGTCCCAAAGAAATAAAATTGTAGGTGCTAAAAAACGAAGATAAATGTAATTGAAAAGGGATTTGACTTTGAATAAGTTTCTGATGTGGAAATAAAATTGTACAAGAGCTTTTCATAAATAATTGTGATTTTTTATTTAGTAATATAAAGAAAAGCCGGGAGTTTTTTAAATAATCTCTTTTGTAAATCCGTATGTGTTATTAAAGGATTATATATTAACAAAAGGTATATGAGATAGTTTTATTGCTAAAGCGTTTCTGTTAAGAAATTGATTAAATATAATTTTAAATTCAACACACTTAACCAAAAAAATTCTGTAAAAAAGAGTTTATGTGAAGGGTAGCGAACAAGCAACGCGAATTATTAAGAGAATTAAATTTTTTTTAAGTTTTTTTTTTATAAATAAAAATTAAATATATAAATAACACTGTGTTCCTTATTTACACTTTTTTTTAGAAAAACTGGGCATATGGCGTTTTAACATAATTCGTGGACGCTGAATTCAATGGTGCCAACAGTTTTTTTTAGGTTATCTCTTGTTTTTGAGATATACCGTTATTTCGAAAATGGAGGAGGTTTCACAACATATATTCGCGCAACTCAAAAACGGGTTAGTTTATTAAAATTACTAAAAAAAAAGCGAAATTCCACCCAAAGGGTCGTTCTTTCTTCCGACAAAGCAGCCATTATCTGATTTTGAAGCTTCTTTCAATAAAAAAACACAGGCTTTGCAATTACGAACCACTGTCTTTATCAGATTTTTCGCCCGAACGATCCAGCACTTTTGCCGGACTTCTTAAAGAACTAGACGAGGGCCTCCGTGCAGGACTAAGTACAGAGGACAGAGCAACAAAATATGCGAGTTGTTTCAAGAGCAAAAAATAAAAAAATTCCCAGCAAAAATGAATTGAAAAAAATGTACGTGCTGGAAACACTTTTCCTTTTATATATAAAATAAAACAAATTCAGGCAAATTTGTGTTGGACTTTTTCCTTTTATTTATAAATTAGGACAACTTGAGGCAAATTGGCGCAACGTAACCTCACTTTTTCGACACAATATGCCGCGTGAAGTGAAGGTAAGCACTGTCCGGAAAAATCAAAACAGGGCTGGTTCAGGCAAGTCGCAAAGACACTTGTTGCAGCCGGACAAAAACGCAACACAAAAATCACCCTTAATATTTAGCTGGCTTATTGGCACTTCACTTCGTGGCTCTTTTGTTTTTGATTAATAAAAACCTTGTTCTTTTATTTTAGTTTTCCTTAATTTTACTTTGCTTTTTGTCTCTTTAGTTTTAAGGTTCACAATTTTTTGAGTTTATTTTACTTTGTAGTTTCTTTTATAAAAAAAAACAATGGCCGGCGTCTGACTGGTTGAAGTTTTAGTTTGCAATTGACAAGTAAAGGCAAATTCATTTTACAGGTGGCATACCACACGTGGTGATGGCACAAACTATTGTACTATTTTATGTAATGCATGTGGTTCTGACGTAATTTTGACGTTACTACAAAGCCACAATAGCAAGTTCGTGTTGTGTGATGACGACAGAATAACGTTTGAACCACATGCGCATGTGGCTGTTTACCATGCGCATGTGACTCTTTACATTCCGTGTACTATAGGCTTACCGAATTCACATAAAATGCACTATGGCCCAAAAATAATAAAAAATATGTGTTCTAGTTTCTTATAAATTATATTTTCGAGTATACAAATTTAAATAAAAAATAAAATTAATACAAGCTGGTGAACTATTGTCGGTTTTGAGGAATTGTTTACACCCTTCACCATACTATTGAATATGAAATATTTTTATAGTTTTAGATTTATTGATTTGCATTAAATAGATCTGCGTTCATCAAAAATTGATTTTTTGAAAAAGATCGGACCGAGAAATATTTTATACAAAATGGTTTGTGTGTAAAATTTAAGCCTCAAATATTTAAATTAAGCAATATGGGTTTGCTTAAATTTTAAAAAATTTTTGGTATCATTTTGGAAAATTATTAATTTTTTAAAACGATATTTTAGTTTTAAAAAAAAAAAAAAAAAAAAAAAACACATCTCATCGTATGTTGCTCCTCCTACAATTTTATTGGAAAGTCGAATTTATTAGACAAATCGCTGTATCGGAAGACATTTGTGTGGGGGTTAAGTGAAGTAATGAACCTGTTAAGACCACTATAAGCACCTACTTTTGTAACCATTTTCTTGGTGGGAAACCCTAGTGTAGGTTATATAAATATATTTTGTTCTTGTCTGTATGCTTTACGTGCATTAGAGAGGCCCAACGGTGTACGGCTATTTTTCAAAAAGAATTATTGAGTAAATGAATGCCCTTATTTAGTAACTTTGTATATAAAAACATTTAACATGAAGTTTGGTGCGGATTGAACAAAGAAAATTCGAGGAGGAAGCCGATTGAATATTTAAAGCATTAAATCTGTATTTTTTTTATCTATAATTAAAAAAGTTTACTTTTTTATGTAGATATTTGAATGAAACTGCGTTTTGAACAATAAAAAAGTACGGGCTGATTTGGCCCAAAGTGAATAAAAGGGCTAATTTCGATATTTTTTGTTTGAAATATTAATAATGAATAACAGAAAATAGTGTAGTGCACTTTCATCAAAATATGAATACACCCCACAAAATTTCGTTATCAATTTCATGAAGAATTTTATATTTCCCAAAAGTTGACCTTTTACCCTGTCATAAGTCGTAGTTCGATTTCGACCAAATTTTGAGACTATTGTCCTTGCAGCACATATCATTAAATTCTGAATAGCATCAAGTAAAAATCAATAAAAATAGATTAACTTTACCCAATTGATCAATTTTGTGCAAAAAAAAAATCATTTCCTTGAAATCCGTTAAAATAAAGTCATGGTCCTTCCCAAGTGTACCGGGGAATATTTTTGAGTTTTTTATTTTCTTTCTATAAGATGTTTTTAACAAGTTCCTGGTGTGTAAATCTCAATTGCTTCGATGTTGTTGCGAAACATTTTTTAAAATTTGAAATTGAAGATTTAAAAAACAACCCAACATTTTGTCTGTCTTTGAAATCATCTTAGGAAAAAAACCATTTTCCATATCTCATAATTTTAACACCTTTAAATTAAAAATTTATTTAACAGAAATTTCAAAAATCTTTAAGGTGTGTGCTCGAATTTCTCGGTGAAGTAAAAATTAGCAAACTAGTCGCCTGGGGCATTATTTATTACTAGAATAGTTTTTAATAGATTTTGGGTTTTTATAACTTTTTAAAAACATAACTATATCTTAATTTCGATTAATTTATTATCTAGAAAAAAAACTTTTACTACCTTGAAAAATTTAAAAAAAACCATTATTCGAATTTTCAATCGATTACCGCCTGTAATTTTCATTATACAATCGGCAACAAACTTTATATTAATTGTTTTTTATACAAAGGAACTTAATAAGCTGCTATTCATTCACTTTAGAACTCAGTTTAATTTTTTGGACACCTCTAATGCACATCTGTTTTAAAGTTTACTGGCACAACAGTTTTCCATCACATTTGACAACATACTTTTATGTTTCTTAATGTAAACAACAATATAAACAACTTTTTTGCAAAAAAGGTAAAAACTTCTGGGTATTGTATACAACTTTATGTACACATACTTAAATATAAAAGTTAAATCTCAAAATAATCTGTCAAGTTTAAATTTATTTATTTGTTATGTTTGTTTACCAAAGTTAGTAAACTATGCATTAACTACAAAAGCTCAAAAATAAAAAGAATTTAATAGAAAAACTTCTTTAAATATAATTCAAATGCAATCTGTTATTGACTTGGGAAAAAATCTATTAAGAATTCATTTTGAAACAAGTAAATATATACAAAAAAAAATTAAAATGTTAAAAGCAATTTTTTGCTTATATCGTTTATTTATTTTAACTTGAGTTATATTATTAAAAACCCATTCAATACAAATGCAAAAGCCTTTATGTTATTCTAGCAATTTATTTGTTAGTAAATTATCATTAAATTATAAAAATCATGTTAACTTGAATGAAAGTGTAGAACATAAAAACTCCCTGTGACATCAATAAAATCGAGAAATATGTTATCGAGTGAAAACGAAATCGAAGAGACTTAAAGCTGAATAATTTTTTCCTGTTTTGAAGAGTAGTTCTGGTAACCATAATTGATACTTAAAGTTAATGGGTTTATTTAAAATGGAATATTTTTATGAATTTCATTTTAAAAATTTTAATCGATTTTTTGATTGACCCACACCGAACCAAAGCACATATGATCTTCCAAATACATGACTTGGATTGAATCCGGCGGTGTATAATCTACTCTTTCTTTTACACATTTGCATCTTATTCATGCAGTCGTAGATTTATTATTCTTTAATCTTCTTTTAATAAATGCTTTTTAAATAGAATCATATAAGATTTTTCATTTTAATTTTTTCATCAGCTTGCGCAGAAAAAATGATTGCCAAATTATTTTCAAACAAACGCTTGTTTTTAAGCAAAGACTTGGGCATTTTTCTTTGCTTTCATGTGTGAATATTAACAATAAGTGACTTTTTAGCAAAAACTTGTTAGTTGCTCGTCGTTACTTGAACTGCGGTTGACGTAAGAGGTAGGAATGAAAACATCTATGATCTGATTTGTCCAATTTTATTCAAATTTAAGAATATGTTAGAAAACACTTCTAGTGAGGATATCATGAAATTTCAGAGCGCTATGATAGTCACTTTCAGAAATACAGAGTTCTTTAAATTCAAAACATACACGGGTATGTTACTGTTGACATAAAGGTTAAAAGGGGTGGTCGCAAAACCATTGGTTCGAAGAGTGCCGGTTGCGCAAAATCTTCTCTCTTTTAACAAGCATGGAAGGTAATGGAAGTTAAAAAAATTGGCAAAGTAGACAGTGTGCTGCCTTGGATGCCCATATTGTGATAAGCAAAGCGCCTATCCGAAACGGATTGGTTTTGCACGTATCGGAATCACCGGCAGTATTACCGGGTAATATCTCCTCCGCGTGACATTCAACCTATCTTTTTTTTTCTTCATTGTTTATCTATTGAATCTTCATATATTAAATATGAACTAACAATAATTAATCAAATCTTATCCTAATTCTTTATTTATGTCCTGCCAGTGTCAGACAAAAATTTTTTCTTCTTCACGGGTTCTGCTCATATATATATGAATGTAGGTGCTTATCGTTCTTCTAGTTGGGTAAGTGCTGCAGTGTCTCTTCTTCTTAAGCGAGTGTGGCCGCCATGATTTAAAATATTTCGAGCTAATGGATTTGGGTGTTGTTCAAGCCTTTTTAAGTATTTTACTGCATATTTTGTAATCAGTGTTTTTACTAATGGCACATTGAGATCCTTATGAATGTTTGAGTTTTTAACGTACCAGGGAGCTGCTGTGAATTTTCGAAGAAGTTTATTTTGACGCCTTTGAATTTTTTCGATATTAGAGGCCGAGGCGGTGCCCCATAGTTGAATAACGTAGCACCAGATAGGCTTTAAGATAGAGTTGTAAAGTAGAAGCTTGCAATGGAGACTAAGGACAGAATTTCTTCCAATAAGCCAATGAATTTGAATGGCTTTTAGTTTCATTTGAGTTAATTTTGCCTCTATATGGCATTTCCAGGTTAATCGCCGATCCAGATGTATACCGAGATATTTGACATGCGAATGTTGAGGAATTATTTGATTATTGATTGTAACAGGGGGGCAAGACTTCCGGCGCAAGGTGAATGTTATATGCACGCAATTTGGCTCATTTACCATTTTCCTCTATTGTCTTAGCCATATTTCTAGTTGAAATATATGATCCTGTAAATAACGAGATGCTTCATAACTGTTTTCGTGTACGCTTAGAAAAGCTGTATCGTCTGCAAATGTTGAAGCTTGGGTGTAGTTGTTTGTTGGCATGTCCGAAGTATAAATTAAGTATAAAAGAAGGCCGAGGATGCTGCCTTGTGGAACTCCAGCGCCAATTGGCTGAGGTGAACTTAAAAAAGCTCCTTCTTTAATAATAAATTGACGGCCGACTAAGTAGCTTTCTAACAGTTTGTGAGTGTTTGCTGGTAAATTTTGCTTCAATTTATGTATTAAGCCTTCATGCCAGACTTTATCAAAACATCGATGAAGAGTGCTGAGCAATATTTTTTTCTTCAAATGCTTTTCTTATGACATTTACTATTCGATGAGTTTGTTCAATTGTGCTGTGTTTTCTTCTAAATCCAAACTGATGGTTTGGAATACATCTATTGTCTTTTAAAATTGGTGTTAATTTTGAAACTAATAATTTCTCAAACAGCTTGACATATTTGATAATAAACTAATAGGCCTATATGACTCAACTTTTGTATGATCTTTCCCTGGCTTTGGTATCATGGTAACTAAGGAAACCTTCCATTCTTGCGGGTAGTATTCAAGCCGTAAAATAGCATTAAAAATAAAAAGAATAATTTTCTTTGCTATGCGAGGTAGCTCTAAAAGCATTTTATTACTGATCTCATCAATACCAGATGCTTTCTTGGTGTTTAAGTCACAAACAGCCTTTTCGATATCTCTTGTTTCAAATCTTAGAGATATCGAAAAGGCTATTTGTGACTTAAACTCCTTAATTCAACCTATCTGACCTTTAGTAAACAATACAAATTAAATAATATCAAATAAAAAGAAGGAGTAATATGGAACTATTAGCTCTGTTGTGACACAAAGGAAACATATATATGTTCAGTAAAAAAACACACCCTTCTGTGTAATGATTGTCAGACTGATAGATTTATACTGGGAACAGGGCTACTTAATAGGGCGGCTGTGCTCGTCAATGGGGGGGGGGGTTTAGTTGCGTTCCCAGGTTATTAAAAAAAATATTGTGTTACTAGAAATATAATTTTAGGTAGCTGATACTAACGTGAAACAAACTGATTAAATAAGGAGGATGAAAGGAAAAGAAAAATATGTTGATGACCGATGTGTAGCTCAGATGTCAACTGCTATACAGTTCTAGCGCACCTGCCATGCTAATGTCTGTTGTTAGCACAAAGAAATAAGCTATCAAATAAAAACTTAACCTAACCTCATTTCCATCGCTTCACCTTTCGCAATTAATAATTAAAATTAAAAAATCCATGCTGAACGTTAAAAGTTAATACAAAAGAATAACATGTTTTATTCACTCAGCATTAATTTAATTGTTATGTATAATAAAATTAACTTTTATGAAAATTAAATAAAGAACTATGTGTGTATGTAGGTTCTGTAGGAAGAATCAATAAGTATAACTAAATTTTTGGCAGGGTTAGATAAGTTATTTTCTTCCAAAATAATAAAAGCAAAGTAAATTAGGTGACCAAATCAAACTAAAATGTTCTCTAAAGTTAACCAAATACTAAAAATAGGAATTTACAATATTAGATTTTTAAAATATTAAATCAAGAACAATTTTGATTTTTGTTGAACTGTTAATTTTTAATTTCTTGATATTCTTTAATTAGGCTTGAGTTCATCAAATTTAATTTTTATTAAATTATTTTCACTGAGAAAGGAATTTTTTACAACTTAGAATTTTTATTAAAATTTATTGATAATTTTTCCCAGCTCAGCCAATACAAATAAATTCTTACCTTCAAATTGAATAAATGCTTGAATTGTTGCAACAATAAAACAAATTAAACTTATTGCAATCGAAAATATTAATTTGCAAATTAAAAAAAACATTGACTTTAAATAAAATCTGTGGCGCGATTCACTAACTTTTAACGATCCGACAATCGTTATATTTGTCGTCATAAAAATTGCAGTAACGATGGTGTGATTCTGTAATTTATTTTTAACGATAGTAAACAGCTGTGTTTCTGTAACATCTCTGTCTACAAAATGTTAAAAAAAAACGAAAACAACAAAAGAGAATAAAATAAAAACAAATGAAATTATTCTTAACCCCCCGTGTTACACATGTTTTTTCATTCAAAATGCATTGAAAAAGGTCTGGCCAGACTCATGAGTAAGACGAAGGATTAATTTGTGGTTTTATATTTATTTTTATTTTTAATTTTACATTTAAAATTTTGTTTTTGTTCCTTTTTTGCTTATTTTGTAAATTTTAAATTTAGGATTTTGTTTTTGTATGAATATATCTTTGTATGCATGTAAGTTATTTAAAACATAAACTAATTTAATCGATTAAATAAGCAAAACCTAAATTATTGTCGCTAAAATATCGACAAAAAAATGCTGAAAGTAGCATCTGAGGAGATCGAGTTGTTGCGATCGAAACATGTCATGGTAACCTGCCGGCCAGGATTCATTTTCATGTTGTGAAATTCCTTTCTTCATAAAAATAATTTAATGAAAATTAATTATTATTATTATTAATATTTATATTTATGATTTCCACATACTTAAGTGACAGATGGCAATGCGTCTCAAATAAAGGGCTTCTTTCTTACCCTCTTCGTGTGACAAGGGGTGTTCCGCAGGGTTCCATCTAAAGCTTCCATCATCACTAGAGTTACAGATCTTAACACCGATCTAAACAAAATTTTCCTGTGGGCGACTGCAAATGGTTTACGAATTAACCATAAGAAGTCAAAATGTATAATTATTTGTAAAAATTCGGTCAAAATTGAGTCTAGAATTGATGTTTTTCTGGGTGGCAGCAAAATTGATATTGTAAATTCTGCAAGAAATCTTGGAGTGGTCTTCAACAGTTCACTAACTTGGTCAGATCACATCAACCAAACATGTGGAAGAGTGTAAAGTATGCTAAGGTGCTTATGGACTACATAATATTGCACACCACCAAACATAAGACTGCTCTTAGCTAAAACCTACTTACTACCAACTCTGCTGTATTCATCAGAAATCTTTACCGGCTGTAACTCAAAAGACACTGCAAAACTCAATACAACCTTTAACAACATTGTACGTTACATATTCCGTTTGAAGAGATATGATCATGTATCTCAGTACTCCAGTCGCATCTTTAATATTACCTTTAATAACTACTTAAAGCTTAAAAACCTAGTCTTTCTGCATAAAATTGCAACATTAGAACAACCATAATATCTGCATAACCGATTAAGATTTATGAGGTCTTCAAGAGGAAATGGCATCATGCAAATAAGACATCGGGATACGTCGCACTACTATGCTTTGTCCCATAGACAAAAATCAAAAAAAAATTTTTGTCTCAAATTGTTTTTAAAAACAGATTTTTTGAGAGATAATAAGGTATCTCAAATAAATGTTAACAAAAAAAATTTTTCTGATTTCTTTTTCCACCACGAGAGGGCGTTAACAGCAGATAATTTCTTGCAAAAATTACTTAGCAGAAAAATGAGTTTTAGTTGTTTCACAAAAATAATTCTGAAAAATTCATTTTTTTTTAAAGTCGCTCGAAATTTGGTTTTCAAGTACCTTGATATATTTGCAGTTAAATAAAAATTTATAATTTAGTTTTTGTTTACAAAATATTTTTTTTTTATTGCTCTGAAAAACACCTTTTTTTTTGTTGAAAATCCAAAAATTACTTAAGTTTGATGGAGTATAAAAAAAAATTATATAAAATTAGATATTTTTTTTTTTCTGTTTTTGCAAGTTTATACTCTTAGCTAACAGGGTATTCAAAAATTAGTGCCTATTTTTTACCACAACTTAAAAAAAATGCGTTTTTTATGATTTTTACTCAAATATCAGGCATTTAAGAGTGTTTAATATCATTGCGCAACACGATTTTACATTTTGAATGTTAAAAAATAAAAAAATGTAATTATATCATTAGTAGACCAAAACCACTGAAGTATTTTCAAAATTTAGCTCGAGTTCTTTTTTTATGGCCCACTGAAGTTTTTAATTTTTTTTTAAAGGAGTTTTGAGTAAGTCAAAAAAAATTTATTAAATCTAATTCTGAGCTAAATAAGGTTAATAGATTATTTTAATAAAAGTTGATGACGGTTCTTTTCATAGAACTAAATAACCCTCTATCTGCGATGTTTAGGAGTCATTTCAGTCCCTCCTCATAGAACACCACTTACACGCACGTTTAAGGGTTAAAATATTCTACAACAATTTTCTGCATCGAATTTCACTAGGGGTTGTAAAAGATCATAAGTTCGTGTGATATAAGCAAAATGCTTAAAACAGTAAAATTGTAAATTATCATATATTATTATTAAGTCGTGTGAAATAATTGGCAAAAATGTAATAAATCTACTTTTGAGCTTAACATATTTTTAAACCCTTTTTTTTCTTTTTTAAATATTTTTATTTAAAACCTTTAAAACGTGTGTTTAAAGGATTAAAATGTTCTACAAACATTAAATAGTTTTTTTTACACATTCCAAACACCTTAAAAAAAATTAAAAAGTTCAGTGGGCCATAAAAAAAGAACTCGAGCTAAGTTTTTAAAACCTTCGGTGTTTTTGATCTAATAATGATATAGTTACATAATTTTTTTGTCCCATTTAAGATAAACAAATTTTTTGCTTAAAAATCCAAAATTTTAATTTTTTTATCAAAATATATCGCACTTAATCAACAGGATGGTATTAACTCAAAATGTTCAGTAGAAGCAAAACAATTTTAAATTTAATAGTAAAGGCACATGAAAAAGAATTTTT
Organism: Pollenia labialis; assembly: GCA_949318255.1. Taxonomy (NCBI): domain Eukaryota; kingdom Metazoa; phylum Arthropoda; class Insecta; order Diptera; family Polleniidae; genus Pollenia; species Pollenia labialis. The sequence continues at coordinate 120,858,874 of OX439141.1, forward strand.
AAACCAACCATTTCATTATCAAAAAGTAGGCAAAATAACACGATATTTTGACAGCGGATATGAATACTACTCATCGATTTTTTTCGAAAAGTGGAAAAAAAAATTTTTATGGATCAAGTGCGATATGATTTTTTCATAATTTTTTAATGACGTTAACATTGCTAGTTTTCCTCTTTAATTTTTTCATTTATGTTATCTTTCAAATATCCTTATAGTTTTCTTATCCTATTTTTCAATAAATGATGTTTTTGTATTTTCCACATTGATAATCCGATTCTACCCAAATTTGGCACAAATATATATCTTGCAAATATCAATTCACATACCAACATTTATTACGATCAGACAATTTTTGTAGGAGTGGTAGCGTTTTTAAGAAAGAGGATATATAGCAGGACCTTGAGTCCTTAGTCCGATTTAAATAAAAATTTACACACACGTTGCTAGTTGCATGTGTATCAGCATGACCACTTTTTGTAATTTTGTGGGCATTATTGAAGCTAAAATTACATTTTTCAATTTCAGGACACATGGGAGGTAGGCGTGTCCTTGGGCTGATTTTTCCAAAAATTCTAATTTTTCTTAACTAAGCTTTTTTATGCCAGTGTACCAAATTTCAAAAATATCTGACAACTCCTTCTATTTTTGTCCCTTCGTTATATGGGAACGAAGCATAGTGCGTCGTCCGAGAGAAAATTTTTCATACTAACTATCCGTCTCTGAAACCAACTTCCTTCAAACTTGCAATCTATTAGCAACGCAAATAAATTTAAATTTTTACTTAATCAATTTTACCGAACGTAATCTGCTCTAATGTCATTCGTAACATGATATTTTTTTTTTTTATATATTTTTTTTTTTTTATTTTATTTTATATTATTTTTCTGTTTTTTTTTAAAAAAATATATTAGTAATTCTTTAAATTTATATACTTTTTTACGTGATTTTAACTTATTTAGTTTTATTGATATAACTTTTCTGATTCTGATACTATAAATTATAAGGTATTATGTCTTGTTGTATTGGAAATTCGAAATTTAATAAATAAATACAAATACAAATATTTATTTAATGCAAATTTAATTTACAGAAAATATATAAAGAGAAAAGGACTGGCTGCCAAGGCCTTCGCCTTTAATAAATTGAGATTTTAAGTATTTACATAGTTAATTAATGAAAATTAAATTTGATGAACTTGAGCCGAATTAAAATATTAAAAATGTGGATTAAAAACCATAAATAGTTCAACAAAATAACCACAATACTAATCATAGTTATAATTTATAAAGAAGAAACAATAGTACAAATAATGAAATCCACCCAACAGCATCACACCTTTCAAAAAATTTCGAATCATGTTCCTATTAGTGCCAGGATACTATCGATATTTTCGACTATCGATAGTTCAGATTTCACTATCGATATTACTATCGACTGGATGTTTGTACTTGTGCAGGAAAACTTTAACTAGTTTTTTATCAAGCTACAGTTCGTTGTTTTTATCACTTTATTGAACGTATGAGAAATTATATGTATGTATGTACTCACGTTATTTTAGATGACAGTTTTTGAAAAATTGTTAAGTATGGAAGGAACCACAGTAGCAGGAACTATAAGATATATTATTGCAACTTAAGATAATTTTCTAAATTGGTTTTGATTCTCAACCCAAAAGGTATTCAATCTAGGGGACTTATCCTCTAATGGTCGTTCATTGTTTGTCCTATGCTGGCAATTGCATTGGGACTTGCATTTTTTTTACAACATTACAAAAATATTTGTCATTTTAGTCCATATGTAAACATGTACAAATTTCGACTAAAAGGTCTTTTATTAGCAGTAAAAGAGTACAGCTAAGAAACCCATACCACCTGCCATTTTTGTTGCTTGTATTCATTGCTGCTATTAAGCGCGAATTAATAATAGCGGCAAGGCAAAAAACTGTGTGGGTATAACTGCTGTTACATGTCTTCATAGCTATATTTTAAATAATAATATTATCGATATATTATTAATTTTTTTTGAATCGATATTTAAAGATTATCGATAATATCGATAGTACTATCGATAGTTTCCCAGCACTAGGACCTACACCGTTCACCATCATCATCGTTTTTGAAGACATATGGGCCAATTACTCAGCCAGCCCATGAAGCTCGCAAAAGATTAATTTTCTGTGGATGTAATGGTCTTTTGACAAAATCTTTTCGATTCTCCTCACTCCAAATACAACAATTCAGCTTTTTTACGTACACATTCAACCAGATATAGGCTTTATCGGAAAATAAAATTTTGAATGGAAATACAAAATCATCATGTGCTTCAGCCCATTTGCCGAATTGGCGGCGAATACGATGGTCGTTTGGCTCTAATTCCTGCACAAGTTGAATCTTGAAAGCTTTTAAGCCAAAATCCATTCGTAAATTCGTCCATAACGTGGAAGGAAATAACCCTAGCTGATGTGAATGGCGACGAATTTATTGATCAGGATCATCTTTAATGCTTTCCTAACATTTTTTCCTTAACTTGACAAATTATTGAATGAAATTAATAAACAATCTTTGATAAAAAAAAATATGCTATCAAGTAAAAGAAAACTTAGTCCAAATAAACAATTTACGAAATCTGTCCAATTATTAGTGTCCAATGTCACCATCAGCACCAACATGTGGTGCAACATACTCTGCCTTAATTACTGTCTTAATTCTCTTAATAATTTCCAGTAGCTTAAAACTTGGCGTAGCTCCAATAAAACCAAAACTTCCAACTTGTTTAAAAGGTCAATACAAATTTTTCATTAGAAATGCCATGACTGACTGAGCATACATAAGTCATGTGAAGTATAAAATTGTTCAGAGATGGATATCTTTTTTGAAAAAGATAATTTTCCACTTTGCAAAAGATTAAGTTTAATTCAATCTACAATTCATATTAGCCTTTTGATTTATATATACATGTATATTGCCAAAATATGTTGCATTTCTTTCACTTACGCTTTTAGTTTCAATTATTTAATATTATTTTTATACGAACATGTAGGAAGTCTAATTACATGCAATTTATATTAATTTCAAACAAGGTATTTGCAAATCTTAAAAATATTTTAAACATGCTTAATAGATTTAATGTAACATGCAAGCGTGAAAACCGCAGACATTTTGTCTACATACATTTACTTCTCTTTCTCTTCTACAAAGGAATAAATTTTATAAGCACAAACATTTCTTGTCATTTTGTTTAAATGCTCTAAGCAAGACAAGTAGATATTTGAGTACAACATTCATGCAAGTATGAACAAAAAAAAAAAAAAAATGCCACGCATAAGTATAAATAGGTACACACTTTGTACAACACGCATATTTATTAGGATGCCCAAAAAAAAAGATGTTCGATAGATGGATATTTTTTTGATGCAAAAGTTATCATTAGATTTTTGGTAGAGTGAAACTGATTTCTATGAGTGGGTCTTATATGAAAACTATGGAACTTTATTGGACAACGTACTACAAAACCTCGATGAATGGTCTTTTTTCCAACAATACTTTGAGTTGTAGTGTTAAAAAAAGTTAATAAAAGGAAATAATATTGAAGCAATTTTTTATTAAATACAAATTGCTCAATCTTAATACATACTTTTTATAGAAAAAAACAACTATAAAGTATGTCTTCTATATTCATAAAATAAAAGAGAATATTCTTCACAGTTTGAATGCATAAGTATGTGTTGAAAAGTTTCAAGGATAACATCGTTTGTAAACATGTAAATATGTGGCTAAGTACGATAGTGTATGCGTATGTGAAAGTATTTTTGTTTACTAAGTTGCATTACTAAAAAATTTATGGTTCTAGGGTTTATGATTTCTTATTGCCGAAAAGGTATGAAAATGTGACAATTTTACCACTTATTTCAATATTCTTGAATGTATGATTGTAGCTCTCGTCAACCTACATTTATAAAAAAAGTATTAATAAAAAATTAAGAAGTATGTATAAACCAATAAAAATCATATAATCAGCTCTGGTAAATCTTATATACCTTTCATCATTGCATAATTTTTCTAAAATTTCCACAGAAAAAAAGAAAAATTTATTTCAATTAATTACACAAGTCATCACTCGTTTTAGAGCCAAGGAACTGTATATATTTTTCAATTTTGAAACAAGGAATTCATATTGATTACAAATTAACAAAAAGTTGGGATTCTTACGTGTAGTTTTCTAGTATTTCGCTTTTGTGCATATAGTATATGAAAAAAGTGATTTTTTGCATTATTATTTACATAATAACTTTATTTTTCGTCACTTTCGTGAATGATGTGCAGTGGGAAGGTCTCGTTGCATACCCCAACAGTAGCCAGTCATCATATGCCGATCATATCAGTTTTGGTACCATAGTTTTCAGATCCTGATGAACCTGCTCCCCTTGCTCATCGCTACAAGATTATCTGGGAATCGGTCGAGATGACCATAAAGGTAGTGCAATTTGATAGACAGGTTGCATCCCAAGTTTCAAAAGATATCTTACTAACTTACTTACTTAAATGGCTATTACAGAACGTTTGTTCCAGTAGCGAACGAAGTAAATTCTTCCATGCGCCTCGATCTTCCGCACTCCTTCTCCAATTTATTACACCAAGGTAGATAAAATCAATAAGTCCTGGACATTTTTTCCAACCTCCAACGCCTCACGTACTGGCCAATTTCGTTTTTCTCTTAAAAGTTCACAGCACATTTTACAAACCATTTGAGGAATCCACGGATTATTTATATCCTTAATTTCCCAATTAAAATAAGAAAAAAAAGCACTTTTTGTAAAATCAGTTATAGGTTTTCTAAACTTGTAACTAGTCACCACAAATGTACCCAAACACGTTTGGAATATGACAATAATTTGTTTTTAAATTAACAAATGTATTTACATCTTTTCAAATAGCAACATGCTATGGTTAAAAAACAACCGTATTATTATAATTCTTACACATTTGTTGGTTATGTTTAAACATAACATGTTCGGAGACACCTACAACATGGTTGTAGGTGAAAAAACATGGTTATATTAATAAAAATATGTTTAAAACTTTTTAAAAACAGTTTTATTGAAGGTGACCATATTTAAGCATGCTTCTTCTCTGGGTGTTGGGATAGAAATTTCTATAGAGGCTATTATGAACTAATTCCAATAGAATTTGGTTTAAGTGTTTAATTATCTACTTATCTTCACGAAATTTAGATCGACGTAGACTTACTCAATAACCCAGAATATATATCTGTGACATTTTGACATCTTAAGTCGAGAAAAGATAGCAAAAAGGTTTTTAAAAAAAGCTCGGTGAAGCAATCCATCTTATTACATAATAAAATAAACCAAAATATAAGAAAAATTTCGTTTATAATATAAAATTTTAAAAACGATAACAAAAATTAATTTTGAATGAAAATTCGTATGATAACAGCATTTTTCAACTTTTAAGATTCGACTCATGATGTTTTGTCAAAATTCCACAGATATGTACTTTATGAGGTTTAAAATTCATTCTAAAAAAGATTCACCATCATTCACCAATACTTTTGGAGGTTATAAAAAACACTTTCTGAATAAGGAAAATATTAAGTTCTAGTTCATACTTCCAAGTTTTAGCCGTCTTTAGCTTTTAGAAAAGAAGGGAAGAGTGTGAACCAGCACTAAAGTCAAATTTAACGTCGCAATTTTTTTGGCGTTGCTATTGCGCTGAAACCCTTATTACGAGAACACATTTGCATGGGTGCTAAATAAAATAATTGGGCGATTTGTCTTATTTTTAATACTAAACAAATCTTATATATATTGAGCTTGATTTCATCAACCTAGTTTGTTTAATGTAAACCCACGTTTTCGTGTGTTCAAAATGTATTACACCTAACCTCCTTGAAATGGATTTTCTAAGAATAATTCTTTAACCCTTAGATGTCCCACATGGTCTGGCCAGACCATATTTGACTTTCATATGCAATATCTTTGTTTGTAGCAACATTTTTGAGCAACGAAGCCTATGAATTTTACAAGTAAGTTGTCCTGAATCGAATAAAACAAATTTGAATCATTTGGATCACATTTAGGGCACAAAAACCTCCCACAAGACAAAGTTCGCTTAGTGCACCTCATGGTCAGGACCAAAATACTAAATCCCAATCCGATTATTTAAAAGCGGTACCATAACCGTTAAGTTCACCTTATTAATGCCTGTTGTGCGTTATTTGTAAAACCAAAACCAAAGCTCAGAGGAAAACTCGTTTTTGGTGCGGTAACTGCAACAAAGTTACCAACATAGCAGAGAGACAAAAACGTATATTTGCAATGATTATTCAACGAAATAATTTCAATATTTTACAATTATATTAAAAAAGACTGATTTATTTTAAAATAATACAAAATAAGTACAAAATTTTGTTTAGTTTACTTATTTGGCTGGGGTTTACAATCCCGGTCTAAGGTCGTAGAACATCGAAGAGTTAAAAAAATATAGCATATATGACAAATTTGGTCATTCTAGCGAATACAGTATGGGCGCTTAGAGGACAAAACATTTATTTAAACAAGATACTTATTAAAAAGAACAGATATTTTAGCATTTTTGGGGAAGTTCGGTTTATTTGGAGATCTTCCTAGGAATTGTTGCTTGTCAACCGAAGCTGCTGTATTTCAGCAGAGCAGCCTAGATTGCTCCTGCCCTTAAGAAGAGGGAAATTTAATAGATGCTGTCAGACCCAACACATAAGCAGCCAACTGGGTGTTTTGCTGTGTCAGTACACTCAAATATAGGGGCTCCGAAGCTCGCATTGTAAGGCCATGACTGTTGCCCTTTGTGAAGTTTTTAAGTTAATATTCATGACCTTAAGAACTGTCGGCAATGTCTTGGAAAACGCAGCGTTTTAAAATTATTTATAGTTTTGAAAACGCAGTTTCGCATGTTCTGAAAACCGGGCGTATCCTTGCGTTTTTCTGTTTTTCGAAATTGTGTTTCGCAAACACTTTTTAATATAAATGCCTGCACCGTTCTTACTTGTTATATAAGCTTTAAAATCAATCAAAAGAATTTCATAAATATCTAAACAATTAAGACATACAACTGATACACTCAAAGCCAATTTTTAAATTGTACATTTTTACAAGTATCGTGAAATAATCTCATAAGAGTTTCTTCAAATAAAAAGAAATCATATATACAATTTATTGTCCATCATTCAATTTCTATAAAGTGACCCAAATAATGTATACTAACCTAAAGGAACCTCTCCAAAATTTTATATTCTGAAACTCCAAAGTATTTTAAATATATAAAAGAAATCCCGGTTAATGTTTCCCAAGTGGGAACCCTAGTCTACATTCATGTATGCATAGATGGTAAAAGAATGTAAGAAAACAAAAATTTTTACATGTGCAAAATGTTACATGAGAAATGCTTTTGTGCGGTAGATTATTTTCTTTTTCATTTTTGTTACATTTATAATTTAAATTAAAAATTTGTTTAAGCACATTTTAAATTTACTACAAATAATACTCTTGAATCTGCATTTGTTGAATAAAGTAAATTTTGTTGTATCAAAACGTTGAGAGACTTTTAAAAAGGAAATAATTTGTAATTTATTCTTCAGGCCAAAGTGTTACAATGCTCAAAAGTTTTATTCAACAAATATGTTGTTTATTAAAAAAAATAAAATAAGTTAGTAAATTATTTAAAGATTGCATAATTTATTTGTTAAAGTTTTTAAATACCTTAAAAATCTTTTGATTTATACTTTTTACAAAAACTTTATTTATATATGATTTTGGTTTTTTTTATTAAATTTTTTTCTATTTATAAAATAAATAACTTTGGGACTTCTTAGCTGTACTTCCAATTATATAGAGAAATTAAAAAAAAAAAAACTAAATAAGAAAGTAAGATAGGTCATGCCCGCATAAGTTATAGCCAAGACCACAATCTTTACAGACAGATTTTCGAGATTGCACCCTCGTTACGATGCAAAGGCAATCTAAACCACAAAAAAAAATTATATTGTGTTTTGCGCTTCATACACGCAAAGAAAAAACATGGTCGTGGTAAACATATTCTAAGAGCACCATATTATTATAAGATTCACCATATGGGGCTATAATAATATTCCTAAGACTTAGATTAGGTTACACCAGAACTACTCATAACCACATAATTACAGGTGATGCCTCGACTAATTGTGATTGTGATAATAGTAGTCCATTAAACATTGGACACATCTTATGTAGGTGAACTAAATTTGAACTTATTATATTTTTGATATCAAGCCACTTTCGTTGCTATCATTTCCCTCAGAACAAACACAACAAAATTATAACTTACTTGAAAAGAATTAACCTTTATAACAAGATATAAGATATAAAATCTAACATCATCTGTTTGAGTATTTTAGTAATACTACTTAGCTTAAGGCTTTGTTGCTATAGCTAATTTAATTATGTTTAGCATATTCATTTATGTATTACCTAATTCGCTCCAAACAGTAATTTTCTGTGGATGTAATGGTGTTTTGACAAAAGCTTGTGTATTCTCCTCTCTACAAATGCGACAATTCTTTTATTTACCTACCCATTCAACAAGAAATGGGCTTCAGCGGAAAATAAAATTTTGGATGGAAAGACAAAATCAGTTGAAATTTGTGCTTCAACCCATTCGCCGAATTGGCGGCGAACACGATGGTCGTTTGGCTTTAATTTCTTTTCAAGTTGAATCTTGAAAGCTTTTAAGCCAAAATCCTTTCGTAAGATTTTCCATAAAGTGAAAGGACATAACCGTAGCTGCTGTGAATGGCGATGAATTAATTGATTAGGATCATCTTCAATGCTTTCCTGTTGAGCGGCTACAGCTTCCTCAGTGCGCACTGATCGGTGTATTCCGGGATGCACATTATCAGAATAGTAAATGTTTTGCGTAAATGATTTATTGTTGTTCGAATTAGCCGCTCTGAAGGACGATTATGTACGCCATAAAATGGAAAACTTACACGATGAGTTTGACGAATGAAACAATTATTTTGATTAAAAATTTCAACAATTTGCACACGTTGCTCTGGTGTAAGACGATTTATAATGAAATTTCAAAGCAAACGAAACAAACGGCAACTATCAGCTGTTAAATGGGTGTTCAAATAAAGCAGTGGGGGCAACTCAAAGTTGTGAAACTCGAAAAAAACACGCTCTGTGTTCAATTGAAATTATCGGGAATGTTCTGACAATCGCAAAACATTTAACATTGGCGATTCTGATTTGAAATTGCATAAAATGTGTTCTGCAAATCGCAATAGCAACAACTTTCATGATTTCCAATTGCAAAAGTATGCTTAAGGGAACATGAATATTTGTAAGAAACTATTCCAGATCACAAGTTAAACGCATGAGATCCAAAACACCATAAAATAAATCTGGCGTTTTGCGATTTCAAATCGTGCGATTGTCAGAATATGGGCGAATATTATTTTGTTAAAAAGGTTTTCAAATGTCCTATATTCATGAGTATTGAAGCACAAATGAATTGTGTAACTAGTATTTATTTGTTTAACATCTAAGTACGTATTCTTTTACACATAAAACCTATATAGACATACATATACTCAAATTAAATGAACTTTTTAAAAAAATCTGTGTGTATCTCATTTATGTGTATACTTATTCCAGGCGATAGAAATAAATTTAAGCCCAAACTTAATTTCTCGTTTTTAACATCCATTATTTATCGTTTAAAAAAAATTTTAATATCTAGCGACAAAATGTTAAAATAAAATGTAATTAAATATATGTCAATAATTACATTTTAACACATTACAAAGTAGTTTCAGTGTTTTATTATATTTTTCCATGAACAACGTTTTTTTTTTTTTGTTTTGTCAACTAACGAGAGCATTAAGAAGGACCAAAAAACCTTAACAACTAATAACTAGAAGGAAAATATAGAGAGCTCAGATAGATTATATAATGCCTTCTATGAGTATAGGAACGGTGACCATATTTTTGTAATACAGAATATAAAAAATTATTGTTTGAGGACAAACGCCTTTTTTTGTCCTTTGCTTTAACCCCGAATCAAAACCAAAACTAAATTATTTTGGTATCAATTCAACTTGATTTATTAATCCACAATTAACCTTAATTTACTTAAGTTAAACAGTAACTGGCTAAAAAAAAGAAAAAACAGCTTCTGTTTTATTTCTAAATACATAAGAAACCACCGTTTTAAAACTACAACTTATTATACGTTGTAGGCAGAGGTAATTGTTTGTAGATTTAACATGATCGAAGTTTTATGATTTGTTATTACGAACAGTTTTGTAAAATCAGTACATATTCCAATATGCAATTCAATCTGAGTTATTTAACAATCATATTGATATAGGTACATTGGCTTTGCCGTAATGAGTCAACCACATGATTAATTCTCAATATTTTAAAATCAAAATTATTGTTATAAATTTGCTAAGTAACCAAAAAAAAAATATCACAACCATATGAATGAACAACTTAAAATTAGAAAATACCAAGGATAAAATTTTACAAAATAATGTTAACGAACTTAGAACGAGATTGGCATTTAAAAATAAAGACCAAGGAATAAATTTACATGTAGGCAATTCACAAAGTGTTTTATGTCTCATATCGGTTGTATAGATAAAATTTGATGAAAGTGATTTTAATAAAAAATATAGCAAACACAACCAATATGAAACAATAGAACACTTTGTAAGTTCCCAAATAATGTATTTTGAAATCACGTTTAAAAGTTTCCTAAAAACTAATAATCTCAGTTCATTTTTTTTTAATTAAAAAATAAATTATTTTTATTTCGTTGGTGTTGCAAATAGCATTTATGAGCCTTAAGAGCTCCTTAGAATAAACTAGTAAGATTGTTTACACTTTTAAATGTTATTTTCCTTAAACAATATTAAACAGCTGAGCTTAAAACAAAAAAGGTAATGGTTACAGTTCTACAATATTTAAAAGAACAACATTAAAATTTCCTTCAATATATAGTCTGTTATTGCTGTTTTATAATGTAAAGCTATTTATCGGTCCGACAAAATCCGACTTTTAACTATTGGCAAGTTGTAATAATGGCCCTAAGTTGTTTATCTTTGACAAAACATAATATTTTTAGCCCCAATATTTAAAAACACGTTAATGCACGTACATATCGGCATATACCCATACCTTTTATTTCTGAAGAAAAAAAAATAATATTTCTTTTAAATTTGAATTTTGTTTAAACTTTTTCTTTGTTTATTTTCTTTTTTAAATATTTTTTTTTATTAAATTTTTTTTTACTAATTTTTTCTTATTTTTGAGGAAATGTCAAATATCACTTTAGTTGCCAAACAAAATTTGAAGAAACAGAGTTTCATCAACAAAAACTGGTTGTTTGTAACTAGTTTATCTCAAAAGTTAGTAACAAACATGGCGTAGGTGTAAATGCACTATAAAGTGAACAGCTAAAGTGATTTTGGGCAGTTAGGCTACAATGGACGTATAGAGCTTCCGATAGGGACAACTGTGAAACCAGCTGTCATATTAATAAAGTGTGTGTTCACTTTTTTCAGTATACGTTGACAAATCACAATGAAGACAGAGTCTTACGGCAGAACAACGCTTAGAAATCGTAATTTTGATATTTTTAGTTAGGCTTGAGTATATCAAATTTTATTTTCATTAAATTATTTTTACTGAGGGATGGAATTTTACAACTTGGAATTTTATTAAAATGTATTGATAATTTTCTTGGCTGAGCTGGGGCTCGAACCTGCGTTGAATTTACATGTTTCAAGAATCACCACATACTTTCATCCGAAATCTTTGTGTTCTAACCTCTGCACCACTGCGGTGCCTGCCAACAAACATCCAAACATCAATCTTTAACCCGTGGTGCTGGTGGTTCGAAATTAACTGTTATTATCATTTTAAATGTTATATTACATGTTGCATCCTTTCCTGTGTTTTGGAAATTTATTTCCAAAATTGGCGTCCTGTTCGCCAAACTTATTACGCATTTAGTTCATGGTTAGGTTCATGACCACATAATGTCTTTTGGATAACTCATTTAAATCGAGGCCGTACCGTACGTACAGAAGACGCCACCGCCGCTGTACTCGTGGATGTGACAGAGGACTCACACATAAAATGTGTGAGCTAATCAAGCCAAAATTATTGCCATTCCATTGAATTTGTTTTGTTTTATTTTAAAATATAATATATAAATTTGAATGCGAATATCCACATATTTGTTCATATGAAATAGGATCCTATTCGGGGAGATATGAAGTTCACTCAGGTTCCCATGGGCACACAAATGGACGTACAAAAGTAATTTTATGTTAATGAAATGCATGCATTAATACCTATGCACCTTTAGAGGTGGATAGAAATATGGTGAATTTCATCCATATTTCATCCTATGTTTATACGGGGTTTTGCAAAATGGACTTGACAATTTTTTTTAACGTGTGATGTCTGGCACCGTCCTGTTGAAACCACATGTCGTCCAAGTCCATGTTTTCGAATTCAGGCCAAACATAATCGGTAATAATGGTGCTATGACGATCGCCATTCAAAGTAACGTTATGATCGTTATTGTCGACAAAAATGGGCCCAATAACGCCGCCGGCATGCAAACCGCACCTAACAGTTATTTTTTGTGGAAGAAGTGGTGATTCATGAAGCACATATTGATTTTCACCAAATCAAATATGCGTTATTTTTTGCTAACTGATTAACCCATTGAAGCAAAAATGAGCATCTTTACTGAAGATAACTTTGCGATGAAATTCATCATCTCGGCGCATTTTCTCCAGAGCCCAAAGAGCATACGTTGTTCGTTCGTGTACTTTGCCATAATGAAAATGTTGAGTTTTCTGAAAAGAGGAAAGTCACAGATAGATGATCAGTGAAATAGTATTTGCAAAAATTAAATTCAATGTTCGACAAAAATGTTTGTTAATATTATTCTATATATAAAAGATTTTTTCTGCCGAAATTATTTTTGGCATTTATTTAATACATTTTAGTTATCAGATCTTATAAAAAAGAGAGCTTTAATTATAGACCTATTACTTTTTTGAAGATAATTTTATATACTTAAGCCTTATGTGAAACAACAAAATGTTATATCTGTAAGTATTTAAGATTATTTACACTGTTTCAAAGATATACATTCATGCATTACAATTCTTGGAAAAATTGTTATTTCGGAAACAAATTTTTCTATTTTTCCTTCAATAAAGTCATCCCAATTTTTTACTCAATCATATTATTACATTATTCGAATGCTTTAATGAGGCTCATATATGGCGTTATTTTTTTTTATGGTTTTCTAATAGTGTAATTATAAAAAAAAAACGTTAAACTCTAGATGTTTTAAAATATTGAAAATTTATAACAAACATTTTGTCTTTTCCAAACTTATTATGTCAAATCAATATTGCACACTGCTGGTGTCACTCGGATGAATATTTATTAAATTAGTTGTTATTTATTGTCACTTAAATGCAAAAATATTTTATAACAATAATGTCGAAAATAAGGTGTATGGAAAATTGCACTAAAATTTATCAATATTTAACGTTATTTTTAGTGCAGAGGCTATAGTAATTTGAATTATTGATAATTAGGAAATTTTAAATACGTTCAGCGCAAGTTTATTGGTATTGGCTTGACTGTTATATTAAATAATTTTTAATAAAGCTTTAATAATTTTTTTTTTTAAATATTATATCGCTTGGTAAATTTAAATTAAATAAATAAGTAAATAAAAAAAGGTTTTGGGAAAATTTCAACTTGGCATACAAAACGTAAAATAAAATTAATATGAGGGTAACCAAATTATTTTTATAGCAAAAAGAAGGTTTTTATTAAAATATAAATGCTATAGTTAAAATTACAAGCCAATTTTTATGGGCACATAAGCATTTTTTAAATGGATTTAGAAGGAACACTTGCATATCATGAATTTAGTTCAGGTACATAGTTTATATAAGGGGCGCCAAAATTATGGTGTTTTCTTTTCTAAAAAATAATAATGCATTATATTTGTGTAATATATTTATCAGGATACACGCCACCTAACACAGTGATACATTTTTCTACATAACAATCGAACAAAATAATAGCTACGTTGTACACTCAACACTAATGTGTATATAGCTTGTTAAATATTGAATGCAAAGGTTAAACTATTAAGCGATATACAGCACGGTTGCAGCGATTTTCCACATAAAATTTTCTTTGATTTCAAATAAGCGTTAGCAACACTAATTTTCAATAATTAAAGTCAGCTGTCGTAAAAATTATGCGCAAAAAAAAATAATTATTAAATAAAAGTAAAACAAACGAAAAACAAAAAGTTTTTTTTATCCATCGCAATATAACCATAAACCAAAACACAACACAAATTGTACGCAAAAACAAGAAAACAGTTAATTAGATAAATACTTGTTTGCATAAAAATGTACATAACGCAGATGCAAAAATGGTATTATCTCATACTCAATTATAACTGGGGGTAAGAAATGGAACAAATTTCCCATTTATTTTTGCAACATATTTAGAAAGGAAAACGACAACTTCTCGCACTTTTGCATGTTTTTTGAGAATAGAACAAAAACCAGCGCGAGTGGTAGCATACATGGAACATTATTGTCAGAAAAGAAAACACCTTTACGACCATTTTCACCAAGTTCGGTTAAAACTAACTTTCAATTAAAGTTCCGGTTACCAGTATGTTTTGACAGCTATAACCGATGGTTAATTATGACCGAACTTGGTGAAAATGGCCGTTAGTGTTTTAAAGGTAAAGGTAAAAATGTGTTTTATTTCAATAGTAACTTAACACGTAGAAGCATAATTTGCTCAGGTTTTAGGCGCATTAAGGTGTTTTCCGTGGTTGGGCTTAACCCCTATCCTGTATCTATGGGTTAAAATTGGCCAAACACTTTTTTTAAATTAATTACCAATCATTTTTCTATTGCATATTTTCTATATAAATTATTTAATTTCAAGGCTTCTTTGTTATGTCCAAGTAAAGTACAAGTTACATAAAGGGAATAATCCAGTATGAAAACACCAAAATTGACACCAACCGTTGTCAAAAGTGAGCCAATAACGTTTGTTTTCAATTTGATAACGTATGGTGTCAAGATTTTTAAAGCACCTCCTTCTTTTTATGTCAACATTTTGTCACATCCTGACAACAAACTGTTAACATATTTACACCATAATGCTCTCATTTTGACAATATGTTATTCATATTTTGATAAAAACCCGTTGATAATCGTCTTGTGAAGATTAAAAGTTCGAATTTGGAAAAATTCTATTTAAGTACGGAATGTGATAAATTCTTTATTTCTATGTTTCAACTTTGTAGCTTCAGGTGCTTAGCCGTGCGATGATAGAAAAAATAATGGAGTAAAATCTTTTGAAAAAAGAATTAATACGGGTTTCATCCGTAAGACGTTCGAATTTCGAAAAAGTGCCATAATGGTATTTTTAAGATAAGTTACGAGTTTGTTTTTTTGATTTGTTTATTAATTTTAAAGATATATGGCGTAACAAAAGAGTTTCAAAATACCCGTTTTACACGTTTATTTTCCAAAAAAATGCCAGACACCTGGCCGCTAAAGAACAACAACAAATATTAAATTGTTTGTATATTTTTTAGCTCTGGATATAAAGGGTTACAGAATTTACCCGTTTTTGCTCCTTCACATTCAAGTTTCCAAAAATCACGTCTTAGTGGATCAATTCTGGAGTACCCAACCTCTGGTCCAAATTTCAAGGATTCATCTTCAGGCGCTTAGACCGTGAATGATAAATCAGTCAGGCAGTCAGGAACGTTAAAATTTTATTAAACATATGAATATAGACGTAGTCAAGGAAATATTAAATTTCTAAAATTGTTGGGTTTTGCTCAATTTTTTAATCTTTTAAGCAACGCTATGTAATTTTGACAAGCTAATTTAATGATTGAGCTAATTAAAAGCATTTTAAATAATAATTATAATAAAATAATTTAAATTACAGCTTTTCGCGCAAACACATTGATACAAAATTTAAAATGTAAGAAAAGATAAACTCGCTGTTTATTGTTGTTGTTTTTGTTTAAGTTTTGATATTGTTACAAGTAAAGCTGTTGCTTATAATTCTTATTCGCTTAACAGTTTTATTTGTTTAACATCTTTAGTTTTTCAAAAATCTTTAGATGAAGTTTCCTGATGATCTGGTCTAAGCTCCAGTGAAATGCGCATAGCAATAGAATGTGATTGCATTTAAAATTTTAAAAGTGAATCCCAATAACATTTAAAAATCATGCCCATGTTTTTCAAATTTTGTGACTTTTTGCCTTTCCATTCAAAGGCACATCATTGGAGTATTAACTTAATCTGTACAAATTTACAACAGATGTCATGTTCTGTATCGAAGCTTTTTTCCGTTGAGGGGCGCCGAGCACAATAAATTGAATGAAACAAGCACAAACATTTCAATATGAAATAAAAATATTTTAATGCTCTTCTCTGTAGCTTTCCGTTCTCAGTTTGTTTGTGATTTTTAATTTTATTTTACTTTAGCTGACAGCCCTGGTCTGCTTTTAAGAAGATAAAACAAAAAATTTTAAATCTGCAAATATACAACTTTATTTTACCTCAGCTTTTGCTTTGCTGTATTATTTCCATTTAAATTTTATATTTCTTTTTTTTTGGAATTTCACCTTAAAAAACTGTGTGTAGAAATTTTTTGTTGTGCTTACGAGTATTAAGTTGCCTTCTTAAACAAATATGTGCATGTTCGTCGTGTTTGTGCGTCCATGGACATGTACAAATGTAAAGGGTAGTAAACGAGTTACACATTTTTTTACCTTAATCTCTAACGTAACACTTGACCCAGGCTGTCAATATATGTGTACATATAAGTATGTATGTGATGTGGGAATTGCAGTGTGCAAAACGGTTCACCAGGACAAACACAAGCACATAAGTCAATTTAGATAAACTTAAATTAAATATTCAAGCGTGGGTAAACTGAAAATTACTCTAATTTATATATGGTGACGTTTAGGTAACGTTATGGTTTATTTAATAATTAACCCACATATTCTTAAAATCATTTCAGTTTTACAAAAAGTTTATGAAAATTTGTTTAATACACGTTTTAGAAATTTAAATTTTTTATGAATATGGGGGTAAGTTTTTTTTAATTTAATTTGTATTTTGATATATAATTGGGCGATTCACAAGGTAATCATTAAGTCATATGGCTTAAAATTATAACAAGAAAAAATATGAGTGCTGTGAGCAACTCCTCACAATTTAAATTTCCACTGTGTAGTTATAACAAAATTACAAAAAAGACTTATTACAGAACCAAGGGATACATTTCATTAAAAATTGCAAAATTATCGAACAGGCTTCTAATTTCCTCTGCAACGCGGTGTAACTCATGTAACAAGCAAGTAACTTCTAATAGTTTTGGCAAAAATATTTTAAACCCATTGGATGCGTTAACCATGGAAGTTGCTTCATCGGTTTAAAATAGAAGGATCTTTTCTCGAAAACATGAAAATCTTGGACTTAAAATCAAAGCTCCAAGAGAATTTATATATTAAATTTAAAAATTTTTTTTTAAGTTTTTTGTGCATCTAAAATTTTTTTAAGAACTTTTTATAAAATACAAAAATAAAACAAAAAAAAATCACCAGAAAATTTCAAAATATGCATTTAAAATCCAAATATGCATTTTCACCAAAATATGCAACAAAATGCAAAAACAAATCGATGCCATTTTACCGCAAATTTAATGATTCGGAAAGATAATTCGTCGAAATCGTTCTTAGACTATCAACAAAAAACATGCATTTGTATGGAAATCGCATCACTACTGACTATTTTTAAACCCTTCCACGTTATTTTAAATTTGACATAAAATGTTTATCTAAATTCCAAGCACAAACAAATATTTTTTTTTGTTAAGCACAAACCTCATTGTATAGTTTTCTAACTAATAGAAACATAAACATTTAACATTCGATTTTGTTTGTTTATGGCAATTGACATTTAAATTAAAAAACTTAACTTTAATTTAATTGCTTTAAATTTATATAATCTTTGTTTTTTTTTTGCATCACATACAAATTATTAAAAAATAAATAATATTTTGTAAATTATCTGCCAGGCCCTCAATGTCGACAGAACATTTCTTTCGTATTGAAAACATTAATAAAAAACTATACGAAAGAAATGTTCTTGTGGGCATCGTGGGCCAGGCTGTATATCTTTATGTCAATACGTGCCGTTTTAAAATAACAAAAAAAAATATTGCTTAAAGCCGTTTTACACTATCCCACAAAGTCTTTAGTAAATAATTTACGAAAATGCAACCCTGTCTTGATAAGTTGTTATTGTTATTTGAAAATGTTCAAAGAATAATTAGATCAAAGATGCATTTTTGAAAAATACGTAAGACTTTGTGGGATAGTGTGTAACGGCCTTTAGGAGCTTTTGCGTTTTAGGTGACGATATGTAATAATAAATGTATGAAGGTCACAATTGTACGTACTTCGTCATTTAACGTTTTATTTAATTCTTCAGTTCGACGAGGGTTAATGTTTTTTATCTATAGCTCTTAAAATTATATAAAGCTGATTTATATATATTTTATAAAAATTTGTATATAAATAGAATCTGGGAATTTATTTCTCATGTTGAGTAACATTTACTATATAAATTTTTATATTATTCAAATGTGTATTGTGAGTCAAATACACATTCGAATAATATGAACATTTTTATATATTTTTAAATTTTTAGAAACTTACAAGAATTAGTAAAAAAAACAATACATTTTCTAATAAAAAAATCATTTATCCGCAAAATTCTGTAGGGTATTAAACTTTTTGACTTTTCGAAAAACAAAATAAAAAATTTGACTTGCTTAAAAACATTATTAACATTCTCTTTTCTAGTGCATTAAAAACTTTATAGTTTTTTTCGAACAGAAAACACTGAAATCTTATTAAAAATTTACGAAAGTTTTTCATTCTTTCTTATACATTTCATTTTCCATTAAAAACTAAAACAAACAAAACAAAAACATATTATTAGTTTTATGCTTTTCTAATACTTCTCCAATATCTAATACACTTCAAGGCAAACATAATGCAGTTTTGGTGTTCTGATATACTTAAAACAAAATATAAACTAAAGAGAAGTTAATACTCAACTTCAATCTTAATTGCAGTGAAGTATTTAGATAGCTTTAAATCATTCTATTCAATAAATGGTTTTAAACTATTAAGAAATCATTATGGAAAACATTTATAAAATTAAATAATCATTTAGTTTAAGTAAAAAATTAATATCTACAAAGTTAATAAATTTTGTTTTGCTGTTAATTGCTATAAATTTCAAAAACGTATGTGACTTTTATATCAGTTTCTTTTTAATGATTTCTTTGTCTAGATAAATATATTTTTGTTGTATAAATTAATTTATTATTTGCAAATAATAAACAAACGCATACACAATAATGTTAGCAAATTACAATTTGTATAAAAAAAAACCCAAAATAATTTTTTTTCCATACCGAATCTTAGTTACTCTTTACCATACTAATGAAAATACAATTGTTTCTTAGCTCATATGTTGCCAAGTAGACAAGCGTCTAGGTGAAATAACACTCACTGCATAAAAAAGTTTCAAAAATGAAAATGCATAAGTTTTTCCACAACAGTTCTAGTTTTAAAGATATAGTGACATACATATATTATTTAATTAATTTATTTGGTTCAATTATTTGGTTTATTCGGTCAGTTTTTTGCGAACTGTTCTTAAAACTTTCTGAATTATTATTCTTCACAAAACTCTCTTTTAGTTGAGTAGGGCCACATTATTTAATAAAGGCAGTTCCAGCGAAAACTTTACTTTTTGTAACGTAACGCCAGAAGTAATTTAAATTGTTTCTCAAAAAATTGTATATGTATAGTTTACTTTTTTATACTATGGTGTAAAGCGCAACTAGCTCTTCATTTAGTAACAAAAGGGATGACGGTTGAAAAACATCCCAGTAAAAAATGTGCTCCAAAAGGAGCAGGTTTTATGTAGGAATTCATACCTCAAATCGCTTCAAACCTGCTGATGGGATCCTTGATTTTTGTATGGAGTGTTCCCGGTTTGGAGGATTATTTTCTGCTGACAATAAGCGCTTTTTTAAAGATGCAAACTAAGCACTCCTAAATTGTTTTTTCAAGGGCTAACTATATCAACATATTCAGTTATGTTTTGCTTTTACTTGTTTAAATGCATTTTTTAAATCATTTTCGTTAACCATAATATATTTTCATTGTTTACGCTTTAAAACCTTTTTCGTTAAAATAGCAACGTTTTTGTATATTTTATTCTTTATCATTAACTGCTGTATAAGAACTCTCTTATTAAAGCGCTCGATTATGCGCTTTTTCTCTTAAGTGCTTCAAAAAACCAACATTTGTTTACTGGGATAGTCCTTAACCCACCGATGAGTGCGAAGGTCCCTACACTACACTACACTACACTACAACACCCCCCCCCCCCTCTGTATTCCAAGAGTATTTTGTTGCCGATCGGATCATTACTTTAGGAGTTATTGAAGTTTTAGTGAGAATAGTACGTGTACGTGTGAATAGGTCCGTATGGACCTTGTACTGAATTTCACTAATAAATGCATGTTTTTGGGCATCATTATAATTTTTTTATTGTTTCAACACATAATTTACTTGTTCTGAACACAAAGACCTAAACTTAAAGACATTAGGGATGATGATTTATAGTTAATATTAACCATATTATGGTTGATTTCGGGAAATTGTTTGTTCATTTCATCCAAATTATGGTCATATTTAAGAAATTGTGTAGTCCACATCATTTATATGGTCTTCAAAGATACCCATTTCAAGATGCACGCGGACAGACGGAAATCGTTATATCAACTTCGCTTCTCATAAGGACCCATAAATTTATACTTAATAGGGTCTAAGATCCATTATATAGAAATTTAAAGCGGAATGACACACAAATAAGAAGGGTATGATACAGAACAACTTATTTGTTTTGCCACAATTATTTCAATGATTTAAAAATTGTTAAATACATATATGAATACTAAGTAGCCTGTCGGACTTTCTGCTAACTTAAAACTAACTTATTGTCAACCAGAAATGAGTCACAGGTGACAAAAAAGCTAGCTCATTTCCCTTGTTAAACTCTATTCAGATTTTACACGTAGTGTCATCAGAGTGAGTCACTACTCGCTCACTCTGCATAAGTTTCAGCTAAATACAAGTTAGCTCATTATGAGTTAGCTTGTCTTCAATATATATAAAATAGGATGTGTGTATGTATGTATGTAACGTATGGACTCCAAAACCGCTGGGCCGATATTAATGAAATTTTCAGGGAATCTTTAGAATATTCAGGCAGATGACACTGTGAAGTCTGATTTTGGATTTTCGGTTTGCGGGCGGAGGACCGTGGCCCAATTTTCATATTGCACCACCAATGACATCTATATAATTTGGACGATTTTTTCTTTAAAATGATCGCCATGGTCCAACTTAGATTTAGATCGCCCACTTTTTTCGAATTACAAAAAACCAGAAAACGGCTCCATCGATTTGACAAATTTTTCTTTCAAATGTTCGTATTTATCCATTTTAAGTTTTCATCGAAAGAAAAATTTACAACGCCTACTTTAACGCCCACTGTTTCTATAAAGCGCATAAATTGAGAACGTCTTGACCGATTTGGACGATTATTTCTTTAAAATTATCGCCATAGTCCACTTTTTTACGATTTACCTAAAATCAAAAAACTGCTTCATCGATTTGACACATTTTTCTTTCAAATGTTTGTATTTATCCATTTTACGTTTTCATCGAAAGAAAAAGTTACCACGCCTACTTTTACGCCCACTTTTTCTATTAAGCGCATAATTTGAGAACGGCTTGACAGATTAGGACGATTTTTTCTTTAAAATGATCGCCATGGTCCAACTTAGTTTTTTACGGAATGAAAATTTTGCCCCGCCCGTTTTTTTCGATTTACCTAAAATCAGAAAACGGCTCTATCGATTTGACTAAGTTTTCTTTCAAATGTTCGTATTAATGCATTTTAAGTTTTTATCGAAAGAAAAATTTCCACTGTTGAATCGACAACAAAAATAGGCATACGACACCCTCATGAAAGCTGTGAAAGATGAAGCTGAAGGCGCTGGCCTTAAGATGATGTAATAAATTAATATAATTTCCAATTTGCCTAAATGAAAAATGAAAATGAAGCTTTAGTTTTACGCTCATTTAGGATATGTTTTTCAATATTTTAACAACAAAAAACTATTTTTATAAAAAGTCATGCTCTTTCGTTAAAAAATAGCATAACTTAAAAAAAACAACATTTAATCTTCATTGGTTAACGGATTCAGGATGTCTATTATTCTTTAAAGTCATCTCAAAATATATCAGCTTTTCACAAGAACCATAAAAAAAATTAATTTGTGCTAATTTTATATAAATTTAAAACTAACCATTTTAACAGCTTAAGTGCAGGTGCGGCATGGCATGTTTTCCCCTAATGCAATCTGCGTCAAGTTTACCACAGCATATTTATTTTGGTAGCTCTTTAGGCGCTCTTAGAAAAAGTTGTTCATGGTGTTACTAGCACAGAAGCAATGAGTATCTTAAGATACCCGTCATACACCTTTCATGGTGGTGGAGGGTATAAAAAAGATAAATTAGCTCACGCGTAAATGAAAAGCACAATCGTCACAAAAAAAATGTGTTTTGTTCAACAAATTACTTTTCGTCAACATGTTTTTTTCCTATTTGGTTTTTGTGTTGATGTTGTCTCTGAATAAATAAACAGTGTACTTAATAGTATCTCAGTGAATTCTTAGAACCAAGAAAAAAAAACATTTCTTATACTGGCAGCTTCACAACCCCTGTTTTTTTGTTTGCACTGATCACAACAATGATAATGTTAATAAATGTTGGTTGACTTGAACAAAAAGGTTAATTAATGAAATACAAGAAGAAACACTTTCCTTGACTTTTAAATGTATAATTGTAGACATGTTGACATTTGTTTTCAGCAATTTAAAGATATGTTAATTTTAACAAGTTAGGGTTATAAATGGCTACATGTTTGCTAACGTGTTCTTCTTGATAGCAAATTTTGACAAAGAACAGTTAAATGAAAAAAATTAATTTGGCAAATAACATTAATGCGTACTTTTAAAACAAATGCGTAAATACGATTAAGGAGATATAAAATCACTAAAATGATAGTAAGCGTGCCAAATCCTATATAATCACGACCAATCAAATAAACCCTACACGGTAAAAAATTTTAGACTGATTTTAATACCGAGAGAGTGTGTATATATAACAATTACAAAAAAGAATTAAATTTATCTTACTATGGTATACTTATAAAGATAGAGCGTAAAACTATACCAATTAATGTTATTTTGTATTAACTTCGGTGTTAGATTAAAACCAAAATATTAAAATTTAACAAGGAACAAGCATATAAATTTGCTCAATAAAGAATTAATTTAATACCCACTTGATAACTTAAATACCATGATAAAGTTATTTTTAATGCAAATTAGAATTTTATTAATAACGTGAGGAATAAATTGTATTCTTAAACTGGTGTAATTTTCAATACCTCACTGGATTACTTTTACGCTTTACGGGTGTTGCCTTTAATCTAGCCAGGGCTTAAATCTATTCCCTTCCAAAAGTATATTAAATAAAAATGCATTGATTAATTTTTTAATCATTTATTTTACATATCAGCTTAAAATATGTAATGGAATTGAACTTATTGTAGTAGAACATCGGGTGTTAAATTGTATTCTTTTGAGTTGATCACACATCGTTTATATGGCCTTAAAAGTTCTAGCTCCTTAAAATAAAACATTTTTGAAAAATTTTGAGAGGTAATTTGCTATGAGTTTTAGATTATATATAGTTGTTTACTTATATACATGCATATCTAAGAGGGAATAAGGTTCTTCATTGACTACATATATTTTTTTAATTTTACCAAACATGAAAAATGTTTTTTCTCTTTTTATATATAAAACGAATGATGGTCTATAATTGCAACCATACTTTAATTCAAATTTAAGTAGCAAATACTATTGATGGTGCAGCTATAGAAATAATTTTTAACTGCTAAATTCAAATATTTGCGTTCAATCAGAGATAATTTACTAAATAAAAATTTATTTGTAAAGCACATAGTTATGCTCCCATTTGACACTAATTTTTGTTTGGTATCTATTAGCAAGAGTCTTGCATAAATTTGTTTAATTATTTATAACTGGTACATCTTTAATGAATTCACGATGTTTAGCCTCATACCTCATTTCCCACGAATAAATCAGTGGTCTCAATTTGTTCATGACTGATGGGTAATAAATTATGAAGTGATGCTTTGGAAAAAGTGTTTGTTTATAATCTTCAACAATTCATCTGAAAAGATGAATTTGAATTTAATTTTTTAGGACATCTATATATTTGCTTTCAATGGAAGTGGTCTTGGTTCTATTCACGATCCTTATGAGGGAAAGGATCCCGTTCCACAAATGTGGCCAATTATTCCTGCAATATGTGTATGTTTCATAATAAGACAAAACTCGAATAAAGAGGTTTTTACCTACCTTATTAATTTAAGTACTGTTGGGGTCATCTAAACAAAACTCTACAAATAAAAGCCGCTGCAGCATCTTTTTTTACAAATGATTCCCGCGAGCTCATTTAAATTAATTTCAGCACCGTCTCGATCTTTGAATTGCAGTTCTCTGCCATCTAGATCTAAAGTCAGCTTATTTAAAACTAAAGTAAAATCCTCACTTTCTGGATCACAAATTTTTACAGTGAAGAACTTTCCACCACTTTTTAGTCTTTACACTTAGTCCGTTTTTCTATGCAAATATATTTGCACTGTTCTCCAATATAGAAAAGCAACAGCTTTAACAACACCAAAAAATAATTAAAACTTTCGCTGTATCTTACAATTAGTACCGATAGCGGTGTTACGCTAATACATTTTAAAACCATGCGGCTTCAAAGTAAGATAAAGCTTATTTCAGCAGATAAAGATGTATGTATATATTTATCTGGGGGGGGAGAATGTCCTTATTTCTCCCCCCCCCCTGGAATCCGCGCCTGTCGTATACGCAATTAGGTAACTAAATGCATCATTTAATTTTGAGGTTGAGGTTTTTCCAAAAAAAAATATGTTTGCCCTATTGTATCTATTTATTAATTAATAAGCTTTTCTATAAGGGCGAAGTTTATGTAGGTAATGGTAAATTTTTGCTTTAAAATATTATTTTTTGCCAAATTTTATCTCAACACGTTATTGCTGATTCTGAGCTGAATATGATCTAAAGAGTTATAATATAACAAGTACTAACTTCGCAGAATAAATTCCTTTCTCAATAGTTTGAGAAATAAAGCCATACCATAATCGTTTAGCAACTAAACTAACGGCATAATAGTGCAACCTTTGCAAAGAAGCTTTAGTTAGTGAAGCCAGTATTTGTTATACTATAGAAAAATACTTTCGTCCGGCCGAAGCCGACTATGCAAAGAAGCTTTCGTTAGCTAAAGCGAAATAATCTATGCTATAACAAACACCGGCTACGATAACTACAGCTTCTTTGCATAGTCGGCCTTTGGCTGGGCGCAACGATTTTCGCTTCTATGGTAGATACAACAAATGTCGGCTTTGCGTACTAGTTCGGGGTTTGATATCGGCAGTTTTATATTTAGGATTAATAAATTTTGGGTTATAAAGTTTGGGATACTGAGATTCAGAGTTCTAAAATTTGACATTTCGGGATTTGTTAACATGCCTTTTTTAGTTTTAACTATTTGGGGTAAATATTTTTCAAAAAATTTAAGGTGATTTTTTATAAAGAAAAACAACCCACAATTAAGGGGCATATTTCATTGCATTTTAAGGACTATTTTTCATTTTATCATTTAAAAAATTCGATTAAATTTAAAAATTAAGAATATCCCTAAATTTGTGGTTAAATTGTATTTACTTTTTGGGGCGATAATGTCTGCGCCACATTTCGAAGCGACTGGAATTACATACAAAAAATGTTTCAATGAGCGATAATACCATGATATTAAATAAAGTCATGGCTTTATAACAGTGCACCTCCTCTAATATTTATTAAAATGTCCCTATTTATCTTCGATTTAATTAATTAATAACTCTTATATTATAAGCAATTTAAAGTGCTATATTCAGATGGCTGGATATCAAAGACCTTCATAATAGCGCTGAGAAGCAAACTTGTCGTTAACTTCTATGATTTGGACGCTATCGTGTCAAAATTCATACTCTGAATGAATAATATGTGAACACTACGGAAAATAGTTGGTCGATTGAGCTGACTTTTTAAACTACACGTATCTAATTACGGGTGGTCCAATCATAATCCACGATGTGAATTATGAATCATACATTAACGTCAAGTGTTTTGCCCAACTTAATTTGAAATTTTTTTTTCTGTCCAGTGTTTGACAAATGCAAACATGGAGAGTTACACAATTAAGCAGCTCGTTAAGATTGTAGAAAACTTTTAAGAAAATGGGCGATCAAATCAAAATGCATTTCATGCATGGTTAGCATAATGGATTCGTTAACAAACATAATTGCAGTATCCTCGAGTGATTGTTGAAAAGACGATGCACCCACAAGTAGTGACTGTCTGTTGCGGTTTATGGGCTGGCGGTGTCAGGAGGTCGTACCTCTTCGAAAATTATGTCGGCCAAGTAGTTACCGTGAATGGTGTTCGCTATCGCGGGATGATAACGGACTTATTGTGGCCAAAAATTGAGGATATGGACTTGCACGATATGTGGTTCTAACAGGATGGTGCCACTTGCCACTCCTAACGAAACAATGTCTCTTTTTTCGCGAGAAATTCAATAGCCGTTTTATCTCAATTGGCCGTCAATATTTAAATAAAAAAGAGTACGTCAATAAGCCAAGGAAATTTCAATAGCTAAAGGTTAAGATAATTCGTCACAAAAACTACATTGAACCGCAATTATGTCTCAGAGTCATCGAAAGAACGGACCATGGGATAGAGGTACGCCACCGAAGCCGTGGCGATCATTTGGTCGATATTTTGTTTCATCATAATTATCATAGATCCTTGTATAATACAGTGCAATAGAAAAAAATACTGGGTTGCGATACGCTTTTTCTAGTAGGTGTTGTGCTCAACAAGACTCTGTCCTTAAAATTTGCAAAACACCTCCAAAATCTCGAGTTACGGGTAAAAAAACCTGTTTTTCGTGCCTCTTGATCAAACTCTTCCTTTATTTTAAACTATTTCTATTGATTTACTAAAATAATTTGAAGAGAGATAATATTATATTGTTATTTAGAAAATTTTAAATGATGTTTGCTCCAGCCAGGCGTTTTGCAAAAACAAATAATTTTTTAATAAAAGTAGTGGTTACGTAAATGACGTAAAATATTTAATTTTCTGAACACAGCTTTACTAATCTACTTTTTAAAATTTTTGTTTGTTTTAAAAAATAAGTTCTGTTTTATAAAAAGTAAAACTTTAACTTGTACTTGAAGAATGCCAATGCATTTTGTAATATACGGGAACAAGAAAACAATTAAAATAACTTTTTCCTAGTTCAAGAAAACGTAGAAGGCAAACACAATTTTGCATCATAAACGCAATTTTTCCACCTGGTTTAATATCAGGTTTCAGTTCAAATTATTTATTTCTAACCGTTTTAGTTTCTACGTTACAAGCTTAGTGACAAAAGGACGGATGGGAGCCATTGAATCGCTAGCGATCAGTCGGGATTGGGGGAGTTCGTGTCCTTATATCAGCTAACTTCGATTCATATACATTGTCTTTTTATTATAGACTCCCGAATTAAAATTATCAATAGATATTATTACGTTACAGTGGACCAGTATAATTACAGACAATACCAAAAGAAAAAACCCCTCTGTAATTATGCATGAGAATGACTCTAAGCAAAATATATCGATCAATTTACCTATTTAAAAAAAATGTTCCTAGCTGTTAAAGGAACATTCGCCTCATAACCCTCCCTTACCGTGATTCTAGTGGCGCATGCATAATTTACCTAGAATCCCAAAAATTATCTTACCCTATAATCCAATTACATGATTGAAACAGATATGTCTTTTAAATTACCAATTCATTTTAAATATTTTAGCTTTTTATTTCAACCCATATAAAATTCAACAAAAATCAAATACTTCAAGATTTATAAATACATACGGAATACCTTAATTATATAGCTGAATATATTTTAACCAAAGTAAAATTATAATTTTATATAGTAACAAAATAATTTCAATGACTGTGTTTAATATTTTTTAATAATTTTAAAACAAATTCCAAATCAAGCTAAAATGTCAACAAATTAATTTTTATAAATTAAACAACAACAGAAAAAAATTCTAATCATTATTTAATCGCGAAAGGTAACAAATTATGTACAAAATATCGAGTATTTATTTATTTGGTGTTCTTAAAACAAAAAAAATATAAAGAAAACATAATAACCGATTGATTTATTAACAACCGATAAATTTCTTAATCGATATCTTTGGTTTAATAAACACACTTTCAATATGTAAGAAAAACACAAAAAGGAGGAGTGATAATATGGAATTATTAATTATCCTAATAATCAAAACAAAAGTAATAAAACATGACATTTATCAATGATTATTTATCATTTGCTCCTTCTTTTGTGTTTTGAATCTCTGCCAAAATTAACAAATTAAGAAAGAGACAAAATGCAGCAAAAAATATAATCACTTACCAAACTTTATCATGACGATCGTAGAGGCCTCTCCGAGCTAGATGAAGTTGGAATAAATATGTGTAACAAAATGTAAATTAGTGTAATTGTTTTCTCTCTTTCATGTGATGTGTTGTTGTGTATTAGGTGTAATTTTAATGTTTAATGTGTATTATGGTGCTTTGTGTTTGCTATTATGTTTTATTTTTTTCCTAACGTGTATTTTGTGTTAATATTTTTTTCGTGTTGTTGTATATAGGGTGTATTTATGTGTATTGTGATTAAGTAATTTTAACTAATTTATTTAATATTTTATTGAACTTGTAAAACTTCTTTTATAACCTAACCTAACCTAACTTAATTTTCTATATATAAACAATATACATATGTTAATATTTTGCCTATTAAATAATTTTGTAATAATGTTCGCTTCACTAATTATTTTTTTATCTTATGTTTTTTTTTCTCTAAAATTTCAATCATCAATATTCTTTTTGTTTTCTGAATTTATTGGTTCTCTTGTTTGCACTATTCTTATTTTATATATCTTGTTTTGTTTTGATTATTCTCTTCACTTTATCGTTTAACTTTATTTAAATTTTCATTATGAATGAACTGACTTAAACAAATTTACTCTATTTTCACTTTTTTTTTTGTCACATAATTCTAGTTTTATTATTATTTTGTTTTGTGTAATTTGATTTTTTCTGGTTTCTGTTGGTTTCCTATAAATTTTATGGTATGCACCTTTAAATTGGAACATAGGTGACCGTTGTAACTATATATGTATGTTGTTATATGGAGGATGAAAAATTTCGATAAAAACTGACGATGAGGGAACTGGCGGAAGATGTATGTAGACTTTTTTCTAGGGATCTTGATTATTTCAAACAAACAAGGGTGGTGTTTCTTTCCTCTTTTGTTTGTTTTTGTGGTCAACATCAAACTTCAAAAATTCAAGGTGGATAAATTAGTTTTTGAGAGAGAATGCTCTCTGGAATTTGTAGACAACCGGAGGTTGTATGTGGCACATAAGTCCAGAAGCTTCTCTCTCTAGATTTGGATATGATTTTGGTTTGATAATAATAGTGTCTTATTTCCGAAAGCCTAAAGATCTTTCCAATGTCCTAGAGCTAACATTCCTCTCCGGACAAGATTTTTCTGGACTTAGGAAAAGAAACGGACAATGCGTTTTTATTAACAATTAGTCAGACTTTTACACGATTGCTTTTTAATTTATTAATTAAGCGCAGTTTTTAATTGTTGTGTTACCTCTTTAGAGTCCAAAAGAAAAAGGAAGTAGAAACTTTATGTCAAATCTTATGTCAGTTCGGTTCAGAAATCTGAGCTCTGTTTAGTGTCAATTGTTAAATGTCAGCAGCCAGATAATACTATTGATTACAACTCATCCTATACTTCTGATCGTGGTCGATAGAATTCTAGACAAAAACCAAAATACAACCAAAACTCTACAAAGTCGTGTTTAATATTAATTACTTAATTGTTTAGTAAATTTAATTAATAAATTAAATAGACTTACAAGAGTATAATATATAAATATGTTTATACTGTTAGTGTTAGTGTTAGAGGAGATTTATGTAATACATGGTTTTCATGTTTATGAAATTGTTGTTTATAAAATGTATCTAAACATGCCTAATTGATTTTTGTTTATTTTATTGGTTGGTAGAAAAAGTACAAAATAACAATTGGAAAAATTTTCAAATGTATATTATAATTACAAAAGTGTAACGAATGGTTGAAAAAATTTTGGAGGGTAGTTAAGCAAATCGTTCACTACAAAACCAGATAATATTGGATCTTTGAGCCATAATATTAGGTGGAGAAAGGACGATTACAAACGGATATCCTTAGCATGAAATGTTCCGATCAACTTTCCCTGCGGGTTTTCAAGTTCGTAATAATGATTTCCTAATTTAGTCTTAATTTTGGCTTTAGTAAACAGAGGTGCGAATTTTGCACTAAATCGATTGCCAGCACTACTCTGCACAAAGTTGCGGCGAAAGACTTCCTGACCAACCGTAAAACATTGTGGTCTTGTTCGCAAGTTGTAATAGTGTTGATTTTGCTCATATGCTGCTTTAATATGTTTCTGTATATCCTTGCGAAGCAGTTGTAGGTTGTCGGTTCTATTCAATTGATAAGAAGGTTCTTCAAGAAGTTTAAGGTTTCGTAATAGGCTATATGTGGACCCATGGGTTACCATATTAAACCCGAAAAGAGCATGATATGGCGAAGTTTTGATGGCTTGGTGACAGGCATTTCTAAGGGCACAACTAATGGCACTTAGATGCTCATCCCACTTCGTATGATCTGCTTTAAGGTACGATCGTATACCGGATATTACAGAACGGTTTACTCGTTCAGAAGCGTTAGCCTGCGGTGAGTATAACGCTGTATAAACATGTTGGATACCTAGTGAGGTGAATAAAGCATTAAGATCGTTAGCTCTAAACTGGGTTCCATTATCGCTAACGATAACTTCTGGAACTCCATATGTATGGAATATTTGCTTCTCCATAAAATCTTTTATTGCGGCTGAAGTAAATTTTTTTAATGGATGTAACCAATGGAATTTGGATAAATGATCTAAAACAATTAAAATTCCAATATGGCCGGATTTGCTTCGCGGATATGGACCTAATAAATCTATATATAAACGCTGGAACGGACGTACGGATACAGTTTGTTTTCCCATTTCCGGTTTCATCACAAAATTTGGAGCTTTACTTGTTTTACATGTTTCACAATTACGAATATAATCCCTTACATCTGAAACCATTCCAGGCCAGAAAAAGTGACGTTTAAGAAGATCTATTGTCTTTTGCATTCCTCCATGAGCTGATGTTACCGTGTCATGAAATCTTTTTACTAAATCATTTCTCATACCTTCTGGAATCCAAAGTTTCCAGGCGTTCGTTTCATTTTCTTCATTCCCATCATAATGTTGCGTACGTATATAAACATAGTCGTCAACAACTTTAATATCAGGGTATTTTTCCGGATTTTGTTGTATTTTTGCTTTAAGGATGTTATAATCATTGGCTTTAAAACAAGCAGACGATAGATCTATCGCAGCACCAGACGGTTCCAATTGTGCAATTTCCTCACATGGAATTCTAGACAGCGCATCTGGGACAATGTTTTCTTTTCCCTTGCGATGGCTTATTGTAAATTTATATGCCTGAAGCTTCAAAACCCATCGAGCTAAACGTCCGCTAAGGTTTGGCTGTCGCATTAGCCATACAAGACTTGCGTGGTCAGTTATTATTTCAAACTCCTGGAGTTCTAGATAACACCGGAAGCGTTGAATAGCTTCGATAGCGGCCAGACATTCACGCTCGGTTACGTTATAATTTCGTTGCGCCGAATTCAGTTTTTTGCTCATATAAGCTATAGGTTTTTCACAATTTTCGTCATCTAATTGAATTAAAACTGCACCGATACCACAATCACTTGCATCGCAGTGAAGAATGAACTTTTTACTAAAATCTGGATTAGTTAGAACAGGAGCTGTAGTTAAAAGTGATTTGATTCTCTCAAATGCGGTTTGAGCTTCGGGTGTCCAGAAAAATTTTGTTTTAGTAGAAATGGTTTCGGTTATAGGATATACAACACTGGAGAAATTTTCGATGAACCTCCTATACCATCCCGCAATTCCTAAAAATCCCCTCACCTGTTTGAGATTTTTTGGTATTGGCCAACTCATAATCGCACTGACTTTTTCAGGATCAGTGGTGATTCCTCCGTCCCCAATTACATAACCAAGGTATTTAACCCGTGTTACGCAAAAATGACTTTTTGAAATATTCAATGTAAGATTCGCTTTTTTAAACTGTTCTGCGAGCCTGACTAATACTGAAAGATGTTGCTCAAACGTTTCCGAAACAACCAACAAATCATCAAGATAACCAAAAACCATATTTTTAAGATCAGGTGGAATGATCTCGTCCATCAGACGACACATTGTTTGTGGCGCCGTACAAAGGCCAAAGGGCATCACTGTGAATTGGTAGAGTGGTCTACCTGGCACAGTAAAAGCGGTTAGAGGCTTGGATTTCTCTGTTAATTCAACTTGCCAGTAGGCATCTTTCAAGTCTAATTTTGTAATAATATTAGCCTTCGGCAGTCGTGAAAAAATTCCTTCTATCGATGGTAAAGGATACGCATCTTTCTTGGTTACTGAGTTTATCTTTCTCGCATCAAGACATAATCTAACTTTGTTAGGTTTAACGACCAACCTCATGGGACTACTCCAGGGGGATGTTGATGGTTCGATTACACCAAGCTTCAGCATTCTCTCAATTTCGGCGAATATTAATTTTTCCACTGCCGGAGAAACGGGGTAAAAACGCTGTTTAATTGCTTTGGATTCACCTACATCGATTTCGTGTTTAATTAGACTTGTCCGCCCAAGTCCTTGAGTTTCAAAATTAGGAAATAATGAAATTACAACATTTAACTGTTTAAAACAATGGTTATCGAAATTATTAGCATCTGATTTATCATTTTCCGCTGGGCTATTGGACATTTCAGACAACACGGATGGACAACAATTTAATACATTTTTATTGACTAAATCGACGGAATTAACAATATTTGGTATTAAATTGAATTTCCTAACGAAGTCAATACCTAATATTAATCTTTGACTTATTGTTGGGATAATAAAAATATTCATATTACTTGACGCATCCTTAAAATGTACATTTACGTTTATCCAACCAACTACGTTTTGTGCATTTCCATCTGCAGTCCGTACAGTAGATTTACATTTTGTAAAATTTTTAAACTTCGAAAAATCTTCATGAGCAAAATGAGAACCAATGCAGCTTATGCTAGCGCCAGTATCGATTAAACCATATTCGTTAAAGTCAAGAAAACTAACTTTTGCATAATATCGCATATCATTAGGGACACTCACAATAGCTGATATTAATAGCTTTTTACATAATTTTCGTTTCTTAAAAAAAATTCGAAGGCGAATTGTGGAGCGTTTTGTAGGGCGTTGATATGAAATCTGTGAAACTGAAAAATCCTGAAATATTTCATTCCGTTTAGAGCAATAATTTTCCCATCGTTTATGAAAAGGTTGTTTAGGGTATATTATTTTTGAGATATCTGATTCAAGATGATTCTTACAAAGATCACGCTTCAAAATCCGGTATCCATTATAATTAGTTTTTTTGTTAATTTTACTATCAGAAGAGTTATCGGTCAAGTCCATGGTGTTGTTGACAGGTAATGTGCTATTAGTTTCTTGAGAAGTAGGATCATCTAACAGATCTACAATTGTTCCTTTAGGGGAACTGATATTTTGGAGTTTTTTGACGAGTTTCGGTTAAGACATGTAGAACACTGTGGTTTGTAGGTGTTTTTTGCCCCGCACCCATAACAAAATATTGTTTTTTCGTGTAAACAGTCTTCAAAATAATGACCTTGCTGGTCACAATTCCAGCAGCGAGGAGCTGATTTAGTCTTATTGATTGCGTCAATATTTGGTTCTGCTTGAAACTCAAATTTTGAATTCGTATCGGAATTTTCACATTCAATTTCGGCAACATGCCTACGAGGTACAAATGTATTCGGGTTTCTAGCTGAAAAATTACGACGTACATACTCATCATTAAGAAAAGACTCACGCATTTGAACTAATTTTCGTAGATGTGAAATTGAATGTATTTGCTGATATAACAATTCGTGTCTTATGTCAGGTCTGAGATTTCGAGTGATAATTTCTATTAGTTCAATCTCCGAGAGAGGATTAGGCAGACGATCAAGCAAAGAAGATATAGACTCATAGTATATATCGAACGATTCTCCAGGTTTTTGTTTACGATTACGTATTTCTTCGCGTATGTCAAAAGGTGACTTGAAATCTTTATATTGCTCTCTAATAGCGCTGCAAAAATCTTCCCAAACAATTGATTGTGCACGTTTATGGTAAGACCAAAACCAATTTTTTGCTTTGCCCGCAAGAACAATATGAAGGTTTGGACGAATAAAATTAAAATCTCCGTTGAAATAATCATTAGTTAGCGACCGCAAACGATACAAGAATTCTTCGACATAAAGTCCGTTCGATGTGCCGTCAAATTTCAAACCCCAATTTTGGATGATTGAAGTAACTTTATCTGAGCTGAAACTAGCAGCGGATGAAAAACTATTCGGCACAAATTGAGGGTTGCTATAAAAATTAGAACTAGGTCTACCCCTACTTGTTGCATTAGATGATTGTTGCGATTGATGAAAATCCTGAGCTTGCAGAGGATTTAATGCAATCGAACTTGGAAAATTAGGTGTACGTAAATTAGAATCATTTGGCCGAGAAGTATTCTGCGGATGTGGCTGATTTGTCTCAAGAACACTTGGCAAATTCAGGTTAACGTTTCGATTTCGAGATAAATGTGAATCTTGAACATGCAAATTTCTGCTATTATTTATTTGTTCGCCTTGACCTGTATCTATGATCAAGTTAGATCTGTTTTGTGGTTGTTGTGATTGAATTTGACCAGTGTGAGAAACTAAATTTAGATTCTGAAAGATATTTGAAACACTGGTCTGTATCATTTCATCAATTCTGTTATAGTCTATTGACGGTATAACATTATTTTGCGGAACACTGTTAAAGTTTCTTAAGGCTCTACCGAGGTTTATCTCCATCATTCTATTTATCTGAGTATAATCGATGGTAGTCTGAATAGGATTCTGAACCTCACTTATACCAGCATTATAAGAACTATTGGTTTCTATTGGATCTGGCGCAATAGTTTGAGGAGTATTGTCCTCAGATTCAGTAACTACATTTCCCGCTATACGAGAAACATTTGTATTACCTACAGCTGAACTGGGTGTTTGAGAATCATGAAACAAATTTTGCACAACACTACGAGTTGAATACTGATGTCCTGCGTAAGAACCACGAGACGTTCCCCTAGGTCTACTGTGTTTCCCTGGATATGAAACTCTCTTTAAATCTTCTAACTCGCATGATAGGTCACAAACTGGGCAAGCATTATTGTGAGAAAGAAAATTCTCAATGCATGCGCGATGAAAAGAATGGTTACATTTTACAATAATTAAACATTCGATCTTTTCGTCTTTACGATTTTTACAAATTTGACATATTTCTAGTTTTGCTGTCGAACCTTGCTCTACTTGTACTAAAGGCGACTGACCTTCTTGTATACCCGAACTCTTAACAGGCGTATGACTCATCATTTTCCATGTGTCAAAAAAAAAAATTTTAAAAGTATTCACGTGTGACTATCCGAATTTAAACTTTTTTTTTTTTATAACTTTTTGGAAATTAGATTTTCCCTTGGACAATTAAATTTTAAATTTTATTAAGCTTAAATATATTCAAACTATCTGTTTCGCTCATAGTAATGTAAATAGGGTAAGGTAAAAAGGCAAAAATGATCAATAATAGGATTCAAAATCAGGTTATGGAAAATTTATGTAAAAATAAGTCTATAAAATTAAATAACAAACCAGCACTTATCTATCTACTATTCACTTTAACTCTTATAAATATTGGATATTAAATTGCACATTGCCAAATAATATAAGTCCGAACATTTGTAAGCAGCTGATACCAAAGTCAAGAAATTTAATAAACAAATTTATTACAAAATCTCTGCAAAAGTGAAAAATTATATTTAGTTAATACTCGTAGTTCTGTTGAAACTAATAGGCACAGTATGCGGTTAGATTACTCGAACCTCAAGTATCTAAGTGTCCGGCGAACCTGCATATTTATTCAAAAGAAAAACTTATCTCGACTAAAGCCAATCCTGCACTTAGCTGCTAATGAAATTTACTAATCTAAATAAAAAAATCGGAACCCAAAAATGAACCAAAATCTGTGGAACACCTTCGGGACCCCACGTTGGGCGCCATTTTCTATATGTAATATACGGGAACAAGAAAACAATTAAAATAACTTTTTCCTAGTTCAAGAAAACGTAGAAGGCAAACACAATTTTGCATCATAAACGCAATTTTTCCACCTGGTTTAATATCAGGTTTCAGTTCAAATTATTTATTTCTAACCGTTTTAGTTTCTACGTTACAAGCTTAGTGACAAAAGGACGGATGGGAGCCATTGAATCGCTAGCGATCAGTCGGGATTGGGGGAGTTCGTGTCCTTATATCAGCTAACTTCGATTCATATACATTGTCTTTTTATTATAGACTCCCGAATTAAAATTATCAATAGATATTATTACGTTACAGTGGACCAGTATAATTACAGACAATACCAAAAGAAAAAACCCCTCTGTAATTATGCATGAGAATGACTCTAAGCAAAATATATCGATCAATTTACCTATTTAAAAAAAATGTTCCTAGCTGTTAAAGGAACATTCGCCTCATAACCCTCCCTTACCGTGATTCTAGTGGCGCATGCATAATTTACCTAGAATCCCAAAAATTATCTTACCCTATAATCCAATTACATGATTGAAACAGATATGTCTTTTAAATTACCAATTCATTTTAAATATTTTAGCTTTTTATTTCAACCCATATAAAATTCAACAAAAATCAAATACTTCAAGATTTATAAATACATACGGAATACCTTAATTATATAGCTGAATATATTTTAACCAAAGTAAAATTATAATTTTATATAGTAACAAAATAATTTCAATGACTGTGTTTAATATTTTTTAATAATTTTAAAACAAATTCCAAATCAAGCTAAAATGTCAACAAATTAATTTTTATAAATTAAACAACAACAGAAAAAAATTCAAATCATTATTTAATCGCGAAAGGTAACAAATTATGTACAAAATATCGAGTATTTATTTATTTGGTGTTCTTAAAACAAAAAAAATATAAAGAAAACATAATAACCGATTGATTTATTAACAACCGATAAATTTCTTAATCGATATCTTTGGTTTAATAAACACACTTTCAATATGTAAGAAAAACACAAAAAGGAGGAGTGATAATATGGAATTATTAATTATCCTAATAATCAAAACAAAAGTAATAAAACATGACATTTATCAATGATTATTTATCATTTGCTCCTTCTTTTGTGTTTTGAATCTCTGCCAAAATTAACAAATTAAGAAAGAGACAAAATGCAGCAAAAAATATAATCACTTACCAAACTTTATCATGACGATCGTAGAGGCCTCTCCGAGCTAGATGAAGTTGGAATAAATATGTGTAACAAAATGTAAATTAGTGTAATTGTTTTCTCTCTTTCATGTGATGTGTTGTTGTGTATTAGGTGTAATTTTAATGTTTAATGTGTATTATGGTGCTTTGTGTTTGCTATTATGTTTTATTTTTTTCCTAACGTGTATTTTGTGTTAATATTTTTTTCGTGTTGTTGTATATAGGGTGTATTTATGTGTATTGTGATTAAGTAATTTTAACTAATTTATTTAATATTTTATTGAACTTGTAAAACTTCTTTTATTAACTTTTTTTTTCCTTCCACATTTTTTTTTTTTTTTTAAACACAATTTCGATACATTAAAAGCTATGTAAGCAAATTAAAAAAAGTAACTTAATTTTCTATATATAAACAATATACATATGTTAATATTTTGCCTATTAAATAATTTTGTAATAATGTTCGCTTCACTAATTATTTTTTTATCTTATGTTTTTTTTTCTCTAAAATTTCAATCATCAATATTCTTTTTGTTTTCTGAATTTATTGGTTCTCTTGTTTGCACTATTCTTATTTTATATATCTTGTTTTGTTTTGATTATTCTCTTCACTTTATCGTTTAACTTTATTTAAATTTTCATTATGAATGAACTGACTTAAACAAATTTACTCTATTTTCACTTTTTTTTTGTCACATAATTCTAGTTTTATTATTATTTTGTTTTGTGTAATTTGATTTTTTCTGGTTTCTGTTGGTTTCCTATAAATTTTATGGTATGCACCTTTAAATTGGAACATAGGTGACCGTTGTAACTATATATGTATGTTGTTATATGGAGGATGAAAAATTTCGATAAAAACTGACGATGAGGGAACTGGCGGAAGATGTATGTAGACTTTTTTCTAGGGATCTTGATTATTTCAAACAAACAAGGGTGGTGTTTCTTTCCTCTTTTGTTTGTTTTTGTGGTCAACATCAAACTTCAAAAATTCAAGGTGGATAAATTAGTTTTTGAGAGAGAATGCTCTCTGGAATTTGTAGACAACCGGAGGTTGTATGTGGCACATAAGTCCAGAAGCTTCTCTCTCTAGATTTGGATATGATTTTGGTTTGATAATAATAGTGTCTTATTTCCGAAAGCCTAAAGATCTTTCCAATGTCCTAGAGCTAACATTCCTCTCCGGACAAGATTTTTCTGGACTTAGGAAAAGAAACGGACAATGCGTTTTTATTAACAATTAGTCAGACTTTTACACGATTGCTTTTTAATTTATTAATTAAGCGCAGTTTTTAATTGTTGTGTTACCTCTTTAGAGTCCAAAAGAAAAAGGAAGTAGAAACTTTATGTCAAATCTTATGTCAGTTCGGTTCAGAAATCTGAGCTCTGTTTAGTGTCAATTGTTAAATGTCAGCAGCCAGATAATACTATTGATTACAACTCATCCTATACTTCTGATCGTGGTCGATAGAATTCTAGACAAAAACCAAATTACAACCAAAACTCTACAAAGTCGTGTTTAATATTAATTACTTAATTGTTTAGTAAATTTAATTAATAAATTAAATAGACTTACAAGAGTATAATATATAAATATGTTTATACTGTTAGTGTTAGTGTTAGAGGAGATTTATGTAATACATGGTTTTCATGTTTATGAAATTGTTGTTTATAAAATGTATCTAAACATGCCTAATTGATTTTTGTTTATTTTATTGGTTGGTAGAAAAAGTACAAAATAACAATTGGAAAAATTTTCAAATGTATATTATAATTACAAAAGTGTAACGAATGGTTGAAAAAATTTTGGAGGGTAGTTAAGCAAATCGTTCACTACAATTTGAAAAAAATTTATTTTCAGATTCCACTTTGATTCCAATGCTCCGATAGGCTAGCTGGTAGTGAGCTAGTCTATCAGCGCCAGGTTCGATTCCCGCGAGAGACTCTGGTTCCTGCAGACAAGCGTAGAGCTTCGCGGGATTATCTTAGGGATTTAAAAAAAATATATTTAAAAAAAAATTAAAAAAGATCAGATCAAAAATATTTGAAATTAATTAATTTTATTTTTTGAAATCCTTAATTTTCTTTTCGCAAAACTTCTTGGATTTTTTTAATTAGTCGGGAAATTCTTCCTTTCACATTGTTAATTAAACTTTCTGCAATTTCAGTTTATTTGACTTGAGCATTAAGGAACTAAATTCCTCCTAATAGGTTTATGTTTCACCAATATATCCGTAATTAGAAAATACAAATGATAATTTACCTCTGATGTTATTTAAATTTAATATTTCTTTTACTTACTTTTTAACCCTCCGTCATGCACATGTATCTGGCCAGATCTTTTAAGAATTTAACAGTTATTTAAATAAATTTCTAATTAAGCTAGGTGTTTGAGTCTCCAGGTACCCTCTACAAATATTCCTATCTATTGTTTTATAAAAACAAAAAACATTCAAAAACAACAATAACAATTTTTGTGGATTTTTTTCATCTACACATCGCATACGTAGCGCATGTATCTGGCCAGATACACTTGTATTTTGTATGAGAACAATCTAATATATTTGCATTTTTTATGTTTTTTTGCGTTTGTTTACTCAAATCAACTGGAACTGCATTTTATTTGTAAACAGCACACAAGAAGTTAATGTTACGTTTATAAGTTAGCGTCTCAATCCGCATTCGTTCAACCTTTCATTCTTACTATTGGATCTAAGGACTTCAGCTCTTTTAAAAATTATTTTGTTTATTTAGACGGAATATCTTTTCATTTTAGCTCTTTTTTGAGGGCTTAAGATATATGTTTTAATTGCTTTCATTATTTTAATTTAAAGTATCCTCCCACATGCATTAAATTTTGGCAATTTATTAAATGTTATTTTTATGGTTTTAAAAATACAAACAAAATCACTTCAAGAGTTTCTGTAATGGCAGCACAACTCAAAGTATCCTAATAAATTTATTTATTATTATTATTGAGATGTGTTTCTTACGTGCTATTTTTGATCAATCCCTTTTTAACTAAATAAATAAAGATAAAGCATAAGAATAAGAATAAATTAAGGTTTACATTCCACTGCACTTTTTCAAATATTTAATATTAAAAACTGGACTTTACGACGCAGAAATAAATAAATAAATTCGTTACGTCTAATTGGACCTTATGCTCGAAAAAAGCTAACGTAACAAAGGGGAAAACAAATTAATTAACCGTAAATGTTTTTTTATTTACTCTTTATGTATCTTTTTTAAAAATTATTGATCAAAAATATCAAGCAACAAACACATCTCAATAATAATAATGAATAAAGCACTGATCATAAGCAAAAAAAAGTAAAATTTATTTATGTTTGATTTCTTTTAAACATAGAATTTAGAAATGCTTTTTTGAACTCACAAATGAATTATGTAAATTTTTTTTATATATTTTAAGATGCATTTTTTAAATAAAATACTGGATTTTATATGAACTGGCCTATTATTTTGTTTATATATTATGAAATTTTTAATGTATAGGTTCATCAGGTCAACGAATGCATTCTTAAAAATCAATAAATAGGTTCGTTGGATGAAAAAATATATATATATGAATAGGTTCATTGGGACAACGAATGCAATCATTAAAATTATCAATACGTTCTTCGGATCAAAGAATAAATCAACGAATAGATTCATTGGGTTAATGAATACATTTATAAAAATCAATGAATAAGTTCGTTGGATCAAAGAATAAATCAAATAATTAGTTCATTGAGTCAACAAATAGGTTTAATGGATCTACGTACAGTTTCAACGTATGAATTCTTGACTTAACGAACTGGTAAATTTAAATAAACAAGCCAATGATCGGCATAGGTTGAATTCAAAGAACTTGTTTATTAGAGGAAAAATAAGGAAAAAATTCGTTGAATCAAAGATTTTTTCATTGTATTTATGTAACTTTTTGGTTCAGTGTAAATCTTAAAATTCTTGTATTTAAAGCAAAGGTCCAAAATAATTCATTTATTAATTTAAAAAATTTTTTTTTTGTTTTTAAAAATTGTTTAAGAACTTTTTTTATAATATGGAAATTTAAAAAATCACACAAAAATGTAAAAAAAAAATTAAAAACCTATATATGCAAAAATATGCATTCTCACCAATATATGCAACATTATGCAAAAACAAATCGATGCCATTTGATCGCAAATTTAATGATTTGGAAAGATAATTGGTCGACATCGTTCTTAAACTATCGACAGAAAACATGCATTTGCATGGAAGTCGCATCCCTAGTGATCAATATAGCTTGTTTTGTATGGACCCTATCTTACCAAAATGCCTAATAGGACACTTGCTTAGGTGCTATGTGAAATAATTAAATAGATTTGTTTCATTTATAATACATAATACCTTAGTTTGGCCCATAGCTCATATAATATGCTCACTATTGTGTTCAATCCAAAATATGTAGCTAAAAAAAATCAAACATATGGGTAAATTTTGCTCAATATAGAAAATTTTTATTCAATGCATGTAATAGAAGTTTCGAAATGATTTTTACAAACAAAATTTATACATACTGTACATTTGTTTAAATATTTTGTATTAGTGTTGGGCAATTTTGACCTAATTTTACAAAATGCTTTTTGGAAAAGACAACACTAAACAGCCTACAAATTACATTTTATACAAAGGACAGACAATTTAAATAAATTCTACAAAAATTAAAAAAAAATCGTTAACTCGTTTTAAAAATAAAAAGCAATAAAATACGTTTGCGCAATTTGACCCATGATACAGGATAAAGGTTTAATCATTTATAAACCCATTTCTTTTTTAATTTAATATAAAAGTGTAAAATTTAATTTCATGAACTTCAAAAGTTATAGGTTTATGGCTAAAAATTATAGGTTTATTGGTATTTATTAAAGGCAGTCGTTGTATTTTTCATATCTTAGCCATTTGTGGACCAATCTGTCTAAATTGCAATAGCAACATATAAATATGTAATAAGCGGATCCCTTTATATCTAGCGTGTTGCCAAAACCCATTTTGTCATTGACACTGACAGGTGGATATCAAAAAAATAAAATTCGGACCCAGAATAAACATAATCTATAGGGTCTAAGATCAATATTTCACCTTTTGCGAAGAGTATAATAACCACAACCATCGCAAAAATTAATTAATGCAGCATAATTTAATTTTCATTTGCAGCATAAATAATTTTCACAAACATTCATACATACATTGAAGCTCAAAAAGTAAAATTTTCGTTTAAACACAAAATATTGCCCATGTAAAATAAACATAATTAAATGAAATTTCAATCAACATAGAGCCCAAATGTTTGCTTAGTTAAATATGATTAAGTTATCCGCTTATTATTTTCACTTTTTGCCGCACATGTTTGCCAACGGATTACACGCGCTTATGTTGTTAGCTCAAAGTCAACAAAAGCAAATACCACTAATGCGGTGTACATGGAAAAATACCTTATTGACGTATAACCATAAAAAGCGGACTTCAAAAAAGT
Source organism: Pollenia labialis (assembly GCA_949318255.1). Lineage (NCBI taxonomy): Eukaryota > Metazoa > Arthropoda > Insecta > Diptera > Polleniidae > Pollenia > Pollenia labialis. The sequence goes on from OX439141.1 coordinate 120,902,470, forward strand.
TTATATCATGTGTAAATATTAAATGTTATAAGAAAAAAATTTGATAAATATTTCATTATTTTATTTCAGCAATATTTTGTGCACTTAAAGCAATTTGCACAAATTTTGTTTTTATTGTAAAAAAAATAGTACATTAGGAAAAGTGATTTGCATTTTTAGTCAAGTTTATTATATTTTAGCACATAACTAAAGAACGAAGTTTATCATAATTTTGCTGAGTGAGGGTTAATGTTAAAAAAAAATATTCCTCATGATTACACTTTTTCTAAGTTTAGGTTTATGGGCTGTTAAACTGTGGTTAAAGTAATAAATATTAAAATTTTTTAAGCAAATGGAAGGTCCTTAATTTTTAAGGGTATTCTTATGTTTTCTTTTATACTTTCTACACAGAGATTAAACTAAGAACTTTTTATGTTTACTAAGCAGATGTTCAGTTATAACTTTTTTCTAAAGAAAAATAAAAAAAGAATTCGACAGAATTTCGTTTTCCCTTAAATGAAAATTTAAAAGAGTTCATTAATATTTCGCTATTGACAATATATGATTGAGCAATAAGCATGTTTGAATTATTACCACTTAACTTAGCTTTCTAGGCCTTTGTTTTGCATTGTGGTATACAATATAAGTTAATAGGTAACAATCTATTTTTATGGTGATAACATGTTATGGGGAAAGAGGGATTATCAAAATTGAAAAACTCTTAGGTATGAAGAAAGTTTTAAAACTTATTAATTCGATTTTAAGTATTTGGTTCTTAGAATAAATTTCATTAAAAAAAATGCAAATTAAGAGATTATTGTTAGCGGAAGGTGCGAAATTACGAATTGGCCTAAGGGCAAACAAATTTTTGAGGTTATAAACTTTAAAATATTTCTCAACAAATAAGGATCGCTCTTCATACTTTTGTTTAAGACATATTTCTGTCAATTTGCTAGTCATATAAAAATATTCAAGCAAAATGCTAAAAAACAAAAAAAAAATATATTCAAAATAGGAAAACCCTAGATCCCAATATCGGCTTTAATAAAAAAAATCTGTGACGATTTTCACTGTGCTAAATCGGCGCAAATTTAAAAACAATGCATAATTTATTCCTGGGTTATCCCACTATCTTCGCAAATGATAACAATTTTTTCGGTTCATATCGGCCAAAACTCAAGAGCGAATATGCAGGCATATGCGCGCTATTTGGGCAAACCAAATCCTTGGTTTTTGTTTATTTGCTTGTTGTCTGAAACAACGCAAATCGTTGAATTATTAAGAAATTTGCAAAATTATTCGTCTAAATAATCCAGTTATGTAATAAATTATTATCTAATAATTATTACGTGTAGCTCATATTCACAATGTGCGAGCTATTACAAGAGAGCTTTTGTGCTTTCACACCGACGATAGCACTACAGCCAATCGGATCGGGGGTGCTTTGAAAGCTTCTTACTGAAAATGCAAATATCAAAGTATGTGTGTTTGGACGTAACTGCTCTAGAGCCGTAATCACTTTCAACAATTCAAACAATTTGGACATGAGAACTTTTGTAAAAGCTTAAATATCATGAACAAGTTGTATGCTGGTAGATTTTGAATTAACCATAGGTTTCTACAAAATCCCGCTTCATAAACCAACTTTTTGACGAATAAATCTCATATAGATGGCACAAAGAACTGTTCACCCATATTGTGGTTAGCGAATTATAAATACGCTTTTGTTTCGTTTCGATTGCCCAATAGGATGCACTCTCGAACCTGTAATAGAACTTACACATTTTAACTAATAATTTCCAAAAAAAATTTGTTATATTTTTTTTATTTGTGGCAACGCTTTTTTAATGTTTACAAAAAAACTTACTTCAAATAATTCCAATAAACTTCAACAAAAAAAAATTGTGAAAGAGAAGTGGAACTACCTTATGTATTTGTATCATGGTATAAGCAGCTAGTTGTGGCGTGGCGTGGGGTATAAAAACCAAAAGCAAACAAAACAACAACCCTGCATATATTATTGGACCAGCTGATCCAATTTCAAGAAATGGAGTACTCCATGGACTGGTCCGATGTAATGCAAGCATTGACCATGTAATTGTTAAATAGTGTTTGTAGTGAGACGACATCTGTTCGTTTCTTAACGATATGTTTTCGTTTTTAAACGAAGTTAAAACTAATCCTCTTGTGTATACAATGGAGTAGTTTTAAAACTACTTCTTTGTAGTCCAAAGATGGGTTATATGATCCTGCCCTTCGACATCGTAATGTTAAATGGACCATGTTTTTTCCATACTTTTGGGTTACTTTCGGCCTAGTCCTAGCCCCTTGTGGGGTACTCTTTACACTCGTCTTTTGACTGGTCCTATTATTTGCAGGGAAGACATGTCACACGCACACAGACTGTTCATGCTGTGGCAGTACACATTACCGAGCAACAACAACAACACTAAAGAGAAGCTGTCATAAATTGAGACATTCATAAATAAAATTCTTAAGACCGGAATTTTATTCAGTCGTCAAAAAATAAAACTCATTGACACCCAAAGCTTGTCGCTGGCAGCGCTACCGTTCAAAATTTTCTAAAAGGGGCACAAAAAGAGGATTTCAAAAGAAAAGTGGCGCAAATAGGGGAATTCTGAGAAAAAAAGGGGCTCCTTTAAAAATAAGAAAATGTTTATATTTATTAAGTTATTTTCACAGAAAATATACCAGATAAAAAAATTAACCTCTTCTTATGTATAAATAATACATAGAAATAGTCGAACTTTCCTATAATAAATCTGTACGTATCCCTTTTCTTGCGCATTTGTTTATAAAATTAGATCACATTTTACAAATTTTTGAACTTTGTTCATTATATGGAGAGCTTCATTGTATGTAAGTTCCCTTTAGAGAAGCTCGCATGTATATATGCACAGTGAAAATAAACGTGTTGTTTGCAAGTTAACCCGTACGAACTTTTCCATTTTGTGTTCGTTTGTACATATGTATGTTGATGAATATGTTGATGAAAAAAATGCAAAACATATTGCATATTTTACCCTTACTTTAACTTAAGGTGTTAATACTGCCCTGTTTTACAACTTTGGTTTTTACTACTTTGTTTTTACAACAAATGTTTTATTTTGTTTGCCATAATTCAAGCCGCTTATAGTTTTGTGAAAGCAATCGCCATTAGTAACAGACTTATAAAAACCTTAAACTTCCCAAAATACGGGCTTTGGCATAATAGCGTCTATATCATGGGAGATAGGCGGCCCACACTTAGATGAGATATTTCTTATTAGGAGAAGTTAGTAGTGCTTCGATTTTTATTCATACCACCGTGAAGAGTACATATATGAGATTCGATACTGCCGAATAGAGCGATATTTCTTGTTTTGATTTTATCTATAATACAAAAACACTTACTGATTTCTTGTTAAAAGGGCATGCTTAAAAGTAATAGTTTAACATTACTAATAAATAGAAAAAATAATTAATTAATAAGGTTTGACGTTTTATTTCTTTAGTTGTTATATTTTTATATTTTCTTAAAAATATACATACATCTATATTTATTAATAAGTTCAACATGGACTGTCAGGTATCTACTTTCAACCAATTTTATTGTTTTATAAAGCTAATTCAGAAAAAAATCCGTTCGGCGGATGCTCTTCTATGCGATAAAGTAAAACATACGAACATATAAAAGCTGGAAGGTTCATCTGTGAGCATTGATTGCCAATATAAAACATTTCGTTAAAAAGGGGCAGAAAGGGGCACAAAATTATACAAAATGATACAAAAGGGGATTTAAAATAAAGGGGCAAAAAAGTGGCTAGGTAGTCAAAAAAGGGGCAAAAATACGACTTTGGTGGTGTTGTGTATTCTGCACAAGTTCTTTATTGAATAAATTAATTTTACTTACATATAAAGATTTATATATAACTAATTATTATAAAATATTTCAAGAATGTTAATACAGTTAGAGTATAACCAGTTTAGAGTTAATAAGTTTGTATGCACGTAAATACGTAAATATAATTTGTACAACTGTTATTCTCAGTATGTACTTAAAATATTAACATTACTCTTTATTAATATTAATATTACTCTTTATTAATATAAACATTACTCTTTATTAATATTACATATGATATGGGTGTTTACATAACAGGTGGCATAACGGTAACGCTGGTCGCTGGTCATTTCATTAAAATTTGTAAAGCAGTGTAATCTAATCAGCTTGCACTTCAATTAAACTAATCGTCATTAAAAAAAAGAAAAACAAAATGATTGTTATTTTAAAATTGTTTTATTTGTTGACGGCGAAGTGAGTTTTATTTTAGGCCGTATATTTTATGACTGCGAAATAAAACTTTCTTTTTAAGAGTTCAACCGAACTTTTATTTTTTCGGTGAAAAATGATTTTTAACTGTCGAGTTAAGATCGTTTGTTTTAGATCACCATAGGTTCTTAAAGTGAACTTAAGAACGAACCAATATGTATGTGACAGTATAGGTCTCCGTTGACTCTAATATTTAGAGTTTTTAAGCTAACATTTTATGGACAACTCTTTTTTGCGGTCCGTGCAAAAAGTTATAAGCGGTGCGGAGGGAGGTTGGCTTTATATATTGTGCGGATTTGTCATTCACGATGTCGCTGAGGTCGAGTGGGCATCGCGCGCTCGCTGTGGATACATTTTTTAAGAGTAATGATTCTTAAGTAATTGCACGTCGACAATTTTGTTCAAAGTTAATCTTCACTTAAACGGTCACGTCAACAAGAAAAATGCCGTTACTGTTCTCCAAGAACCCGCAACCCTCGATTGAAATATAAAAAACAATTACATTGCCTGAGGATCTGTTTGGTGAGTGCGCCTTATCCACACGTGACATAACTGGATAATTTTTTTTAAATTCTCGAAAAACAAGGCTCCGATTTGAACAGTGGGTTCAACTCGACAGAAGACATCTCATCCAGATCTCTCTTTTTTTTAAAGCATTAGGTAATGGTTAATTGTTTTGCTTTGTTATTTTTGTCATTAAAAAAATCTTTTAGGGCCATTATTACAACTTGCCAATAGTTAAAAGTTGGATTTTGTTGGACCGATAAATAGCTTTGCATTATTACAACTTCCATTTTTATTGCTGTTATTTTCAATAATAATGATATTTAATAGATGAAAATATAATAAATGAAGGTTTTATAATGCAAAGCTATTTATCGGTCCGACAAAAACCGACTTTTAACTATGGTAAGTTGTAATAATGGCCCTTATTGTGTTTAAAACAGTAATTTTAGTTTGCCGATTTTTTTAAATTTAATTTCTTTTTTAATTTCTTACCAAAACCATCTGGCACCCCTGGTTGAAGTCGTATACAAGTTTTTATAAACTTTCTTATTTTCATCAACTCGCCAACAATAATTTAATATACAACAGATAACCACAGATATTGTAGAAATACTTATGGTGACAACAGATATTTTTAAGCATTAAAAAAATGTTATGTCATACCCAATCCAAAACCATAAGCAACTGTTTTTGTTTTTAAGATATGGTGAGTGGACAAAAGCAAAACCATACAATATCAGGTACACTCATTCTCTCATTTATATCAGTAGTAACATATAAATATCTGGTGTATCTGTTTCAAAATACTTACTGATACACTCGTGCAGGTCTTTAATACGATTCATAATTTTTACTATCACAACTGCTTATGTTTTTTCTAATGACATAACCTATAAATGTAAAAAAAAGCTGAATTTTTAACGTGTATGAATTGTTTTAATTATAAAGCTGCTATAATTATAAAGTTCTTAAAAATAAAATGGATGTAGCAACTGCTTATAAAATAATTGTGTAGACATAAATATCATCTGCACTTGCTCCACTCTTTTTATCCTTACTTTTGGAAAGGTCCCGGGTAAACTGTCCACGTAAATACTGCATTTTATTCTGTATAAAACAATTTTTAAATATCAAAATACAAATGATGAATGTACACACCTTTATATCGTTTGGTCCAACTGATTCATTAAGTATCTTCAACTTTTCAGCAATCGCATTGAATGCAGCTTACGCTGTGGACAACAATCAGCGACCTCAAATTAGTAAAAATTTACAATCAAATTCCAGACTGAAAACTCAAAGTGTAATGCCATATTCGTGATCAGCAGCCCCAATTTATCTTAGAAAATATCTAATTTTTGAGGTTAATTTTTTGTGGCATAGCGTTATCGCATATACATATTAATGGAATAAACAGAAATAATAGCTATATGTATTTTTGATTTTAGATGGAATTACCCTTATAAACAACATTTACATAATTGTGCATTTACGTAACTTTGTTTATATTAATATATTTTATTTAAATTATGGAAATATTTTTAAATAAATAAAAAATATAGTAAATTTTACTTGTTTTAAAATATTTGGCTGTTTTTTTAAATCATAAAATCGTATATAACAAATTTTCTTAAATTATCTCATTAACCAGCTGCAGCATATTGCTTGATCAGAAGAACGAACTACCAGGACATATAATTGATTAGGATGATTGATTCAGAAAGTGAATGCTAGTTGGTTGGTGCAGGTAAATTTATTGGCTCATCTTCAATTTCTCATTTTGCGTGCTTGGACGATAAACTTCTGCTTACCCGACGTGGACAAATGTTTATTATAGACTATTAAAGAACAATCTTATATAAAACTTAAACAAAGCCTTAAATTTATTCTTCTTTGAACACAGTTTTTAGTGCATGGATACACGCAAAGAAAAAACATGGTTGTGGTAAACATATTCTAAGAGCATCATATTATGATAAAATTTATGATTGTAGTCACCATATTAAGATTATTATTGAATCATATTATGACTAAATATACTCGTAATATTACATCATAATATTTTTGCCATAATCATATTATTATTATGTTAATTATACTAAGTTAAGAAGTTATCAAATTAGTAAGTAATCATATTATCATCATGTTAATCATAATTAATATAGAAGCAATCATATTATGATACAGCCCCTTTCATAACTGTCATAAAAATATAAAATAAATTAAAACTTTTTTGCATCTTGTATTTTGTGGCTTTTTACAATTTTTCTTAATGTGAATCAAACCGCGGAGTTCAATATAAGGCTTGCAAAAGAGCAAATTCAAAATCTGCAATACCTAGCCCATAGTGGGATAAAGAATTGTTTTTCGGCTCTCCTGAAAAATTTGTTTTTAGACATACGCGGTTGCCCATGAAAACCACAGAAATATCGTAACACTTTTATAAAATATAACGAAATCTCTGTGTGTTTTGTTTTTGGATTCTACAAAAAAACTACGATATTTTGCATTTGCACTATTAAATCACTAATACGGAATGAACTCCGCTAATATTTTAATTTTTTTAATTCCTTTAAACATATTTTTTTATGGGAATTTTTCTTTAAATTGATTAACCGCTCACATATAAAATAAATGACACAACTGATACAAAATTATTTTACAAATGGCGCTTACATAATATTATTAGAGTAAAAATAGTTTGATTGCATCTTAAACATAATATAATAAATAGAATATAGAAGGTTATCATGTTATGGCTATTAAATATCATGGTATGGTTGTGAGTAATATAATGTGTTTAGAAAGTTAACATAATTTAGTTGTTAGAAAAATAATTATTTTTCGGTCAACAATACTCAAAATAATAATTGCGATAAACATTGATTTGTTTACAGTAACTATAATATTGTTGATATTAAAGAAAAATAACAATTACTTGTGTACGACAACAATATATTGTTACATTAAACATAGTGTTGTTGCCGTAACCATGCCCAACCATATTTTTTCTCTGCGTGTATAAATAAATGGTGTATGCCTTATCTTGTATTACACTACTACAATCAGATTTTACCAGGGACCGTAAATAACAGTTATCCGGAAAATTTAAACATAAAAACTCTTCATGTTAGAGCCAACGGAGACTTATAGTGTCATATATCAATAGATTCGAACTGACGAGCTCTTTCAGAATCTGTGGTGATCTTAAAAAAGAAGAGTTTTATGTTTTCCGTCAAAAATAAAACTCATTTTTTCCGTCTAAAGTAAAACTCATTAGAGGAGTTTAATTTTTTCCGTCTAAAGTAAAACTCATTTGAGGAGTTTAATTTTTTCCAAACATCAAACATCCGACGAAGATGGTAAAACATCCGGTGAAGATCGTAAAGCTTCCTCGCTTGTCGACGGTCGATCATCACATTGGTTATTTTTTATCTGCAAAAAAAAAAATAAGAACTATATTAAGAAGAATATTAAAAAAATATTATATAATATATAATACATCTTGTATTTATATATATAAAACTTACTTGCTTCTCCAACCTTAAAATCCGGACGATCACTTTTTTAAGATGGCTTCGAGCACACATTAATTGTAAAGGCTCCTTTCCAATGATGCTATGAAGACGCGGATCCAAATATAAAGCTGCAAGGAATGTTGGATTATTTAGCAGCATTTTTTCACGCCGTTCTAATTTTTCTATAAATGCAGAGTTGTCGGGCTTCGTCTGAATTGCAATTTTCATTTCAAGCCATCTTTTAAAAAAATCGCTAAAAAATAATTGCTCTTCTTGCAGCTTTTGTGTGGCCATGTATACCGACTCCAAGACGGTTAGTAAGGCTTCCATATTTTCCCATTCTGACTGAAGTAGAAAAAGAGCGGCATCGACATTTTTCAAGCAAAATGATTTGTAGGCCATTAAGCTTTTTATCAAAACGTATGTTGAATTCCATCGTGTCTGTACATCCATGGTAACTTGCGGTAAATTATGATTACTAGTTTTGGTCCAAGAATGGTTTTAAACTCATTGTGTAAAAAGTTCAATTAAATGCATCTTGTGTACAAAAAATCTATATTTAGGAGTCGTAGGCCCTTTGCTAAATTTCGGACGCGCTTCAGAAAGGCCATATTAATTGTATCTAAATAATCCTTAACAGCCAGTTGCAGTGAATGAGCAGCACACTTCAGTGATTGTACTGAAAGCACGGTGAATTCTTGAAGAATGTCGATGGAGGCTGTATATTCAGACTCGCTTTCATCTTCCTCGCCGAATAAGCTTACCATTTTAATTAAATTCCGGTCATTATCCGTTGTAATGGTGTAAATTTGGTTCTTTTCAATGCCAAAGCTCTCCAAAACATTTTCAACTTTAGTTTTGAGATATTCAGCTATAAATTGCCATTAATAGTAGTTTGTCACATAAAATGTGTAATTAATGTATTAACCTGTATGGCGCTCCGTCAGCTGAATGCAGCCTAGCGTTTTTATAATAATCTTCAATTTGCTGAAAAACTGAACGTGTATACCCATTATGCTGCGTTGAAGCCCTGTGGCCATGTCGATCTTCAGCTTCTTTCTTTTTCTTTCTTTTTCAGTCATATTTCTGGACGTAACTGCTGGGATACCAAGTCCATCAAAAAGTTGATTCGTAATTACCTTAAACACATCTGAATCAAAAACGGCAAATGGTAATTTTTCTGTTGTGACTAACTCAACACATGCTTTTTTCATTTCTTCAGGAGCCATTGTTACCGAAAATCTAAGTTTTTTTAATGGAACTTCACATTTGGTCTCCTCATTATTCAGTTCCATACTGTATTGCTTTAATGCGTCTTGATTAAATGACGCTTTGAATTGCTCACATAATCACCTTTAAAAACTTTATTACACAGCCGGCATACATGTGTGTTATCAAATTTTTCAAAAATGTACGACTTGTAATATCGAAATTACGACCCAAATTCACAATTTTAACTTACTGAAAAGTTAAATTAAAACAGAAAAAATTATTTCTAAAATACTTTTAAACAAACTTATTTGTTTTAAATTTTCTTTAAATTTGTATACATTTTTTTACTGTTTCTATTAATATTTTTGTTTGATTTTTATTTAAGCAACAAAAATGTTGAAAACTATACAAAAAATGATGAACGCGTTTTATTGGTTTCAACTTTTAATAGCTTTTGTATGAAATATTCAACGCACTTTAATGTGATCTCTTTTTTTGCAAATTTTGTTTTGATCGTTAAGGTACGGTCACATTTGGCAAACAGTTGACGAAAAAAGCGGAACCACGACGTTTTTTCAGTATTAGTGTAATTTATCTGGTATTCTATATTACAAAACAAGATCAATTATGCTGCAAAAGGCTACTTTTACATAAGTTTTTATAAATCTGAAAACATATTAAATTAAAAAAAAAAATATATTAGAATCAAAGAAAATAAACTAAGTTTGTCTGTTCGTTACGCTTTTTTCGTCAAATGTTTGCTATATGTGACCATACGTTAAGCAATACTACTTCATGAGATAAATACGAACAATAATAAAAACACTTACACAAAGTACACCCAATCCTGTTTTAACAAGGTATTTTTTACATTTATATATAAGGGTTTTTAGCAGCACTTCTTTTTATATTTTATGTTATGTTTTTGTTCACTGCAATATAGCATAGTTGTAAACCATTATTTTATGATGGCAAAATAAAACTTCATTTTTAAGAGTTTGTTTCGACCTTTTATTTTAACGTTGAAAAATAACTGTTAAAGATTGAGTTTTTTTTAATTCTTAAAATAACTGTTATAAAATAACTTTTTTGATATCACTTATAACCGTTACGGTCCCTGGATTTTACAAGTAAAAAAAAAACACACACACACGCATTAGGTTGAACTGGAAATGTATTAATAAGGCGTTTTATCTTTAAGTTAACATGCATCAAAATAGAGTTTATCGTTACTTTAATATAGAAAAGCCCTAACTAATATTTTTCTTACTTTACAGCAGAAGGAAAAAACTTAATAAAAATTATAGTCTTGTAGTCTTCTCCTGTAAAGTAAGGAAAACATTAGTTAGGGCTTTTCTATATTAAAGTAACGATACAAACTTTATACAAATTATATTTATTTTCTCAACTTTAATTTATTTTGTTAAGCATTTGTACCTAATACAGCAAATATTTCCTGCTGTTATAATCTTTATCGCCACAAGTGATAATTGAAGAAAAAAAAGTTTGTCATTCCATGTGAAACTACAGGAAATATTTATCTAAGAGCTGTAAAAGATTTCACCGGTTGTATATTGTAGCATACTGTAAAGGTGCTGGCTACGAAATAATGGTGGGAACAGATTTTTTTAAATTTAACGGATTAAAACTTGAAAGACTACCTCAGAACGTAAATAAGTGGTAGTTTTTTTTATGCGATACTAGAGATGTGATCAAACGTCAATTTTTGTAATATTTTGTAGCACAAATTTTTTGTTGGTAGATACAATTACACTTCCATTAAGCAATTAGATCAATGTCAGGTCAATGGTATAAAAGGCAAGAATTGAAAAAATGCGGTCTTTTTTTGTTTTAACCTCACTATAAATAAAATAACTTCACAGTTGAAACGTGGCTAAGAAAAATACTGAAATTATTATGTGCATTAAAAATTTTTTTGTTAAAAGTGTAAGAACAAAAATCTAAATTTTTTCACCAAAAATATTATCAAAAAAAAGAAACAATTTTGTCTGGCTGGAAATAATTGTAAAGTTATACATCAAGTAACTTGCTTCATACTGGTGCCATTCCAAAAAGGGTAAATTCTTATTATTCAAAATACTTTTTATTTCTATCTGACTCTCAAAATTATTTTAACAGATTTGGCACCAAATTATAAATTAGGAAAAAGGAGTACACTTAACACTTATGCCAAATTCAAATCCATTAAATCTCTGGGTAAAAACAGAGAGAGAATAAAGGATTGATTCCTAAAATAATACTCTTCTTGCCACAAATTATATTGCCCAACTAAAAGAACTTTAACTTTTAACCTATTGTGGAATTCCTATGATGAAGTAAAGTGGTTATCTGTGACACGAGTATCATAAAATCTCCATCATCATTAGAAATTTAAATCGTCATAACTATAAAACCTAGTTTGTCTTATCTTAATTATAAATTTAACTTTAAACAGGCAGAAGTGGGGTTTTAAATATTGCATCATAAAAGAAAAATAAGAACAAATTTTAAAAGGCTCAATTCTATCTTCACATCAATGCAATATTAACTATCTATCTCTCTTCAGCCTATGAAACTCCAATTGCTGAATGGCCATTCAACGGTGGATACTCAGAAAAAAAAAGTAAGTCGAAGAAATTAATCAAAAACGTAAAATTTTAGTAATCTTCTTTACCTACTGCAAAACACATGTCTCAAAAATTAAAAATTACATTTTTTTTGTTTTAATTTGAAAAGAAAACAAAAATTAATAAGTGAATTTATAAAATAAGAATAATAAAAAAAAAATCAGTGAAAATAAAATATAAAGTGAGAAGATTATTACAATTTTACTATAAAATTATTGCTATTGATGTGAAAAAAAAAAAATAAATGTAATGATAAATTAATAATAGCAAGAAAATAAAAAAAGAAGAATAGTAAAGGAAAAATACAAAAAGGAAAAATTGTGTAGGAGGAAAAAACCACAAAAGTAAAACAAATGTTATAGTCACAAATATTTAATCATTAATTTTAAATTAATTAAACAGGTATTTAAAGCCCCAATTTTAGTCATTCTTATTTATTTTTTTTTCTACTTTTTGTAAATTATTATTATTAGTAGAATTTTTTTTCCCCTAGAACATTTTCCCCGCAAAATAACTATTAAGATTCCTTCAGGCAACCCTTAATAATTTTTTTTCCCTCTTTTCTTTAATTTCATTTTTTTTTAATTTTTAAAAATTGCTACAAAGTTCGATGAACTCGTTTTTAGGGCTATTTACTTTTACCTTATATACTTCGCAAAGCAATTATACAGGGTCACAAGATCTATTAGATTTATTGTATTTCGTGTATTTTAAATGAACGTTTTACGAAAATTTATGTAGAATTAGTTTTCTATTTAAAATTTTTTTTTTCCCTTAAAATATAATAAACTTTATAATGAATTTCTAAATATTTTTGTGTTGTGATTTCGAGTGAATTAAGTAGTTTAAGGTAAAGAAACCCAGATTGTAGGGATTATCCAAATTAAACTTTATTGGTTCGGAATATGAAGTGTGGGTAATCAATGGTTGGGTTGGGCATACTGTTCTTTCAATGTCACCTAGGAAGGACCTATCTTGTTTGGCGTAAACCATAATTTTCCTTTAGTTTCTGATAATTTTTTTCCCCCTTTTCACAATAAATCATTCCTGTTTTTTTGTTAATTTCCTCAATCTCCGTGAAATAATTCGCATGCATTAAAATAATTATGTCTATGTAGCCTTTTAATTACAACTTTGTTAAGCTCACGTACCCTCCCGATTGCCGACGAGCCAGTGCCGGAATTCTATGCATGCACGAGTTTGACACAAAAGAATTAAGTTTTGACTTATAGGCTGTATGCTACAATACGCTAAACAATTACATATTTTGGAGTCAAATTGAAATCCAGCTTTTTCAGACAGTTCTTGTATCTTTTCAAAAACTTATTTACTTATTTAAAACCGCCAGTCAGCTGTTAAATATCTGTCATCTGAAATCTAAACTTTTGAGTGTACTGTATTGATACCTTTAATTAGTTTAAATATGTTCTATTATCAGTCATGGTGTACAGGGTTAAAATTCAACCCATTTAAAGAATTTTCTTAGCCCTAACGCTCTTGTATATTTTGTTTTTTTTTTTTATATTTTAAGACATATCAGTTTAATAACATGTTTTTAAATTTCCCACACACGATTTGGTGTCATTTTGGCGTACTAATTGTTATTAAACCAATTGTTAAAGTATTTTGCATTATTATTGCTGTTAACTTAATGTTAAAATGTGGATATTTAACGTTTTTTAAGTTGTTTTTATTATTCCCTTTTTAAAGATTATTTAAATTCTAATATAACACTGACAAAACATCTGAAGTCGAATTTAAAAAGTAAAACAATGTTAAATTTTTAATGGAAAAATGGACGAAGGCTGTAGCGGGCCAGAAAATGCATTACATTCTGCTGGTGTCTAATAATTGTAAATTTTTCTGTACATACAATATACTTCATTGCTATCCAAAGGACAGCTAAGGAAAAATGTAACAAGAAGATACAATATAATAGTCTGGTAGTGTATAATGTCATTCCTAAAAATGAAAGGAATAGGACTATTACAAAAAAGCTTTATAAAATACATAACTGAAATTTAGCTCATAGAATAAATTCGAAAAAATAAAAAATGTTGAATATAATAAAGTAACCTATGAAAGGAAATAATTCCCAGTTTCTATTATTTATTCTATTTCACCATCAAATAACAATAATTTGTTTAAATATATCTACCTTTCTTACTGTTAAGTAGATCAGCGTTGCATTCAATTAGCATAATTTTACCGGCAATTTCGGTCACATAACACGTTTCACGTAATTGAAAAAACCTTATTGTCATTTTATCTGTCAGTAATTCTTTACATCAACTACTTCAGTTTTTTTTTTGTTGTACCTTTTAAGCGAAATATAATTAAGAGCATGCCAGTAATTGCATTTCAGCAATTTAACAGCCATTTACTTGCATTATTGAATTTCACTCTCCTGCGAATGTTTAAATAAATTAATTTACGTTATTTTGTGCGTGCGCATGATGTCACTAAATATTGGTTAAAGTCAATATTAGATTCGTTTCGTTTTTTTGTTTTATCTAAAACTAAAAGCATTTTAAATAGAATGTTTATGCAAACAGTTAACATGTTGTTTGTTAAATATTATTACACATTTATGTCCATCCAGATGTATTTATTCGACCTTGCCGAATCCAGAGTACTCCTATTATATAATAAAGACATTTTTCAATTTGAAAATAATTTCCCCTTTTTGTTGAGAACGCTATGATTTCAAATGATTTTCAAATCATTTTCAATTTTAAATCAAACCTCCGTGTTTTTTTGGGTTATTAGTAAAAGAAACAACAAGCTTACACACATATTATGCCAATGTACTCTAATAAATGTAAGCACATTTAATAATTCAATAATTTTTTAAATGTTTTTCGTAAACTTACTGTCTATAACGGGTCTTTCCAATGTTTTGTTGTTTATGAATGACTCTCCAATTATTTTACAGTAAACAAGTTTTTATTCAATTCATTTAATCTTATGTTTTTGTGTATGGTTTACTCTCTTCCTATTTTTTTGAGTGTTTTATATTTGAATAAATGTTGTGCACTTTGAGTAAAGGTAAACAAGTGAGTTAGGGGGCATTTACACGGTGTCTTTCCAGACATGTCTGTTTTTGACATTCTCTTTTGAACCTTTTGTATTTTCACGATGTCTTCCAAAACATGTCTGTTTTTATGTATAATTGTCTGATCTTCTTTATATACAAAAACAAAATACGATAAACAAACATGAAAAC
This sequence comes from Pollenia labialis, assembly GCA_949318255.1. Taxonomy (NCBI): domain Eukaryota; kingdom Metazoa; phylum Arthropoda; class Insecta; order Diptera; family Polleniidae; genus Pollenia; species Pollenia labialis. The sequence continues at coordinate 120,917,872 of OX439141.1, forward strand.
TCGTTTCGTATCTGTTTGCCACTTCCTCTTTTTTTTTCTCTACCCGAAACGCCAACAAACAAAACATACATGTTTGTTAGACATGTCTGAAAAGACATCGTGTGAACTCCCTCTTATTCAAAGCAGACCTCTACAGTATATACATATATGTGGGGACGGGGTATAACGGACGAACGACAACAAGTGGCAACTCTTATTAGGATTGCAACACTGACATGACAAGGGGAATTGACTAACGAGTTACAGGGAAATAGACGAGTAGAGGGTTGATCGACGAAAACAGGACTAGACACTGGCAGTTGAAGTTTGGATTTTGGACAGATAACTACATTATTTCTATTATAAGCTTTAGCACGTAATCCATTTACAATTAAATAAAATTGAACACTTAATTTAAACAGAAAAGAACATTGGTTTCATTTAAATCCTGTATACATACATATAAAATTTATATTATAAACAGGTATGGGCACGACTACATTGAAAGCTTTGCATGTGTGGCATTGTATTGGTTTGTTTACGTTTGCATTTGTTGTATGTATACACATCGTTCGATCTTTTTTCATTTTCATTTTGCATTTGCCCATACATGATTATAAATATACTATATTCATATATATACATTTCTGTGGCATTTTTACTAAACATCTTAAGTCGAGATAAGATAGCAAACAAATTTTGAAAAAAATTGGGTGAAAAAATCATTTTTGTTACAAAATAAGATAAACCAAATTAAAGAAATATTTTCCGTATAATACAAAATTTTAAAAACGTTAACGTTTTTTGAATAACAATTTACAACATTTTTTTCAACTTTTTAAATTTGACTTAAGATGTTTTGTTAAAATTACACATATATGTATATGTAAGCATTTAAAAAACTGCAGTCAAAGTTGAAAAACTGCCATTTGTTCACTTTTTCTTTTGGCATTTGTAAAAAAAAAACTGTTGCTTTTACTTCTAACTCATTCAATGTAAACAATCGCTGTCAAACTGACTCAAAAAGTCAAAAGTTGAGTTTCGACTGCAATTTTTAATATCCTAAATATATGTATGTATATATGTAAAAATATTACATTAAAAATTCTCTGTACCTAACGGAATTTGTTATAAAAATTAACTAATGAACTAAATAAGTCCATTGTCATAACACTTAAATTTGATTTATTTTCTACTCTTTAAAAATATTGTTTCCAAAATGTGGTACAAGAAATTACTGTTTCACTTACCTAATGATTGCAATTTGTTACATTCTTTTTATAACGGATGGTAACGAAGTTAAATAGTAATTGCAACTGTTAATGATTTTTATTACACTTTCATTAATTAGTTAATTTTTTTTCCATAAAAAGTTGCAAATTTCTTATTAAATTTTCAAAACCAATTAAAATCAATATTTAAAATTTTAATTGGCAATATAAAATAATTGCTTTTGTTTGATAAATATTATAAAAGAAGTAAAAATAAATAAATAAAATGTAAACGTTTAAGCCGATTTAATATTTTTAGCTTCACTATAATTCGAAGTTTAACACTGTGTTATAATAAATTTTCTTTTATTTAAAATTAAATAAATATATTATTGTTGACTAAACCAGAAAATCACAATATTTCATAAAAATATTTCCATTCATTCTTCAAAATTTAGGTATTAGTAAACACATACATACATATGTAAATATGCTTCAGTTTGGAATTTCCTTAGTTATTTTGGATGATTTACTGAAAATATATTTCACCAATAAAACCCATAACCCAGCAAAGTTTATTATCCTCTATGTCATATTTTTATAAAAAATTAATCGGGTCCTTTGAAATAACAACGCAATATTTACTTGTTCTGTATTTGTCCACATTTTATGTTAAAACTATCTTCAGGGGAAGTTATAAAAACTGAAAAAGACAACCATTCAACGAAATATATGGATGATGTTGTGCACATATAAGAAAATAACTATGTCTCTTAGCATTCTTTTTATAATTTAAAGCACGTTTTCAGCATGAATAAATTGAAAGTTAAAGTATAAAGTAACTGCGCACAGTGGGAAGGTGTCTATAACATTTGTGATAAATTTTTTTCCATGTAAAAGCTTAAGTCAATATAAACCCATTTTAACCAATTCTTCTAGAGTTTTAATTTTTAGTGATATCGTATGTTAAGGGATTATTTTGCAATTTTGCATAATTGCGATTATTCGTACAAAGCAATTTTGGTAGATTCCCATTTTAGTTTAAAAATAATATTAACTAAATAATAATATAATATTAAAAAATACTATAACAATTTTAAAACATTTAATGATATACCATAGGAATCTTAAATAAAGAGATTTTGGTACCATTAGAAATCTGAAAGTGTCATATTTCACCGCATATATACTTTTGCATCCGTCTGTTGAACACTTTTTTTATTTTTATGAAATTACTCGCAACATTTGATTTGCTCTTTTTATTTTACTGCAACTGAACCGTCAAAGCCAGGCAGCTTTTAAGTTGATTTGAGAGATTACGGGATCCATAGAGTCACTGTTACGACTTGTGGTCTGCTAAAATTGGTAGATACGGATATTTAAGTTCTTAAAAATCTCGCTATCCAAAAAAAAAAAATCAAATTTGTTGAAGTAAAAAATTCTAGTAATGCAACCAACGATTTTTATAAAATTAGAACAATAATATTTTCTAATATATCCATGTTTTTGTGGAGAATTTTGATCAATATCGAGTGGTAAATAGTGGCAGTTTTGACATTTTGTAAAAAAATCTTAAAAACCGTTTTTCGGGGATAGAAAATTTGGGGTATTTCTTAATAAAAATGGGGATGTTTTTATTTCCACCGTTTTAAGATGTCTTCGGTGATTCATTGTGACATCTCTATCTATGTGTGATTTATGGAATGTCAAACATTAGAATTATTATTTCTTTAGTTTAAACGAACGAAAGACCTTTCAATTTTAGTAAAAAATGGTACTGTAAAGGTTTGACATAATACAGGGTGGCCCAAAATTACCGAAGGAGTTTGAATTGCTTATACAATTTTTATTATATTTTTTTTCTTTTCAGTATTTTGTAAAGAAGACTTGGGGAAATTAAAATGGAGCAGAAATCAATTGAACAACGGGCCCAACAACGTGCAGAAGAAAATCACAATTTTTTTAATAATTTAATTATGAGCGACGAAGCCCATTTCCAATTAAGTGGGTTCGTTAATAAGAAAAACTGCAGGATATGGGCTACGGAAAATACGAGAGTAGTTTAACAGCGAGAATTGCACCCAGCTAAGTGTACGGTTTGATGCGGTGTTTCATCGGAAAGAATAATTGGTCCTTATTTTTGAAAATGTGTCAGATATCGGAAAATGTTGGAAAAATTTTTAAGGCCAGCCGTGGAAAACCATCCGCAAGAATGGTTCCAACCAGATGGAGCCACAGCGCATACTGCAAGGGACACAATGACTCTTTTACGGGACATCTTTGGTAAACGAATTATTTCGCCCACAAGTGATTTTAATTGGCCTCCGCGTTTACCGGATTAAACTGCCCCAGACTGTTTTCTTTGGGGTTATTTGAAAGCAAAAGTCTACATTAATATGCCTAGAACCACCCAGCATTTAAAAAGCAATATATGCGACGCAATAAACAACATAACGCCTGAAGTTTTGCTAAAGGTTATGGAACATGTGTTGGAAAGAGCACAAATTTGCGAAGCAGAAAATGGCCACCACTTGCGAGATAATATTTTTCATAACTAAACTTAAAATAATTAGAATTGTGGTTATTGAACTATTTATGGGTTTTTTAATCCAAATTTTTAATATTTTAATCAGGCTTAAGTTCATCAAATTTAATTTTCATTAAATTATTTTTATGAAGAAAGGAATTTTACAAAATGAATATTAATTAAAATTGTTATTGATAGTCATTCATTCTTGACTGACCTGAGATTCGAACCCAGGCGGCTGGTTACCATGACATGTTTCGATCGCAACCACTCGATCTCCTCAGATGGATTTGCCGTCTTACACTCGCAGCCATCGATGACTGCTGACGTCAATAGTCAAACATCAATCCTTAAACCAAATTGTATTTTAACCTTTTGGTAGATCGAAATTTGCTTTTTTTTAAAATGGATAATCATTCAAAAAAAAGAGTGGATTCTGGTACCTAAAAGGGTTTCATAAGATGAAATGAGTTTTTCTCAACAAAATGAAAATTATTACACACACCTTTTCTCGGAAAATGTCAAATATACACAGAAAAATTTTTTTGTAGTTTTTTTTTATCAATTAAAAAAAATTATGTAAAAAGTATTTAAATTTAATTAATGTAATAATTTAATCAATTAATTGTTTTGTTGAAAGAAAAAATAATTTTGATTAAATTAACATTATAGTTGTTTTGAAATAAATTTTGAGTCAAAATAAAGGGCCCGCCAAATAACTTTTTTTTTTTAAATGCTATAAAAAAAAACTACTGAATATTTTCTCAAATTTCTTTTTTTATTTGAAAGCACAATCCTTCCGGTTAATAATGGAAAATAATTTCATTCAAATGGCTGCCTCGGCTGGCCATGCAGTAGCCTACACGATCGGTCGAATCTTTAAGCACATTATCGATTGTGTGCAGCTGTATTTCACCAATGGCTTCACGAATACTCTCCTTTAAAGCGTCAGTTGTTTCAATGTATGCGTGCGGGTTTTCTGTGCCCCAAATGCGACAATTTTGCTTGTTTACATACCCGCCAAGATCAAAATGAGCTTCATCTGAAAAGATGATTTTTTTGGCAAAATCGGCATCTTCTGTAAGTCGATCGCAGGCCCACTTAGCGAAGCGAAAACGCATTGGATGGTCAGTTGGCTTCAACTCCTGAACCAATTGGTCTTTGTATGGCGTCATACCAAGGTCTTTATGCGAAATTCGTCTCAATGATGTCTTTGAAATGTTCAATTGTTACAGCAACAGTTCCACTTGTAACAATATCAAAGTTTTAACAAAATCATCAACAATAAACAGTGAGTTTATCTCTCCTTACATTCCCCACTACAACTGTTGCTGTAATTCTTATACGCTTAACAGTTTTATTTGGTTTAGTATCTTTAGTTTTTCTTAAATCTTTATGGATGAAATTTCCTGATGATCTGGCCTAAGCAACCAGTGAATAATAATAAAAATTGGGAATTAAGTACGAATAACAAAATCATTTAAATTAAATTTTGTATTCCCGCGAAAATTAATTTGATAATAAACTGGCAAGTGCACGGCCTAAAAAAACTGACTGACAGCCCGCTTTTTATTTTGTTTGTGAAAACAATAAAGCGAGTTCTTTTTGTATTTATTTTGTTTTTCTTAACCTACTTACAACTACAATTAATGTTGGACGAATTCCAATCAATTTGGGCAATGTAGGGAGAGATAAACTCACTGGTTATTGTTGATGATTTTGCTTAAACTTTGATATTGTTACAAGTAGAGCTGTTGCTGTAATTCTTATACGTTTAACATGTATTTAATAATATTTATGTAAAAATATTATTTTTTAACTTTGTTTTGCATAATGGCTTAAATTATAAATTTTTTATACAGGAAAATATTTTTTTTAGTAAAACAGTTGACCCTTTTTGGTCATACGTGATATGCAAATAAGACTTCTCCGTATTATAATAATAACGCTTTGGAAACTAATCTTAAGTAATTGTATGATACAGAATTTAGTTTATTGAACTCTTTGAGCAGTTAAAACGTGTTTGTGTTATTCCATAAAGTGTATTGTATTGTATTGGGTACCGGGGTAAAAAATGGAGCTTCCAATGAAGCAGAGTTGTAAGGGAGAAACATAAACGTTTCGCTTAACATTGCGCTGACAGAAGACATGAATTTTGTATGGCGAGTTCCCACTTTGAAGCCATACATTTTTGACACATAAAGCGCATTATTCAGCGTATATAAAAATTGTTGTACAGTTACAGTTGTTTTTATGTTTCGAGAATTACCACATTCTTTCTCATCATCAGAATTCTTTGCAGTTCTACACTTTGCAAAACAGTGGTGCCTCCAAGCAACCATCAATCTTTAACCAATGGTTTTATTGGTTCGAAATTTGCTGTAGTTAATTATCATTTTTAAATTTTATTAACAAGTTTCTTCCTTTTCTTCTGTTTTTTTGTACTCTTTGTGTCAAGACTTTGTCTTGAATACCTGAGTACATTTGTTTATAATGTTTTCTTTTGTCCACTTTTGTCGACATATTATTTGTACAATTTAAGTACAAATGTAAACATACCGAGCTTTGCCATAGCTATTTTTAGAACAATTGTGATTTCTTTTTAAATAAAAATTATCCAAAAATTTTTTTATTAATTTCATGTTGTAAAATTTCTTCCTTCAGTAAAAATAATTTAATGCAAATTAATTTGGATGAACTCAAGCCTAACTAAATATCAAAATTTCAATATTGTTCATATACGGTTTTTGCCTATTAAACAAAGCACTGTGCGATAGTGTCTACAGAGATTGCTACTGCTATTAAATATGAGCATACCATCATACGTGGATACTTAAAGAAAACATTGAAACGACAGCAGGGTGCAAAAAAGCAAACAATAATACAGAAAATCTTAAGTCCTTTGAGATGCTCCAAAGAATTAAACAAATATTTACATAATACAATTATTAGGTCGGTTAAAAAGTTATTTTAAACAATTTCTTTAGTTTTAAAATAGTTTACAACAAAATTAAAAACTAAGAACATTCTAAATGTAAAATCAAATAATGAATATATCTTTTATTTTAATTGTAGGACTGTACTCGTATTTCTATATTCAATCAATATAACATTTAAATGATTTTTGTATACTAATTTAAAAAAAAAAAAAACCAAATAATTTTTCACACACCCAATTTAAAATCATTATTAAAAAATTTTTTGAAAATGTTTAGATTTTTTTCTTTTGTCTGCAAAATCCTTTCCTATTTAAAAACAACAAAACAAATATTACATACATATACACAAAATCTCGACAAACCCTACATTCTTGAGTGTTTAAGGATATTGACCTAAATTTGCAAAAAATATAAATTTATTTACGCACAACGTGTGAACATTGAGCGGCATTTGTTTGTTACGCACGATTTCCCTCCAGCTTTTTGGTTTTGTTTTGTGTTGTTGGCTTGGTGTTCAACATTTGTACAAACAACAGCAACAAGAATCTTCCTGTACGTGATCATATCATGTGACGCTTTTTTGTTATTATTCCGACGCTTTTTCGTTAAAGTAAACAGCGGGATAACACTGAATTATTCAACTAAATGCTTTGTAAACATAAATATATACAGATATACATACATATATATATATTTTTTTTATTTTAGCCCTCCCAACTATACAAAACGAGATTTTTCTTAGTTCGCTTAAATATAAAGGCTTTAAGCGGAATAACATACATACTTGCATCCAAATGGAAAATTTATGCCAAATTCAGCTTAAGTATTGATAACAGAAAATTTCAATATGATTTTCTTTTGGTAAAAATCATGGTGGGTGTTTTGTTTGAATTATCAACATTAAAATTTTATTATCAGTTTAAACGTTTAACACTTGAAGATCTATTTGGTTATTATTAACACAGTGTGTAAACGTTTTATTTTTTTTATGTGAAAAATATAAAAGTAGTTTAAAACTCTGTGGGGTTGCTTAAAATCAGTTTTTGTGTTTATGAATCTGTCAGTGGTGTTAAGCCAGAAAAAATTTAAACAGCAATACTAAGACTGGTAATAAATCATATGCCATTGAATAATACGCTTTAAAAGTTGTTAACCATTACTTGATTAACTAAAAAAAAAGATTTCCTGATTCGGTACTTTAATAAATAAAGTCTCTGTTAGGAAGTACATATATTTTGTATTTTCAAAGCACATAAATATTTGCAAAACAATATTTACCACATAAGTACGGAAAAAACAGAAGTTAGGTAAAAAATATATAAAATCAATTAAAATGGATAATGATTCAAATAAGCAAATTTCGATCTACCAAAGGTTAAAATACAATTTGGTTTAAGGATGGATGTTTGACTATTGACGTCAGCAGTCGTCGATGGCTGCGAGTGTAAGACGGCAAATCCATCTGAGGAGATCGAGTGGTTGCAATCGAAACATGTCTGGTAACCAGCCGCCTGGGTTCGAATCTCAGGTCAGTCAAGAATGAATGATTATCAATACAATTTTAATTAATTTTCATGTTGTAAAATTCCTTTTTTCATAAAAATAATTTAATGAAAATTAAATTTGTTGAACTTAAGCATGATAAAAATATTAAAAATTTGGATTAAAAACCATAAATAGTTCAACAAAATAACCACAATTCTAATTATTGTTAAAGTTAAGGCACGAGCTCTATGTGTGCATTTGTCCTTCAAGTTGTGCTGAAAAAGGTCAACAAGAAAAAGAAAGACAAAATGAAAAACAGATTCCACGTTTTAGTTTGCATAGAATGCCAATCAAGCTTAATAAAACATGGATGGATATAACCATTGTAAGATCAATATATGGCTATATTTATAGTGAACAAAATTATAGTTGAATATGACAATAAAGCAGAGTCATTACCGCAAAAAAAGCTTAAGCGGCCAAAGCAAAATGTTACAGGACCATGTTTTTTTTTATTTTATAAGAATTTTGTATGGAGGTTATCAATAGATATTTATTTTGTGCTATAAAATATTAACGGTTCCCTCTGTGGCGAAAATTAAAAAGTATGTCGCTTAAGCTTTCTTTGAGTACCAACCATAATTTAGTAAAAATAAACCATAAAATGGGCAAACTTACAAATAATATGGTGAAAAATAAACAATTTTATGGTCAAATTAGCCATAGTATGGTCAAACTTAACCATAATATAAAAACACTTACTGACTCGGTTCCTGCTTCTGGACTTCTACTTCTCCAATTTGTAAGACCACGTTTCGAGATGTCGTTATTCACCTGCTCTTTCCACAGCAGTTGTTTTCCCCTTCTTCGTAAATCGTTACTACGTTCATATTCAAATTACCTTTCAGCTAGAGCATCGATGTTCATTCTCACAACATGACCTAGCCCACGTTATCGCTACAATTCGATACGCCACATCGATGTCGGCATATACTAGCTTGTATAGCTCATGGTATATACGATACCGCTATTCTCCGTCAACGCACGCTAATTGATCCATAGAATTCACACAGAATTGTTCTCGCGAATACTCCAAAGACTTCCTTATCTGTGTTCGCAAGTAGCTCCGAAGCAGTATCTATTAGGCAGGATTGGCTTTCCTCATATCTCAAAACTGATGTTGTTTGTTTTGTTTATGTTGGTGCCGAGGTAGATAAAATCTTTGACTATCTCGTATTTGTGGTTTTCAATTGTCACTGTTTGCCTGATTTTGATGGAGGTCTTGATGGTAGATACCATCAACTTGGTTTAATCTTCGTTTTCTGCCAGGCCCACTTTTCGACTTTCTCAAAGGTTTCACTTACTGCTCGCAAGGTTTCAGTTAAGGTCATCCTGCAAATCCGTATTAACTTTGCAGGGATACCAAACTCAGACATGACTTGAAACCACAAACCATGTTTTTCATAAGTCTTTTTCAGGATTGTGAATATCTAAACCATGGTGGATTTGCAGGTTTAAAGCCGCATTGACTTTATTTTTCAATGGCTAACACACTATGCTCAACAGAATTGTATGCGACGGAAATGAGACTTATTCCTCTGTAATTGGCATGTACTGTTTTATCTCCTTTTTTGTGATCGGGACATAATATACTGAGGTTCCAATGATAGGGTATGCGTTCTTCTAGTCAGAAGCTGATGCATACGCCTAATCAGTATATCACCAAAGATCTTTCTGCTGGCAATCCATTTGCTTCTGCTCCCTTATTATTCATCAACCGGGATATTGCTATTTTGACTACGCGGTATGCATTCAATACCGTCGTCTGGAATTGGTCTAATGGTATCCAACAATTGGGGAAAATGTTTTGTCCATATCTACGGCACACTGTCTGTTTATGTTACCAGATTACCTTCTTTTTCTTTGCATTAAGACAAAATGTGGTCAAAATTAAGTATATTATGGTCAGAATTAACAATTGTATGGTCAATATTACCAACATTATGGGTTTGTTATATCTTTTATGTTATTCATGTTAAAAATCAAGTTATAATTTCAAATGTTATTTTTATTCCTGTTATATATTATAATCCACTTCTATAAGCTATATTTCGCTTTAAATGAATTGTACAGTGTGGTGCAAAAGTAACGTTATGATTAAATAATTATTATTTTGCAGAATTAACTTTGAAAAACTTGGGAAGAAATTTTATTTTGAAAGTCAGCATTCGATTTTCCAGACACAAAGATCTTAGCATTTGAGGTAGAGAACAAACCAGAATTGTTGTTCAAATGAGGTGGAGCCACAGTTTAGACAGCTCGTACCACTAGTTGTGTTCTACCCCAAATTTTTGGCGATCGGCGTCCGCTTTTTATCTTTGGGGTTACCTAAAAAGTTAAAGTATTCCAATAGGACAAACACAATCCAACAGCTTAAGGCGAATATCCGAGAAGAAATGAGGGCGCTGGGACCTAAAATTCTAAGATAGGCTATGGGAAATGTATGTTAAGAACACGATAGGTCGAAGCCAACAATGGGCACCATATGAGAGATTTTCTTTTCAGAATATAATGTGAATGACAACGATAATTTTAATCCGAAAGAAAAAAGATATTCGTTAAAAAAATCATAACGTTACTTAGGCGATACTACTCAATTTTATGTATTTAAATTAGAAATTAAAATAAAAAGAATTCGAGAATTTTAAGTTAACTACATAATAGTGATTAAGAGGCAAATAACCAATTACTTAAACTGTTGTATTTTCAAATACCGACGTTTTTAAATCACACTGTATTTAACGTTTACAAAAATTACCCCAACCATGGTTTACCATGAAATTTTTTCAGTAAATAGAAAATTCGCCAAATAAAAGTCTCTTTTAAAATTCTCGTTAATCAATAGGGAATGATAAATTCATTAAAGTCCCAAGTTTTTAGAATTGTTTATAACAAGATTTGACTGTTATTGGTTGTACAGAAATCTACAATTAAAACCTGCATAAACAAATAAGCATACAAAATGTTTGTCTACACATGTGTTTTGCACTTAGTAAATTTACCAAACATCTAATATTTGAATGAAAATGTGTACAAATGTTTCAAGATTTAATGAAACAAAAGGGCACTCGAGCTTTGGGTTGTAGAGCATATTATTTTTTCCTTTTACACTGGCAGTAACTGTTTGTTTTCAACAACTCACAGTTGAGATTACTCTATACCTAACCTAGATAACTGCCATGAAGAATTAAGCAATTGAATAAGAATTTGTATTGGGATGGTAGACATACATACATACATATATACCAGTAAACAGCAACTATTTGTGTTCGGAAGGGTTTATTATGTCACAAAGGGTCCGACTGATGTAAAACATTGTGGACAAAGTTAGATTAAATATTACCCGTAAGGATAAAGTGTCTTAAAGTATTTTCAGAGAAATTTAATCCATGACATTTTGTAATATCCTTGTAATAGGATGTGTTTTAAAAAAGAATAAAAGCTCATCTTAAAATCTCACCTCACAACTACTATTCATATAAAGTTTATATGCGCCAAATGAAAAATTATTATTCTTAACGGTTTTCGGCGTATTATTCAGAAAGTGGGCGTTATGTTGAACCTCTGAAAAATTAATATATTAAATTTATTTTTCTTTTTTTTATTAAAAGATAAATAACAAAATAAATTATTATTTGTGGCATTATTAATTGTTGCACATTTAAAAATGACTTATGTAAGTGTTGTTATGTCCTCTTGTGTCGGAAAAAATCAAGTCAAAAGTACGAAACTAATGGTATAAACACAACTGAGACGAACGACGAACTTCGCATAGTACGACGAATTCGTCGGCAACAATTCGTTGCGTAAATTCGTCAAATGAGACACAATAAGTGCGTAAATTCCAAGTATTAATAAGACTTGAATTTTTTTTAATTTATAAAAATAAATACCTTGGACGCTTGATTATATAAACATTTTCATCCATTTTCATCTTCTTTAACTAGCAATAATTTTATTAAAATTTCTTTGTTTGTTAACATTTATCAAATCATAGGTTGACCATATTTCAACAAAAAAAAAACATAAAAAACTATTAATTGAGTGTGTTCTAGAATCCGAATCCACTCGAAAGTGGATTTCTTAAGCATTTTTGGTGTTCTTTATATCGATTTAGCAAACTTAAATTAGTTTTTGGGTTTGTTTTAAATTTTGAAATTTTTCGCGAATTTCAGCCATTTCCGCGATTTGTGTCTGTATGTTGTTTGATTCTTTACAGCTTTAACGATTTATAATTAATACTAGACTTTACTATCATGCCGCTGTTAGCAAATTTTTGCCATTCCTAATAGTCTAAGGGACTTGTAATCAATTTTATGGGTTTTTTGAAAAATGAAAAATTTTCGCGAATTTTCGCTATTTTTGCAAACTTTTTTATGTTATTATCGGATATTTTGATATTTTAAACTGATTAAGCGATTTCAAATAAATTTTTTTTATATATATACAATTTTATTATATTGCAATATTTGCGAATTTTAGCTATGTTCGCGATATAAGCGATTTTTATCTATAAGGGCAATGATTCTTTACAGTTTTAACGATTTTTAAAAAATATTAGACATTGGTTTTATGCCGCTGTTAGCAAATTTTTGCGAATTTCCGCTAATTTAGCGGAAGGAATTTTTGCCATTCCTTATAGTTTTAGAGACTTTTAATCAATTTTATGGCTTGTTTAAAATATTAAAAATTTTCGCGAATTTTCGCGATTTTTGCAAATTTTAGTCAAGTTCGCATTAGAAGCGAGTTTTGCCTGTGATTCTTTACAGCTTTCATGATTTCGCTGCGGTTAGCTGTCTCTATTCCAATTTATTCGTCGTTCGTCTGCGTAAGAAATAAACCAATCGCAGTGTTCGTTACGCATGACGAATTTCGGTCTACGCAACGATTGTGTGTATTCTCATACATACCAATGTGTTCTATTTCTGACGACGAATATTCGTTGCGAATTATACTTCGTTCATCCCAGTTGTGTTTCTAGCATAACATAAAAACTATATATAAAGAAAGCGAAAAAAATTGTTAAAAAATAAATAAGTCTCCTTACTATAAGTAAATTTTAAAAAGGCAAAAAATATTTTATTATTATTGATTTTGTAAAGTTTTTTGCTTCTCCTGTAAAAACATTAAGGGGGTAATTTTGTTGTTCACTTCACCTTGCGTTGAGAATATTTTCATATATAAATTTTTAAATTTTCAAAAATTCAAAAAATTTTATATGAAAATTTTCTCAACGCAAGGTGAAGTGAACAACAAAATTACCCCCTAAAAGTGTAGCTACGGCCGTTTGCATTCAAGGTGACGATATGTTTGTGTAAATTTTTAAGCACATATACATACATATTTATGTTTATCAGGGATTAAAAATTACTTTTCAAAATTTTACTTAATTCAGTAAAAAAATTTTGTACTTAAATCCAAAAAAAATATTTTTTATTTTATTTGTTACTAGCGGACCCAATTTTAAATTCCAAAATGACACCTGTCAGATTGAGCAAAGTCTAAGTCAACGTATAACGCCATCTATCGGATTTTGGCTAAAAACTTTCTATTTTTTCATTTGGAAAGCCATTAAGGAACACAAAATTTCGTTCCAAAAAATCAATTTTCGATTTTTCCAATTTTCTGACTTTTGCGGAGAGATTTTCCAATTTTCCGCAATTCACATTTTCTGCAATTTTCCATGATTTACACTAAGAACATTCTATTGTTTGTTTCATACAAAAACTCGATTTTCGCATTTTCCAATTTTACGACTTTTTCGAATGGATTTTCCAAAATTTTCTCACGCAAAAACCTTCTCCTCGAAAATACGAACAACTGACAAAAAATTTTACAGAAATCAGCCCAGCCGTTCTCATTTTATAAATAACCATTTTTCACACCATTTTTATATACATAATGGATTTTGCCACGCCCCTCAGCCCGCAGACTGAAAATCAAGACTACACAGTGTCACCCGCCTGAATATTCTGAAGATTCCCCGAAAATTTCATCAAATTCGGCCCAGCCGTTTTGGAGTCCATACGTTACATACATACATACATACACATATCATGTTTTATATAGATTAGAATAGCAAAAACTTGTCGCACATTTATTAATAATTAATTGTACTAAACTTTTATACATAATTTAAATAAACTTTTATGCATAATTTAAATAAACTTTTATCAATTAACAAAACAAATAAAGAAAATATCCCATTTTTAAAAAAATTGAGTTAGTTATGGGGTACATATATTTTAAATACCCCCTTTTTATGGTTTCTGAGATAATTAGCATTTATTTTGCTCAATATTAATTATTTTAAAGTTTAATTAGTATTGTTTTGCTCTACACCCCACTGTTTGGCGAATGCAGAAAATTCCTTACACAAAAACTTACAAAATTTACTTCCTTGCCGTAAGAAAAAAAAGAAGTTAAAGCGAAATCAAAACAAAATGATAACAAGAAAGGTAAAAAGAAAGCAGTTAAAGCAAAATAAAATGTCAACCAATCAATACACAGCAGTAAGTATACGTATGCAGTACAAAAAGCTACTTTTTAAAAATTTATTTAGAAAAGTGTCGGATGCTGCAAAAAAAACAAAAATGTTTACTCTTAATAAAATGCTATTAAATTCTATGTTCGTTAATGAACGTTCAAAAAGATTATCTTTAAAACGTATGCCAGAAGCTGTAGTGAAAATGCAAAAAATTTTATCGGGCATATTTTTAGAAAACTTCATGTAAACCTTTATTGTCGTTTTGCTCCATTTCGACTTTTTGGCATATGCGCCAAACCAATAATGAGCTGACGATAAGCAAAATGGAATTTATACAAACACTTTTAACTTGTTATTTTAGAGTTGATAGTGATAGCAAGTCCAAAAGATATTATCTCAGAAATTAAATTTCTTTCGGATTTAGTATCCCGCTAAACGTCTAGGACCATATTTTCAAGTTAAAAGTATTTACAAAAAGGCGATTTATTCACTTGCTTTTTATCATATATTGGTATGGAAATATCAGATCGTCGGCGAATGTGGAATAGACAATATAACTTTGGTGATTCTCTGATATCTGCAAATATTAGTTCATCATATTCAAATTTCCAACCCTACAATGTTTGAAATTTAAAATTGTACTTAACTTGTAGTTTTTAAGTACTTTGCAATGCTAATAGAACTGAAAAATGTACAATTGTACTGACTTTACCTTCTCTGATGTGTATGCATAAATTTGTGATTGACTTGCTTACGATTTTTTACACAAATAAAATGCCTGTTGTTTTTTGTATTGTAGTTTTGTTTTAGAGTTCCATGTACTTTTATAAATATACTTTGACAGTAACATAACTTGTTAAAGTTCTTAGCATGTTAAAGTGATTTTGAGGAGGCGGCTTTAGATGAGACTGTGCTCAATTATGGACGGATCATCATAAAAGATAGTAATATAATACTAGTCCATTCTGCCATCAATCGTTACCTGTTCAGGGATCGATACTGGGGCCACTACTATTCTCAATTTGTATAAATCATCTAGATAAAAAATTGTTAAGGCGCCCCTACACGACATGTTTTTGTGATCTGATATGCCAAATATCCCACTGCAAAATACATACATGTCGTGTGTTACCTTTTTACTTGCTTCTGTAAAATTCAGACGCAATGTCATCTGACAAAATTTCAATTAGAGCTTGCTCTATTTTGCAGTATGTTGCGATTTTTAAGGCCGAATGGGTAAAACAAAATAGGAATTCTGCTTATTATGAAAGTCAGTTTTGACAACCCCTATATGTTTTATGTCACTTTTTTATATCATGCTCTAAACTGCATCTACGTGTATCTGCCTTAGTGAGCGATCATGGCTCAAGTTAATAATTGCTTACTAATACAATATTGTATAGGGATTGACGAAGAGAGTCGATTATAAAGGAATTTGGGTACCGTTGATTTTTTTTTATAATTACAACACTTGGCAATTCATTTGCCATCAGAAAGTTAAACTCCAAACAGCGGCAAATACAAAAGCTTTAAAATAAAAATTATTGAATAAAATTGAAAAAATTAACAAAATTAAATAATTTTTTAATTACGAAAAAACGTATTTATGTAAAAAAATTTTTCCTGTGATGTCTTTTTAGCAAAGAGCTGCGAGGTAAGTAGGTTTCAAGATGTTACAAAATACATTTTTCTTAAGCAAATAAGTAATTTATTTAATATGGGTACATTTAATATATAAGCTAATGTTACGAATAATGCATTGCAAGAATGGCGTATCTATATAAATAGATAAATTTTCGAGAGTGTACCAGTTTGGGGTCAGTGGACAATCATGGACTTTCGAGTAAATTCGGATTCTAGAACACACCCGATTATCTTAAAAATTGCGCCATGTACTTTGCGAATAAGGTTAACATCGACAGCTAGCCGGACGGATGGCCATTGTTATATCGATTTAGAAAAGGATGCTGACGAAAAATAAAAATGTTGGTCGAAGGTTCGTTCAAGCAGTTTGGATTGAAATTCCGCTCTTTTGGTGCAGTAGGAAAAGAGTTATGGAGCAAAATGTGAAACAACCTCTCGAAAAAAATCAATATTTATTTACAAAAACTAACGTAAATTGGTGGCGGAATGCACCTTTTATCGTTAAATTTTGCACAAAATCAAATGTCTAGAAATTATATAACTAAATTTCGTGAAGATCGGTCTATAATTTACAATAGATCCACTGTCTAAAACACTTTATTGCTTGCGTCTAAAACCGTAACAAATAATGCTTTAGGTTCATAATTTATGTTAATTTAGTTCACAAGACTTCGCCAAATTGCCTTTATCCCTTTATTTGTTATCTTAATCATGTTTTACTTTTAAAAATGTTGTTCTCGCACTTCTGTACCAGAAAACCATAAAAGTTTCAATATTTTGCATCAAAATGTTAATTTTAAGTTTCAATGAAAAGTAATTTAATTTATTTAATTTTTATTTTTGACAATCTCCTCAAATATTTATTTTTTGGCAAATATTTTTATATGTGAAATCAGGGCAAACATGTTTTCCCATTTTTTATTTGAAGGTATTCGAACAAACAAAAATGGGCAAATAAATGTGCGTAGTGTGACCAGCAAATAAAATTTTTATTTTTTAAAAAAATGCCGGCAAACAAAATTTGACAAATGTTTGTCATATGTGACCGTACCTTTAGTTTCCAATAGACAAACAAATCAAAAATCATCTTAGGATTACACAAGAACCCAGAATATACATAAATATACATATGTATACTTTATTGGATTTCGAACGAATTTTCCATGGTATTACACTCTGAATGACAAACTCCCATTTGCCGCTCGTGTTGGTAGAGAGTATAAAAACAACTTAAACAACTTTATTCAAATAAAAAGTATTTTTATATTTTTAAAAAAACTAAGATAGCTCTCAAATAAAATTTTATATGTACTTTATGAAATTCAATATTATGTCTGCTTCACAGTAATAATACTTCCTAAACCAATAAAAATATTCCCATTTGCAGCCAAATAAAAAAAATCGTGTTATTGAAAATGCAATATCATTAATATTTATTGAACGAAATATTATCAAAATCAATGTAAATATGTGCAACACTAAAAAAATAGAAAAATAAAGTTGGGTTAACCTTAACTTATAAAACCCTTTACGCTCGAAACTTTTGTATCCGATTTCGAAATTTTTTTTTATCAAGTGTTGGATTTAAGAATAAACTGTTATAAAGAGTGTTCGAAAATAAACACTTAATACCGTTCCTTACTGTTCAGTTCGGTAGATTTGTGGAAAACACAAACGCTAATAGTGTGTAGAAAATCATTAAAAAAAAAAAACGTTTCCCTGTTAGTCATCTTTCGAACACAAAAATGATAGTATTTTTATCAAACTGGACAAAAAATTGCGTTCGGTTCGGCTCATTAATGTTCGTCCCTTTTGGCTGTGATAATACGATAATACGTATACACTACTTGCAAGCAATTAATTGCATGTGGAAACGTGGGGTTAGCAAAAACCTATTAAAAAATTCACAACATATTTACCGTATTCACAAAACCCCTTGTATCAATTGTATGTTGTATTAAAAAACATAGTTCACTATTGATTTTTTATACAACATACAACAGATACAACGATACAAGGGGTTTCGTGAATTATGACTATTTTGATACGTTTTGATTTAAGTAACTATAGAATTTAAACATTTTTTTAGCTGCATTAATGTATTATAGAAATGTATATGAAAAAATATGATGCTTACAGTATTTCCTTTGTGATGTGACAATTAATCTTCAGAAAATATAAAAATTTTGAACAATTTTAACAAGCTCTTTTTCATTAAGCAAATGAAAAACAATTCCATTAAATTGTTATTACCTGCAAAAGAATAGTAATAAAAACTAGTCAAGAATATGTATATGTGATTTACTATATAATATGCAAAATCTATGGAATATATGGATTAATTATGTACGAGGCTTAAGTTTATGTAAAAGCAAAATTTAATTTTAATACGAACAGTTGTATTAAATTTTTGCCATAAAATCGATACATATATTTGTGCTGAAATATTTCAAAGGATTATTATCCAGAAACCCATTTTATAGTTGTGACAAGCACCAGAACAAACGCATAATAAATTTACCACCCATAGAGGTGTAGGATATTATGATAATCTTACAGTAAAAAATCTTTAAATATAAGTACGTGTACCAAAACATTAAACTCAAGGTACATAACTAAAATAAAGTTTTTCTAAAGTTAACATAAAATTATATTTATATTTGTGCAAATATTACTAAGTATTATTTAAAGTTTTTATTGATTTTTTTATGACTAAAAGAGGATTAAATTTTAAAAATACTTGTAGAATTTAAATTTTACATGAACAAATGGAATATAGTCCTCAAATTTAAATAAATAAACCCAGTAAAAAAATGCTGCTTTTTGAGGCTCAAAGTCGTGCGATTTTTTAATACAAAAAGTTGCCACAGAAAAAATTATTTTTCGAATTCAAACAAAAAATTAGTAGAATCAAAACATTTTTTGTCTAAAATCGGTCCTACAAACAAATTCGCATATTCAAACAATTTATTTGCATTTTGTCTTTTTAGAATCAATGAAATAACGGAAAACAATAATCAACAAATTATTATTAATGATTATTTTAATACCACTATAAGTCATTTAAAGAATGTTGTAAAAAATGACAGAAAAAAAATAGAAGATGAATTAAATTATATAAATAAATTTGTAGAAATAGAAAAAAACAAAAATGTTTACTTAGAACAATTAACTAATATATAATTAATAAAAAGCAAAATAGAACAATTATAAGATAACGTAATTTCAGCAAAATATGGTATCATACACCCAAACAATTTAACTAGTAACGAAATCCAAGTATATGAAATAGATTACAATAAACTAAAGTATATTCAGCTTGGAACAACATATCTTAATAATTCAGTTTTGATTTTTGGTATAAAAATTCCCAAAAAATTTATAATAGTCGAATTAAAAACAATTGTACCATTACCAGACAATAATAATAATAATGAAATAGACTATGGAAAACAAATACATATTGAATTCGAAGACAAAACTTACTAATTTGAAGAAAATAAACATTTAAGAGAATTAAAACTAAGAAATCATTGTATTTTAAAAAATAATTGCAAACACTTATTTATAAATTATACCCTTAGACATAAGCACTATTTTAATTAAAAATGCAAACAACATAACTATAAACCAAACTTGTAATAATGATGATAATGTCCTAACAGGAAACTATATAATAAATTTTAACAACTGTCAATTTGAATCAAAGATTATTACTTTTCAAACATATTGGAAATTGCTGAAGAAAAAACAATATATAAGAATACCAATATTATACAAAATTTTACTGAGAAAATAACACTTGAACAAATTAACTAAGAAAATCAAAATAATTTTCAAAATATTAAAGAATTAAAGTTCCACAAGAGAATCACATATAGTTGTAATATTTTAACCATAATCGTAATACTTATTTTAATTGTAATAATCATAACAAAACATATACGTATTAAAATAAAGATAAACAATACAATTCAGGAGAATTCTAATCTTAAGGGGGGAGTAGTTACATATAGGAATACTTCTCCTGGTAAAATAGACAATTTTTTAGAATCAATAAGTAAAAGAAAACAAAATGTATAATTGATGCATTAACAAATTTTGAATAAATAAATTTCCATTTCCGTTCTCATGAACAATTTTAAATAAATTTAATAAGAATTGCTAAATGAAATAAAAATGCTAATTTGACAATTTTTACACTTTTCTAAAGTCATGTTAACGCACGGATTAATACAGTATCATTTAAACATAAGAAAAAATGTAAACTCAGTCTTGTTGCGACGCTGGTTCAATAAAAAAGTATATGTAAGTGCTAAAAGTTCAATGAATAAATGCTTAACTATTAAAAAAAAAAAAGAATTAATTTGTTTTTTTTTAGTTAACTCGATAAATAAATACTTAAGTGGCGCAGTCCGTATGATCCAAAGTCAAGGAACAGGATCTAGTGTTCGAACCAACGAATAATAAATAATTATATAAAAGGATAAAAACAAACTGAACTTAGGAGATAGCGTTTCACTCATTAAATTTAAAAATTGTTAAAAAGAAAATTAAATTTTACATTCTAAATTGAACGGTCAACCCTGGTTTTCGGGCCATAGTTTGTGCAAAATGTTAGCATAGAGTTTCATGAAGAACTTGAACATTTTGAACCTTTTGGTGCAAATAGAGAAACACATAAAGCATTATACACACATTTTGCTTTTTTCATTTTAAGATTATGCATTGTATGGTATTTTTAATATCATATTATATCTTAAAAAAACGCTCCACCCACACAGAAAAAATTATTTTGCGAATTCAAACAAAAAATTTGTAGAATCAAAAAATTTTTTGTCAGAAATCGGTCCTACAAAAAATTCGCATATTCAAACAATTTGTTTGCATTTTGTTTACTAAAAAAACACTGATTTTTTCAAATAAATAATTTACAGAATCAAACAAAAAGTTTACTGAAATTCATATAAATTTCAAACAAATAATTTTGCTGAATCAAACAAAAATTTTTGCACAAGCACCTAAGCTATCCCTGAAGGAGATGATGAAGGTAGAAGCAGAGCGGCGGCTGGCTTTTAGACACATTTTTTGTTGGAATAATTTTTGAACGAAGGTAAAAAAAGGTTTCATTATTTTTAAACAACAAAAACAACAACAACATTTTAAAAAACAAAATAAATTTTTGGTTGGTTTCAATGTAAAAAAGAATGAAAAACCAAATACCGTATTCACTTTTTTTAAAACTGTTTATTTAAATACGTCAAATACATAAATAAAATAATGACAAAAAACATATCGAGTCGGTCTGCTGCCGTTTTTGGTTACATTTCTTCTTCTTTAGCCAAGGAAAGAATACAGCAACAGTGAGTGAGGAAGAAAAACATTGTGTGTATAAACAAGAAAGACTTCGCTCAAAAATTATTCCAACAAAAAATGTGTCTCAAAGCCAGCCGCCTTAATTTCTATTTCGATTTGAATTTGTGTTATTAGATTTATTTGTCTTAATTTTTTTTATATTCCTCCCTAATACTGCTGTCAAATCGTCGTCTGGTTAGTATTTTGAGTATGTCATTTATGTTTCTTTCGTCGTATATTTAGTCTAATAGTATGCCCTGCGTCATTTAATTTACGGTATTTACTAGAATACTATCTACATTTGATAAGTCAATGTAATGGTCATTGTGGTAATATACTGTCAGTACGTCCGCTTTGTATTTAATATTTTGAATTTCAGTTATAAGTTCGCTTACCGTATATACTCTTAAGTATCTTGTATATTTGGTGAGGCTCCACATTAGGCCTATACCGTAACTTTAGGGTTTCTTAAATTAATGTCCAGTTGTCAGGTTCTGGGATATTTATAACTGCATCTTTTATTTGTCCCTGTATAGTTTTATAGAAAATCAGCTTCAGTGCTTCTCTTCGTAAGTTGTCTTCCCTTATTGTTGGTATCAGGTATTCTGTGCTGCAAAAAAAACTATTTCCAGTTACATCACCAGCTCTCGTAAATACTGGTAAATGATTGATAGTCTGGAGTAAGTTTTCTCTGGAACTGTTGCGTAAAGGTGGGTTTTGTTGTTGTTGTAACTGTTGGAGTTGTTGTTGTTGGTGCTGAGTCTGTTGTTGCATTTCCGTGTAAGCTTGCCTTAAACGTTCAAGATGTTGATCCTTTCGGGTCACTTCCTCTGCTAGATTTATTTTTGATTGCTCCTCCATTCTTGGTCTTTGATGATCAAAATGATGGGCTCTGTTACGTTTTCTTGTTAGCCACGACACACTTCTTTAATTAATGGTGTCCAATATGCTAATTGTTCACTGCATTTGATTTATTTTTACTTTTACTTAATTGCGTCCACTATTTTATAATGTTCACTGAATTAAGATTTGATTTTATTTTTACTTTTACTAACTGTGAGCACCACTTTAAATGTTCACTGAGTTATTTTTTTTATTATAAAAATTTTTTTGAAGGATTCGCAAGATATCCTTTTATTTAATTATTAATTATTCGTTGGTTCGAACACTTGATCCTGTCCCTTGACTTTGAATCCTACCGACTGCGCCACTTAAGTATTTATTTATCGAGTTAACTAAAAAAACACAATTCAATTCTTTTTTTTTAATTAGTTTTGCCAGTGTCGCAACAAGACTGACTTTACATTTTTTCTTATGTTTAACATGATACTTTATTAATCGTTGCGCTAACATGATTTTAGTAATGTGTAAAAATTGTGAATTTTGCATTTTTATTTCATTTAGCAATTCTTATTAAATTTATTGAAAATTGTTTATGGGAACGGAAATGGAAATTTATTTATTCAAAATTTGTTAACGCATCAATTATACATTTTGTTATGTTTTACTTATTGATTCTAAAAAATTGTCTATTTTATCAGGAGAAGTATTCCTATATGTAACTCGTGTGATTATTTTGGCAACTTCATAAAGGTATTGAAAAAAAGTTGAGCATCAAAAAATGAATCGCGTAAATTCAGACTAATTAATTTTTGGTCAAAACGTTTCACTGCATTTTCCTCGTGCTGTGTTTACTGCAGTAATAAAATAACTTTGCATAAGTGATGCCCAGTCTTGCACGATGTGTGCACTATTTCAAATACCCTGTCCATGTATTTTTTGAAGATATCTGTAGCTATCGAACGATTAAAATATTATGAATTATAACTGCAATTTCTTCCACTGTTCTTTTAGTCATTGGCAAAAAAAACTGTTGCTTTTACTTCTGATTCATTAAATTTAAACAGTCGCTGTCAAACCAATTCAAAAAGTTGTACAAACTTTTTCGTTTTTTGTTCGACAGTTTTTGGTATTGGTAGTAGCACGCCCAAAGACCTCAGGGCAATACTGAAGTGGCTAGATCCATTCCGCTGCATTATGATATTTCACTAATTGCCCAGTTACATCCGCGATATCTCAGAGAGACATTGTTGAAGGTAGTTCTCAAGTATTCAAACAGGAGAAAAAATACTCTACTCAGTCCCTGGTTCCCTGCAGCTCCGGAAGCATTCATTAAAAGGGAGACCGAGTCTCATAGCGAACTTACCGATCGTCCAAATACTTTTGCTTTAACTTGTTGGAACAACATTTGTGAATGGATTTTGACAGCTTGGCTTCGTGAAATTTTCCACTGTGTTGAGGTGCTGAGCTGCACTGCGCTACCAACTGTGTCGTTATAGTAATGGAATAAATATCCTTTTGGATAATATTCTACATTTAACTGAACAGTCAAAAGGGAATTTTGCCGCTAATGAATTATCCAAGTATTTAGTTCTTTATTAACAATGACATTTAATTAAAAATAAGATTTGTTGGGCATTAGCAGTTTGTGCACAATATTATGATTTTCCACAATTAAATTTTTTTTAGTTCGGTTTTCAATTAAGCAAGTCTTCTTTTCAAAATTGTCGCCAGTTATAGTTTGCCTTTTCCATCGTTTTTTTTAAGCCAAGTTGTATTTTCCAAAGGATTACTTTGGCTCTATCAGTAAGCAAAATTTAAAAAGTCGCTACATTGCTTTGAAGTGCATATTGTCCTCATGCGTGCACTTAAGTAAGAATTATGTTATTTTAAGAAAATAACTTATATGACACAAATATACTGTATGTGAAGGTTAGAATATACTGCACTAAAATAAAGTTACACTTTTTGTTTAACAAAATACAAATAATTATATGTTTTCCCATATGATACATATCTTAGTTGTTTTCAGTTTTTGCTTTTTAACTTTTTTTCATGTAGAGCACATTGAGAAATTTGTTTTGGTACTAAACAAGTAATAGTCGACTGTGTCGAATTCATAATACCTTCCACGAAGAAAAAGCATGTTTCTGAAGTGGGCTTTACATAAAATCTGTGACAAACTATTTATTACCAATCTTCACAAAATCTGACAACAGAATTTGTATTAAAAAAAACTAATGTGTTCCAAATATCACAACAGTTGTCGCATAAATAGTCGTATATTATATCAAGGTTTTCGTAATGTAAAACAAAACGTGTTTGTACTATAGCTAATTTATATCAATAGGAAATATTATAAAATATATAATGTTAGTAATAAAATGTGTAAACAGATAAGATTTAGAAATTCTTATGGGAGGTAGGTCCATATTTGGGTCCATAGCTATTTTCCTGCTTTACTGATGGTGCTAGATTTTATCCCTAGACTACTTAGGAGAAGTTGAAACAATTAGATATAGAAATTATACTTTTGTCCTTGCGAAATGCAAATTTTTTAGGAATTCCTTAACGACCCAGATTTATACATACATATATACTTCAGGGGTTTTTATGATATATTATGGTTGTTACACACGGTATAATAAACTTATTATACCCTATTACTTAAGTCCTGGTGGTGGAGAGTATAAAAAGGGTGAATTTTTCGTGCTTATTTGTGACGTCTAAAAAACTTATTAACTATATTATTAACTTAAAATTTAAAAAATAGAAACTGGTAGTGATTTCCTTTTATAGGTTACTTTATTATATTCAACATTTTTTTTATTTTCGAATTTATTCTATGACTAAATTTCAGTTATGTATTTTATAAAGCTTTTTTGCAATTGTCCTATTCCTTTAATTTGTAGGAATGACATTATACACTACCAGACTATTATATTGTATCTTCTTGTTACATTTTACCTTAGCTATCCTTTGGATAGCAAAAAAGTATATTGTATGTACGCTAAGAATGCTGACGAAGGCCAAAGCGGGCCAGAAAATGCATTACATTCAGCTGGTGTCTAATAATTGTAAATTTTTCTGTACATACAATATACTTCATTGCTATCCAAAGAATAGCTGAGGTAAAATGTAACAAAAAGATAAAATATAATAGTCTGGTATTGTACAATGTCATTCCTAAAAATTAAAGGAATAGGACTATTACAAAAAAGCTTTATAAAATACATAACTGAAATTTAGCTCATAAAATAAATTCGAAAAAATAAAAAAATGTTGTATTAAAAAAATAGTTGTAAATATGTTTTGATAATTTCCAGTAATGTCAACTCTTCACTTTTAAAAATTGCTACAATTTTCGAAAAAAAATAGCAAAATAGTAGCAAAAAAAAAATGGGTTAAACAAGATTTTATTACAAAAAACTTACAAAATTTATTTAGTACAATAAAATTTAAATTGAATGGAAGTACATTTTTAGTAACAAGAAACCCACAAAAGTAAAATCTTTAAAGAAGGAAAAGCTCAAATTACACTATTCAACACTCCAAAAGTTTCATGACTTCTGTCCATTGTTTTCAGTTAAATTGAGAGTCCTGTTTACGATGGCATCGTTAATTTTTGTCTAGCTTCTTTAGTTTTAAAGATAAAGTGACATTTAATATTTGAATAATTTACACCACTTTTGTATTTTTCGGTAAATATTTCACGAATGACCCTACAAGCTGTAAAATATTTTCTGGATTATTAATCCATATTAGGATATCTTATTGTATGCAAGGCTGTTCAAAATTATGTATTTTTAGATTACTCTTTGAAACTTTGAGAAATTCAATTGTTTTCCCTCATTTTTCAATGAACGCACAAACTAGACATTCCACCAAACTTATGTAAGTTAAAAAATGTTAAGCCCATTAAAAAGGTCGTGAAATATTTAGAAAACCTCTTCACATTTTATCTTATTTTCAACGTGTTTCTAAAATTACCAAAAATAACAAGCTTCAGGATGACTACAGGGCTCCCACCAGAATTCCCAACTTACCATCGCCGTTAAGAAACTGCACACTTTCGGCAAACAGTATTTAGCACCTTCTGTTTATTTAAGTTAGAAGTCTTATTTTTAAAAAAATTGAAATATGAAGCTTTCTCGAAGTCTAAAAGTTTTCGATACTGTGCAAAAACATATTGACACAAGACTGTCTTGATTCTTTATAAAAAGTATTTTGTTCGTAAACTTAAATTAAAAAAAGTTTAAGGGCTTAACAAAAATTTTTAAATCCTTGCAATAACAGTTAGATTCAATAATGTTACCCAATAATAAATAACACATTAAATTACTATCTCCTTAAAACTAAAGCTGTTAGGGAAAAACTAATGAAACCATCTTCATCATTTTTATTTAAGAACCTTTTAAAAAGCTCCCATTTGTTGAGCAGTGGTTGCAATTGAGACATGTAAGGCTTACCTGTCCGTAAAAGCCTGGGTTCGATTCCCGCGGTAGTCAAGAATGAAAAATCATTAATAAATCTTAATTAATTTTATGTTGTAAAATTTCTTTCTTCATAAAAATAATTA
Source organism: Pollenia labialis (assembly GCA_949318255.1). NCBI lineage: Eukaryota > Metazoa > Arthropoda > Insecta > Diptera > Polleniidae > Pollenia > Pollenia labialis. Next base: position 120,944,978 of record OX439141.1, read on the forward strand.
AATGAAAATAAAATTTCATTGACTTTAGCCTAGTTAAAATATCAAAATTTGGATTTAAACCCATAAACAGTTTAACAAAATACCCAAAATACTAATCATTTATTTTTTAATTGTAGAAGTCATTTGCGAAAACTAATTAAATAAAATTTTAACTTGCAACACAACTAATGCAGCATTTATAATATATCTTGGTCTAAAAAATTTAAAAAATTGAAGAAAATTTGGTTAAATAAAAAAAAAATAAATAAGTGATTAATTAAACGAGATAAAAAAAAGTTAAGTCAATCTATCCGTAGTCAAATCAATCAGAAGCGCTATTAATAGTACGGTGAGTACGAATTTTCTTGGTTCAACTACAGAAAAATTAATTTAAGCTCGGATTTTCAATCGCGAAATACTTAACATGTCCGCATTCAATCTCGAATTCGTGCTTTAAATAATCCGAAAATTAGATCGATCTTAGTTTCAAATGGGCCTGATTTAAGAATTATAAAGTTGATTCAATCACGAATTCGTGATATTATAAGGAGAACTTAATTATGATTGATTTACTTGCACGTTTTTCGGTTTAAAGTATTTCATTTATAAAACACTAGCATTAACCCCGATATGGGTTTTAATATAAAAACTTAATGTATATATACATATAACTGGAAATATTAACTAAATGGGAAGCCAGAGTTCTCAATTTTACTTCTTAAACATGAAAATAATGTGTTTTCGTCTTGTTCCTACTTGTGTTGTGTAAGCGTATGCATGCTAAAAGAAATCAATATTGAGAGATAAGACTAATAAGTTAAATGAGATAAAAAGCCTCACCTTGTACTTATTTTAAGAAATTCCTGGATTGATTTTCCAAAGTTATCCCATTTAGGATTGTTGTAAGTAAGTTTTCGTGTTATTCGTACTTTAATTTTTGAGTACTATTCGTACTTAAAGTACGTAAACTTAACTTATACCGGGTGTTTCCCTTCCTGTGAAGCCACTTAATTGGCAAACTGAATGATGACCAACAACGGTGCTTGTAAGATTTTTTAATATATCCAAAAAATGTGAATGCAAATTTTTACGCATTAATACATATTCAGAAATTATAACCAAATTCGGAACTAATAAAACAGGAATTACAAAACAGTTTATAGATACTTAAAGATCTTATTCACAATTCATAACTCGCACAGCAAAAGCTCTCATCTGCTAAAAGATGTTGAGAAAAAAACGACTATCATATTTTAAACGATATATAATAAAATTAATTAAAAAGGTTATAAAGCTATTAAAGAATAATTTTGCTCTTAAAAGAATTTATACAAAAAAGATATTTTTATTTTACAGTTTTTTAATAAATCAGTATAAACAAAAAGTTATTCAATAGAAATTTGTTGATCAAAAACACATTTCTAGTTTTTTTTCTCTACTAGATAATTTTTGGACGCAGTTGATATCGATGCAATTAGAAAACGCAATAAGAAAAGATAATCACCCTTATTAAGTTTGGCGTATTTAAAATAAGCATACGACTCTTTGGTAATAGATTAAAGAGAACGTGAACTTATTTCCTTTAATTTATTACCAAACAGTCGAAGGCGTAGTCTTGTACCTAAAATCCATATTCTTAAAAAACACCCTATATTTGCTTTTGTTCTAAAGAAACATTTTTAAAGTTTTGCTGTTTTGTGTAACAGTACAAGTAAATATTTGCATATAAAATAAGATTTTGTATTGTTTTTAGTTTTCTTAATTGTTTGTTTATGCTCTCACAAAACCAAATAAATTAACAAAGTTTTACTCTTGCCTCAGGAACTGACGCAAAATAATTTATTAACATATGTATTAACAATATGTTACTTATTGAGACATTTTAAATTTTATTTTGCAAATTAAATTAAAAATAGACTAAAGAAACTAAAGAAACTAAAAAACCTATAAAATTTCTTTTGCCATTAATGTAAAAAGAAGTGTACAATTTTATGGTAAAATTGTAAAATCCATTTGCAAAAATCTTTAAGCTCCATTAAATTTACTTCTAAAACTTTTTATGACCTAAATAAAATGATTAAAATAACGAGATATTTAATCTAATTGCAAATGTTTTTATTAGAAAAATTGTTTTTATAAGTACTTAATGACAATGACAAATTTTTTAATTTTTCTAATATTTTGGTAAACAAAAATCACGGGAAAACAATTTTCTTTGCAACTTTGTGAATGGAAAAGAAAAGCGAGAACGCTTTATTAAATTCAAGGCAAATTTATTACAGGTGATCTTAAAGCCCTGCTGATTAAGCTAATTAAGATTAGCTAAAATCACTGTTTGATGTCAAAATTTTGTTTATTCTCTTTTATTATCTTTGTTTCTGTTATGTTTTATTTATGTTTTTGACTTTGTACAATGATTTAACAAAAACCAATTTACTTGTGGTTTTTGTACGTGTTGTACTTGTTGTAGTACCGAGATTACCTGGGATGAATTCGCCTTGATTATATATAACTATTACAAAATTTAATAACAACACAAGGGAACAAGGTTTTTGTTGATTTTGAACTGATTGATTTTTCATGATAATTTGGGTCGCAGAATCGAATTTTCATTTGGAATTATGGCGAAGATTCTATAAAAAAGTACTATTGTGACTTGGTTTATTCACAGTAGTGCGTTTTCTTTCAGCTGTCACATAAAATAAAAATATTTTATTTACAAACTTAAAAAATAAAATTAAAGTTAAACGTGACCACGACGGAATTATAGTTGTTTCCAAACAATTTAGTTTCTGTGGAGTTTCATCCCAATGTTTTACATACAGAACAATTATGCAAATCATTTTATCAAAAAATATTTTTATCCCATATAGAAACCGAGCCGTTGTAGATTGTAGACGTTAGACTTGCATAAAATTAATAAAACTTATTAAGAATTTAGTATATGAAAACAAACAAACTTACAAATAGTTACATTTTCAACAAGTTTTTTGAATTTATTTGCACCGTCGCACAGTGCGAAATTCAGGAAGTTTAGCGGAACTTTATTAAATTTTTTACCCTGCGAAAAAACTCCAAAATACACCTGAAAGTTTTTTTGAAAGCATTTCTTATTCAATTATACTTTTTGCATACAGAAAGATTTTCGATTTGTTTCAGTTAATAGAGTGGTACATATAAACGGCAATGCAGTAGGCCATGATTTTTACATAATTTATTTTATGAGAAAATTGTCAATTATTGGCATTTAAATAATTGCAAAATCGTTTCGTACTCGTGTGTGATTTGTTCGTTAAAAAAGAGATTTTTAAGAAGTAAGTAAATTTAGTTTTTTAACTTCGTTGGAGACTTTAAAAGGTGATACCGCATAATACCATCTTAAAACCCACAACATTTTAAAGGTATGTTTTTCCTCTATTGGGAACACAAAATATCTTCTGCGATATTTTGCGGTCTTCTTTTAAATTAAACTTTTTCCAGAATGACTTTGCAAATTTCATATAACTGCATTTTCTAAAAGTGGAAGGAAGAGCCGACATCGGACGCCATCATTGGTTTTGTTTTGGAAAAAATAGGCTTACCAGTGCTAACATCTGACGCTCTGTGCAGTTTAAAGGCACCTGTTCGTGCGCTAGTTTGTAAAATACAAAAAAGGTGGTGGGAATCCAGTCGAAATTTAGCATAATTTCTAAAAAAAAAAATGCAACTCAAATCCTTAAAAAAAACACATTAATTTTTATTAAAAATTTAAAAAAATCACAAATAGAACTGGTTTACTGGTTTAAATAATTAAGTTCCGCTAAACTCAAGAAATTTTGCACTGTGCGTCGAAAGCAAATTTGTTTTCGTTGCAAAATTCGATGCACAACGATAGAGCTGTCAACTCATAATACAAAATGTATATTCAATAGTCGATGTTCGATAATCATCTCCACATTAAAGAAATTTGGTTTTTTCAATGTCTAATTTGCTTCTATTCTGTCGCAAAGCTGACCGCACTCATCCGCCGATGATTTATTTTCAATCAGCTGACTGCCAACTTTTACATGTATTTTGAAAGGTGTTGCCAGCTGAAAATAATGTCTATTGAGAAACCCAAAATCGTTAACGGACAGTTTATCGGTCTAATAAATTTTTGTTGACATTAATTAAGCGACAGTTTATCGATACATTGAGAAAATTGTCATAAGACGATGAATTCATGTCTGCCCGCCCAAATGATGAAAACTCGCTCACTTTCAAAGGCCTGAACACTAAAGAAAAACTCTGTTGTAAAATTGTTAATAGTTCTCTTAAGCAGTTTATTATTGAAATCCGGTACAATCAGCATAAGAATCATGAACACATATGTGGACGAACTTCCCTAAAAAACGAATTTCATTGTTACACAAAAGTACAGATTCCTATTAATTTTTTTGCATTGAATAACTGCCATATTCATAAAACGTTCTTATTTTAAGCTTATAGTACGTAAAATTAACTGAAATTGTAATATAAAATAAATGAAAGTTCAATTAAAAACCGGTCTACCTATTTTTCATTTATTTTTAACAAAAAGTTTATTTAATTTTTACTGTCAAAAATTCAACTCCATATTCCGTAAAATCAAATAAATATTCAGTTATTTTGTAAAATTTTACTGTCAAAAATTCAACACCATATTCAGTAAAAACTATTAAATATTCAGTTATTTTATTAAATTTTCGTTTACTCCACAAAAGAGCCGAATTTCTAAAAAATACCAGACAGACACCTGTCCGCTTGTTTTTCTTATAAGCGGGAGAGGGAGAATATTTTTATTTACTTACCCAGTTACACACGTTTGTTTTACTTTTGTTGTACTGACCACGTTGTTTACAGAAGAACTCTCAATTATAAGACACCATAAGACCGATATGGCTTCGCAATTATTTTACTTTTAAAATTTGAAGTATTTAACTAAATTATTTTAACAAATAGAAAATGGGAATTGCTTTCACAAAACAAGCAATTCATTTTTTATAGATAAGTAAAAATTAATTTTTGGTAGTAAAATTATATAAAATAACTGAATATTTAATTGTTTTTACTGAATATGGTGTTGAATTTTTGACAGTAAAATTTTATAAAATAACTGCATATTTATTTGTTTTTACGGAATATGTAGTTAATTTTTTGACAATTAATATATATAAGATAACTGAATATTGATTTGTGTTTACTTTTCGTTGCTTTAAATTACATTTTTATTTACTTTAACACAATGAAGAATTTAACTCAATCAACGGACAATATTAAATGCAACTGAAAATCCGTATTAATATGCACTTAGTTTTTTGAATAACTGTTAGAATCAGTTAAACATAAATTTGCTTGGAATTTTAAATGTTTATTTATTTAAAAATGACTGAACGGAATATTTCTTAAATAAACTACAGTCCGTTACTGTAATAATATTGTGAGTGTAATAACTATCAAACGCTTTTTGTCTTTTAAGCTGCTTATAAAAATTTTTATTCATAAACTTACATTAACAGCTTTTTATTATTAACTGTTTGTAGCGATTTTGTGTTTAAGTATGGCAACTTTCTTTATATTTTGCTGCCATTTTCTTGCTAGTGATGCATAAAACTTCTATATGATATTCTATATCAGGGGTTTCCATTTCTTTGCACAATTGTGCAAACCACTACAAACACAAATTTTTATGCTCTTCAATTCAGTCGTCGGTGTGACTTCGACAAGTGTACATGTTTAGCGGATGCTATATTATTTTGTTTCAGCTTACACTCAAAAATATTGTGCGGTCAAAAATGCTTTAGGTAACATCCAATGCCTTGCGTGCAATATTTAGAGTCAAAATTTTAAGACTTAAATGCAGAGTAATATAACAATTCTATTTAATTTTAACATAATTTAAATTGTTGAAAATATTTAACAGCAAAGCTAACGTAAATTTTATTAAGTAACTTTTTTTAACAATAACATTTACTGCAACGTTTAAGCTAACGATATGTGTTTTGTTTGTGAAAAAAAATTCTTTGATACCTGTAAAAGGGTCCCTATTGCTTTCTTTAAAAAGACGTACCTAAATGCAGAAATTATTAAGAAAAAAAAAATAGCCAAAAGAATTTGTTGGTATTTTGCTTGTAAAAATATTTTGGTTTCTGTACCAATCGCGTCGGTGGGTTTTTTCTTTCTTTGAAAACACTTTTCTTAAGTAAGTAGAAATATTTAAAAAACAAGTAAAAAAGTCTTGTTTTGCTACAATTTATGTGTAAATAACCTGTACACATAAAAGCAAATGTGACAGTAGGTAAAATGTTTGGGTAAGAAGATGTGTTTTATTAATGTATTAATGAAACTTTATTGTTTCGCACTATTTTTATTGCTTACTTTTTTATGGTACAATTATTTGACCGAGCCCAAAGAGTTAAGGCTCAGTAAGTCTTTACTTTCTGTTCTGTTACGAACCAGATTTGTTTTTGTTATTAAAAAACCTGTGAAATTGATTAGTTGTTCTGTTCTGTTGCGGTTCAGTTTGATAAAATCAAAAACTTGTAAAGTAATTGTAAGTGACCGCAAAATAAATAATAAAAAATACATTAATTAATTTCTTCAAATTTATGTGCATAAAAGTTATTGAAATAAAACAACGGATGGCGCAAAACAAATTTGTCATAAATGGCTAATAAGTTGCTACAGAAAAAGTAACTTTTACAATTTTGAAACAGAACGGCACGGAACAGAAACAGAAAGTAAAGACTAATTCTGCCTCTCTTTATTAGGCACTACTTACCTATGCGAACAAATTTTTTCGGATTTAAAATTTATTTGTTCCAAGCAACGTAATAAATTAAGTTTATCCCATTTGAAAAGCATTCTACTATTACGAAACTGCCATAAAAGTATAAATTTAGAAGATTTTATTTTATAACTTGTATAACACAAGGGAAAAAAATTAAAAATTTTTTGTGTTGCTAGAAACTTTGTAGCAGTTCTTTACCAATTTAATGTCGCTGATTTTAAAACTGGACTTTTTTTCTATCAGCTGTGATTTGCGTGCAATATTTATTTTTTATGAACTTTTAAAACATAAAAATCTTTAATTTTTTACAATTGTTTGATAAGATATTTGAAACTGATTTAGAGTCAAAAAGCTTCCGAATAAAAAAAAGTGTAGTTTTAAAATCAGCGACATTTCATTGGTAAAGAATTGCTACAAATTTTTTATCAACACAAAAAATTTTTAATTTTGTACCTTTGTGTTATACAACTTATAAAATATATTACTAACATTTTATTTCGGCTGTAAATAAATGCATTCTCTCAATTTGCTTACTCTCTGGTACTCACTAATACACAAGCAAAAAAATTTTGGAAATCCCTGTTCTATATTTAATTTTGATTTATATTTTTTTTTAATTGTAGAACTTAAAAATTATTCTTAGCAAATAAAACTACATACTATTTTAGTTTCTGAACAAAATGTTTCCGAAAGGTATCTTAAAAACTTTTGTTTGAACCTTTTTTTAATATATGATAAGAAAGTATTCGAATTAAAAGTTTGTATACTTTTTATAAACATCACTATTATTATGATTTGTTTATTTTATTTTTGTTTAAATATTTTTGAACAATAATTTGTTGTTTTAAACAAAAAAAAAAAAAAAAAAAACAACTAGTTGCAATAATTTTAAAAATATTCAAAGATAATATCTGCATTTGCCCCTGAACATATTCATTTAAATCATCTACATAACATTTTTTTAGATAATTAACAATATAACTTGCAATTGCTTGTGTAAAATAAAACAAAATATAGTAAAATGTATTTAAAATGTCCATATTAAAAAATAAAACATTTTTTTCATTATTTTTCAACATATTTCCGAAAAATAATATCATAAAATGCAAACACTTATCAAAATGTCATTTTATTTTTGATTTAAAGAAAGGAATACAACATTAAATTTTCTTACTTTATGAGTGGAATATTCAAGGCCTATTTTTCTTTTTTGAATACAATTTTAACAATTTTAGCAAAATTTTTATGAATACGGCTGTTAATCTACTAAAGTTTGGATCTTCCATAGGTTCATAATTTTCCATAGGCCTCACTTGATAAAAAAGACTTTAAAACACATAAGCCTCAACGAATTATAATGTGGTGAAGTTAGTTTTTATGTAGATTAGATAATAAATTAATACCAATAAATGCCCACTCTTCAAATATTCGAACCCTCGGTGGAGGGATGCAAGGATTCAACACAGCCTCTTACTTGTTTGCTAACAAAAAATTAGCTATTCGTATGTACGTAATTTGCCTAAAAATAATTTTATCAAAATACCTTGCGACTCGTATCTAGTTTCTATTTATGTATTTCAATTATTAAAATAACCACTTAACAAAAAACCACTATTACAAAAAATTTTACTGAAAAATACACCTGTCAATTGCTTTTTTCCTGTAAAAATACATTAAGGTTAATTTGAACATATTGCTCTTTTATGGCAAAACAAATTTAACAAAAGAATGCACAAGTTTTGACAAACATACATACATATATCGATAAACATCAAAAACCATCTAAATATTTAGAATTTGTAACAAAGTTCCGGCATAATACTAAATGAATACATGTTCATATCTCAAATAATTCAAAGCAGCAAAGTTAAATGTTTATGAAAATGAATTTTTGTGTATTTGGTTGACAACATGTTGACATGTTTTCAATTATAACAAATGTGTTGTCTACGTTAATATATTCTTTCGAAGGCCTTTCTCTAATTGGTTAACATTGTTTTTTTACCATCAGGATGAACAAAATTTGAATTGAAACGGAAAAGCACAATACATTAACAGGTTCTTTTTGAATTTAACCTCTTATTAAAAAAACACAGCTTATTATCATTAGTTATTCAAGAACATTGTCATCACGAATTTCAAAATTAGGTACAGTGGAGTATATATGTATGCATACATATATTTAAAAAATACAAGGCCAGGCTTATTAATTTATTCACGCACTCACCGACTTATCATCGCCCAGCCCAAACGGCGAAAGCTAAAGACTTGAAATTCGGTATTCTTTTGATAGGCAGATCCACTAAGAAGGAATTTTCTGAAATTCTAAAAGAGTCAAAAGGCTAAAAGCGGCTAAAATCTTATCTTTTAATTTATTAAAGTCATAAATAAAATTAAATTTTTAGCTTTTTAAAAACATATTGATTGAGTTTTGGTACATTTTTGTAATTCTGACTATTCGAAGCAAATTTTTTTTATTCCACAAGTTAACTTCTAAAGTATTACAAATTGGAGTTTAATTGGAAACGAATGACGTTTGATACTTTCTTAAAAATCTTCGATGGAAAATTGTTGGTACTTTTTCTAACCAAATATTTTCAATTCAGAATTAACCTTCTATGATTCGAACTAATCGAGCGAGGTTCAATTCCAGGTTAAATATATTTTCCACGATTTTGATTCGTTGTAAGCGGGAGAATTCCATCAGACTTTGCTGAAAATCCAACTTGTTTGAAATAACTATCTTACGAAAAACTTGGGAGTGCACTTAGAGGCTAACGTATGCGCCAGACGATGAGCATATATCCCACTTAAACTTGGAAATGGAGAATATCCTTAAACTGAAGACAAGGTGACTATACCACCAGATCATGCTAAAGCTGTGCTAACCCTTGAAGACGTTAATACTTGAATATATTCATATGTCCACAGCATCCACAGTAAATTCATGAATACAAATAATTCCGAATACAATTACAAATCTGTAGATAGTGTGTTGAACACGGATGAGGAGTTTCTAAATACATTTAGTCCAGCTGATCTACCGTCTCACACACTCATCCAAGTAGAAGCGAACGTGATGTTACTAAATGCAATAAAAGCCGATTTTATGTGAAAGTTATACATTAAAACTTATTAAATAGAGGCCATTATAGGTATTTACCGACTGCGCTCTACTACTATAACGGATGTAATGCAGTACCCATTTCCCTTAAGGTCGGTTTTGCAATGATTGTTAATAAATCGCATGATCAGCATTGTAAATAGCAGGCATTAATGTAAGAGGGGATTAGTTCGCACTTGGGCAGTTTAACGTTGTTTATCAAAAGTAATCACACCTACCTATCTTGTCGGGTAAGTACCTGAAGGCAGCTGGGAATGTCAAACTGTGTTGACAGTTTTACTCAGTAACGTCTGGCAAGTTATTATGAACAGTTTAATGCTATGTATAACAATGCTTCCCAAATCCCACACACATTGTCCATTCTCCGAAGCTCATTTCTGGTTATATGGCAACGTCAATAATTTGAAGCGAAGAATTTAACTCTTGCAAATTCACACTTCTTGGCACACTTTAGTAAGACCACACACAAAACAACGTTTATGAGTGCCAGCAAAAGGCATTGCACTTGAAAACAATTGAAAATATGTCAATGCAAGCAAATTAACTAAATGCATTGCATTTGGAATATAGCGATGGATAATATTTCAAAACACAAATGCAAGCATTTAGGAAAAAGGCAATGCAATCTGATAGTTGAGTAATATTTTAAGTAAACATTAAAATTAGTAAAGTAAAAAAAAGATTGAATGAAAGTAAAAGTAAAAGATTGAGCAAAAATTGGGTTAAAACACTGACCAATCAAAATCTAGTGTTTTGACTCAATAAGCCTTACCGTAGGTTATATAGAATAGGATATAACATAGAATTAAGAATTGTAAATAATACATTGGACGAAGATGAGATTATTGTATCATTGGACGTGGTATCGCTATTTACAAACATACCTATACACCTAGCGATTAGTAATATTATGACCAAATGGAATGTGCTACAAAATCACATTAAAATACCGAGAACACAATTTTTGAAAATACTTAAATTTTGCTAAAATGAAAATAATTATTTTATGCATGATAGCAAATTATACCAACAGACATACGGGATGCCAATGGGCAACCCATTGTCACCGACTGTAGCCGACATTATATTGGACCACCTAATGGAACAATGTATCGAAGAACTACAAATGAACAATATACAAATAAGACTGATCACAAAATATGTAGATGATTTATTTGCCATAATAAAATATAAAGACGAAGACATAATATTAAAAACATTTAACTCATATCATAACAAATTGAAATTTACTCTAGAGAGGGAGAAGGACAATGCAATACCATATCTGGATATGAAGATACTCCGACAAAATGCCAAAATAATAACAGATTGGTATATGAAACCAATTGCTTCTGGACGCTTAATGAATTTCCACTCAACACAACCCATGAAACAGAAGAAAAATACGGCAATGAATCTAATTGACAAAGTTATAAAAATAAGCAACGTAAAATTTCAATCTAAGAATATGACAAGAATAAAGGATATCTTAATGAAAAACAATTTTCCAAAGGGGTTGATTAATTCATTATTGGCAAAAGTTAAAAATAATATTTCTTCAGGGGAAAAAAACAGAAATGACACATCTGGTAACGCCAAATACTATAGTCTACCGTTTATTCCAAGGCTAACTGAGAACAAAAAACTGAGAGAGATAATAAAAGACCAACAAATAATACTCGCGCATAAATCAAACAAGACAATACATAATTTATTTACACAAACAAAAACAAAGATTGAGTGCAGGGATCAAAGTGATGTTGTTTATCAAATTGAATGTGACGGCGGTGATTATGAGGAGTGTGGAAAAATCTACATTGGTACAACGAAAAGAAATTTAGGCGTGAGAATAGACGAACATAAAGCTGACATAAAAAGAGGAAAACATTCAACTGCACTTGCACAACACTGCATTGAAAACGGACACAAGCCAAACTTTGAAGAAGTGAGAATTTTAGATAAAGAGAAAAGGGAAAATAAGAGATACACGTTGGAGAGCTTAAGAATACAACAAAAATCGACAAGTACAATAAACACAAAAGAAGACAAAGACAATACAAATGCAAACTACACCATTGCAATACTTTAGTAATAATAACAACTGTGATCTAAAAAGGACACATTTTCTGTGATAATTTTTAAATTTACATATATTTATTTTAATATGTTAAGTTTTGTGTTGTGTTGTCCGCCTATACAAAATACTGTGATATATTTTATAAATGATGTTAACTGACGAAAAAGATTATTGTAAGTTGATTTGTCAAAAATTAAGATTATAAATATTGTTATTATTGACTACTTTTTTACTTTGTACTTTTACAATGTTGCCAGATTTTAATAAAACTCAATCCCTGAAGAAGTTGGAAAGAATACCAACGAAACGTCGGATTTTATTGATAATGAAATAAATAATCTTTTATTTACATTAAATTAATGACCTTGAAAGCCTGTAAATAGAAAACTATAAAAAACTATTTAAAGTAATCAAAAAAGGTCGATAAATACTTAAAATTGTAAATAATTAAAATTTAGTATAAATAGTTGTTAGATTTGGAAAGTAAAATAAGAATACTTTTGAAACTCAAACTTGTTCTCAACCTTTTAGTCGGGCACCTTCAACAGTTTTCAGAAGAAGTAAAACGTGCTATGGCTAAGCATAGCATCATAAACCACTTAGCAAAACTGACTAATTAAAAACATTTTAATTCAAAAAATTTATAATCCTTTAAAAATCCTTTATACAATACACAAACCGTCAAGGAATCACCATTACATCCATTAAATTTTACTATTTGGGGCAAGAAGCTGCCGTTACGATGAATAGCGGGCGCTATCAAGCCAAGATGACTGATTTTTTTGCCAATAATTAATCAGCTTAACATCAACGCTAGTTAGTTTCAACAAGAAGCTACTTTCTATATAGCGCGTTTAACAATCGAATTATTTCAAAATCAATTCGGTGACAACATTAGTTCCAGAAGTGCTGCTGCTCACTGGCCACCTCGTAAAAAAATACTGATTGAATTGACCACGTACACATGCTGGAAATTTAAACATAAATGCCATGAAATTGTCTACCAGATTTTAATTAAATTTCATTCCAATAATTTTTTTGTCTTCTATTATTTTAGTTATTTTAAGTTCTCATGCAGATGGGGACAAACACCCAAAATATGAAAAAATTTAACTTGCATACATACATTAAATATTTATACATACATATACAAATATTGCTTCAAGTTGTACTTCAACAATAGTCTTTTTTGGTGACCAAATAGTTTTTGCTTAAAAAAGGCAAAAGAACGTTGTGGGTTTGTTCTTTGTTCACAATGTTTGCGTGGACGGTCAACCAGCCAGTCGGACGGACATCGTTAGATCGACATATAATAAGATTCTAAATCGATCGGTATTCTCTAAGGTGAGCTTACGTCTAATATTTTGTATGTGATACACACATTAGCACAAACGCATAATTCGGTATCCGATAAACCGTAAAACGTTGGGTTTAAGAAAAGCTCTTTATTTTTAAAAAAGAAATTTGATTTTAAGGCATTTGCTGTTATTCTTTAAAGGAGTAGAATTATTTTTGCATCGAAAAATAAAAAAATATAAAAGCCTTAAATTTCATATTTCTTTTTACTTTTTATTTCCCACTGTTTCTTATCATTTTCTCATCACCACCATCAAAGTAAATTTTCGTTGTAAGAGAAAGTGTATAAGTCACACATATTGTTTGTCTAAGTGCGCGTCTCAACTGTTTACCTTTTTGACATGGCATGATACGATCTTTATTTGTAGGCGCATACTTACTACCGTGACATAATCATCTTTAAGTATGTTGAAGGTGTTTTCATGTTTGTTTTACTTAAGTAGACATTAAGATTTTTCAAACCTACGTGTATTTATGTTTATATTCTTGTTGTTTATTTTATTGTCTGGAGGGCTGAGTTTGTATGAATTTTTGTGTTTGTTTATGTTAAAGAATTGTAGGTGTCAAAAATTAATTTAGATAGATTGCTGACAAATTTGCAATGTTATTTTTGGAATTATTTAAATGAAGTAGAGAGTGTGAAGTCAGTATGTAAATTATGATGGCTTAATTAAAAAATTAATGGATTGTTTGAAATTTAAAAGTTTTTCTAATGTTCAGTATTGTGAAATCAGCTTAAAGTGTTAAAGTTTATTCACTACTGCATAGGGTTCTTTGTTAGAGAAAAAAACTTGAGGAAAAAATTATTTATTTCCTTCCTAAATATTAATAACGACTAAATTTCTGGAAGTTTCCTCAAGCTTACGATTAATTTTAAGTTTTACTAGCATTAAATGGACTAACTGCTAGATTATTTATGTCACATGATAATCTTTCGAGCGGATAATTCTTTTAAAGGAGGTCAAGTTTGTACCCAATAAAAAATGGAGCTTCCAACGAAGAAGGTTTGTAAAGGAGAGACGTAAAAGTTTCGCTTACGGAAGACATGAATTTTATATCGAGAGTTTCCACTTTCCCACTTCGAAGCAATACATTGTTGACACAGAAACGATCAGCTTTACGCACTGAAGTTTTTGTTTTGCTACCGTTATTATTTAATGTGCTCCCTAACAAACCTGCTTCGTAGTAAGGGAATGTCATGGATCTTCAAATGTTATATTTTTTCTCTAATTTGTTAAGAGTTCGTTCACTTGCATTACTGTATCTCTGTGTGTCTTTAAATATGTGCTTACTTTATAAAATTTACTACTAGTGCTTTGCAAAACCAGACAAATTTTTATTGGCCATTTATTTGTCAAGGCAGGACCTAGTTTTCAATGTAATTTAATTCTGCCTCTATTTTCTAAAAAATATTTTATGGCCTGTTCAACTATCTCGACAGCAAAACGAAGCGATCGCCATCTATTCGCTCGATTTCGAATCAGATTGGGTTCAACAATTTCGACAGCTTTCGATCGCTTGCTCTTACGTTTGTAAATATTTGTTACTTACGTATTAAAATAATTAAGTATTGCCATATTAGATATTTCTATATTTTGTTGCTTTTTTGTTCAAAAGTATGAAAAATAATACTAAATTGCTTGTTGACAAATACAACCTCGTTTGAAATTTTATCAGCTGTATAAAAATGTCAAAAAATAAAAAAAACGTTTTTGTTGATACCAAAACTAAAGAAAAGTGTAAACAAAAATTGAATTTTATCCAAAACAAAATATTCAAGCAAAAAAATTAATGATACAAAAAAATAAATAAATAAGTCAATCAAACCAAACGTAAAAGAAAGTTAAATAAGTACCAAGTCAATATTTTGCTAGCATCAGCTTGCTCCTTGGAAGTAGTTACATTTGTTTCATTTGACGACAAATTAACGACAGTTGTTCCTCAACAACCATATTCCTCCTTTTTACCTGTAGAGCAGTTTGTATTTTATTTCTTACTCTATCCTTCTTCGTTTGGATGAAGTTTTAAAATTTTTAATGTTTTCCTTTAGAATTTGTAGTGATTCACATAATATTAAGGGGCCTGTCTCTTCAATTTTGCTTTCTTGTGCAACCACCGTCGCAGCTTTAGAAACTCTTGGCGGTGATTCTGATATCTGCTGACTGAGTTTCAGCACATTTAACTTTACCCGCCAACACTCTACAACAAGGTGCTGCAGCCGAACACCAAAGCAGCGTCCGATCATTTGTATGATCTAGGGAAGTTAAATAGTTTTGTTTGTAGGTACCACCACCGGTTTCTTGCAGGCATTTTTTATTTTCTAAAATTTATTTTTGTCCTACATTTCAAATCTTCCCATGTCTGTAAAAATATGTAATATTTTCAAAACCAATTTAAGCTATGGTTGTTTTCTGCCTTTAATTATAATGTGGGATAAAATTTCCCGCCTTGAATAGAATGGATGGACCAATGACGCTTAGTTTAAGGCCTATTATTTTTCATTACTCGCCCATTAAAAATTTATTTGCTCCAAACACTGGTGCACCTTTCGCCATCTTAGGATGTTCCTCCATTTATTCGCCTAATGTAAGCAATATGTCACTCATTTATTTCTCTCAAGAAGCGTTTTCGAGATAGTTGCGAAAATCATGTTTTTCTGCAGTTGTTTTAGCTCGTTATTTTGAAAATTTAATTGTTCATCTGAATTGTAAAAACTATTGAACATATTTATACTGTTCGATTTAAAAAAATTAATTTTTATGGTATATTGAAAACGTTTTCAGTCTCTCCATTAAGGCATTTTTTTTCAAATTAAAAGGCTTGTAATTCAGTGAATTTTTATCAGATCAACACACTATAAAGAAAGGAGGATAAACATATTTATTCGAAATTTTGGAAATATAATATTAATCCAGACAAACACGATTTTCGCGAATAACTCGAAAACGATTATAAGAGAAATAAATGAGTGCAATATTTCAGTTTATCCGCCCCATTAAGCTTAAAAAAATCTAATTTTTAAGTCTAATTTGTTGTGGCGTATTGTAATTAAAAAAAAAAAATTACCAATTGTTCTCTATTTTTATTTATAATTTATTTAAATTACCCTTAAATATTTCTTGTTTGTTATAAATACCATGATTCGACAATAAAACAACAAGTGAGTGGTTTTGACATTTGTCGTAATGTCGACAATACCTTCGATATTAATAAACCGCTTTTTGTATGAAAGTACTTACGTTTTCTTTCGAGTTGTCGTCTAAACGAATGTTCGTATAGAATAAAGTTAGTTGAACCCAAAATAGTTTTCGATCGCTTAGAATGCGATCGAAGTCGTTCTTTCGAAATCGTTGAACAGGCCATTAATTTAATTTCGATCTACAGAATAATTTTCTTTTCTAAAATGTTTCTTACTAAAACATAATCCATCTATTCTATTCTATTTCGGTTACACACTTTTTATTACACAAAATGAGGTTTTATGAGCTTTAAATTATCGGAAATTTTGAAAATGAAAGACGAATCAAATACGCTACCAGGATCTCAGCAGCGTAAGGCAATTGCGAACCCTAGCAGTGACAATAATATTTACTTTGCCCTTTAGGCAAAAAAATTACAAAATTTTTTTAATTCTAGTAAAATTAAACCTTCGTTAAAAAACGTTTAAATTTATACTTTTATCTTTAATCTTTATTTTCCCTTTAACCCATTTCTGTGAGGCTGACGGATGTTTTTCTAGCATGTACACTTTCCTTTTTGTTGGATGCTCCATTAGTAAAACTACAAAAACAAACGTGTTTATTTTACAAGGATAACAAATGTATTTTAAATTATATTTGTAGACAAAGTAGCATAAGGTGTAGCATTAGTTTGCCTTATTACTAAGGACGATTGTTAAAGTTAATACTGGAATATGTTTACTTTTTGGTTTTAATTACGGACATAACAACATGACCAAAGGATTTAAATACATTTCCCCCAGTAACAACGTTGACACCTGGAAAACGTGCTCAAACATCTCAACATAAACGACAGCTCCAACGAAAAACACATAAAATGAATACGATTTCATAATTGTTTCCCTTTTTACCTTTTTATGAAAAAAGTTGTATGTAAAACTTAAAAATTTCAAAACCTCAAAAAACAACTTTGTAATTTTTGTTTTAAGTTTTAAGTTTTTGAATTTAAAACAATTTATATATTTTATTATGTAAAAACATACATTTATATATTTCAAAATATAAGGGGCAAAGACTAATTTAAGTTTCACAATTTGAAATGAAATACAGGATTTTCCTTTAAATTTTTAATATTAAAAACTTTACTAGGATAAACAGAGTTTCTTATGTAACTGTAGTTACAATTTTGAATTAGAAAAAAATTATTCTTTCAATAAGGAAAAAAACAACTGATCAATTTTGCCATGCGTACGGTGATCATTCGTCCTTTTCTTAAGAGGTAAGGGGCTCTGAGGTCACTATATATGTGGACAGCCAGGCGGCTCTTATGGCCGTAAGGGGCTGTTATGTGAACTCGAAGCTAGTTGATGATTGTAGGAGGGCTTTGGAAGAAGTCTTAGGGGAGTATACGCTAAGGTTGTGCTGGGTGCCGGGTCACTGCGACATAGGTGGCAATGAAGTTGCTGACGGGTTAGCAAGACAGGGCTCAGAGATGGAGGACCCTAACTGTATGGAGGCGGTTAGACCTCCAATAGGCTTCTATTTTGGAAGGATCAGGGAGTGGATTCTGGGCGCGACCAATCGGGCCTGGGGGAACCGGACTGACTGCCGGGTATCACGGACGCTGTGGCCGGTGCTTAGCAAGTCCGATTCGGGGTTGCTGCTGGGCATGAGTAGGGTCAGTGTGAGGACCATGATAGGAATGATCACGGGCCACTGTATGATAGGCAGGATGGCGGTGAGGATGGGATCCGAATTATCGGATATGTGCAGGTTGTGTGAGGACCCTGAGGAGTTAGAGACAGTTGAGCACTTTCTGTGCCACTGTCCCAGGTTGCAGGGCAGCAGGCTGAGGTGGCTGGGCAGTAAATTCCTGAACGAATTAGGGGATGTCCCGGGTTGTGGCCTTGGGAGTCTGATAGGATTCGTAATGGGGATGGCCTGGCTGCGCGAGAGGAGGCTGGGTGCTGGCCACACGTAGGTCGAATTTGGTTGGTCAGGATTTCTTTCGGGGCTGGTCCGAAACATTCTTTTCTATCCATCTTTCTTTTCTGACTTGTGCTTTCGCTGTTTTATTTCACCTATTTTCCTTCTTTACATATCTTTCTCTAATTAAGGCGTCACAATGGACCATACTGGTCTCTGGGTGAGGGTGTGAAGGAGACTTCACACCAGCCTTTCAACCTAACCTAACCTAAGAGGACAGTCCTTTTTTTTATACGACGTATTTTAAGATTTTAGAAAAAAAGGGCAGTAGTCCTTTTTTTTGTAAATATATATTTTGTTAAATTATGACTTCTTCTTTAAACTTAAAAAATATAAGTTTTATATTCCCAAAACTCATAAATTTCAACATAAATTTCAACAAATTCAAAAATTGTTCGTTTTATTGCAATAATATTTTTTCTGACTATCCATGCGCCATATTTTGGTTACTTTTGACACATACCCAAGCCTTAATATTCCCTAAATATTTTTTTCGTCTAGAGTCACAACATATTTCAATGCCTGAGGCTGCTCTTACTTTAAAGGACTTTTAATTAAAATGAATTGCACGCAAAGAAAATGTGTTTTTACCATTGGTTACACTACGTGACAAAATATCAACAAAGTCGTGACCAAATGAATCTGACAGCTAATCTTTATGTAAAATTTTCCTCTGAATCCGAATATGAAGTTAGAATTGTCAAAAGCTGAGATATTCCAAAATAACCGTTATTTGTGTTTTTAAAAAGATGATGTCACTGAAATGCAAAAATCTTCAAACATTTTTAACGGATTTTGTATTTCTTTCTTTTTAGTGAAAGGTTATAGAATTTCTAAAATAACCATGGGTCGTTTGTCAAATCGCAGAGTTATAGTGGACAAAATTTCAAAAGTTATAATAAATTTGATAATATTTTGACAATTATAATTTCATATTCGGATTCAGCGGAAAATTTTAAATAAAGATTAGGTGTAAAATGCATTTGGTCAAAAAACAGTCTCGTAGTGTTATTAAATCCATTTTGGCATAATTAGATGGCAGGTAGTTTTCTGTATTGACGATTTAAGTCAATGGGGTGCAGTGTTTAACATTTTGAAAAGTGGAGAAAGGATGATACATGAGTGGATATACATCGAACATTTTGGCTATTGCAATAAAAAAATAATTGGAGGTAAAAATACATTAAACTTGAAGCATTTTATTTGTATATACCGTCCTTAAATGCGCTAAAAAATATTACTTTCAATTGCTAATAATTTTTGGATTATAGAAAAGCCCCACTTAAAAATGGTTACTTGAGAATCACTTTTAGTAAAAAAGTGCAAATCTCAAATGGACTGTACAGAATTTAAATTAGTTTTATATAAAAACAAAATTACAGCTACAGAAATATATCAATTATTTTTAATTATAAAATTTTTTTATTTTAAAGACTGTAAATAGAAACTGGGAATTATTTCCTTTCATAGGTTACTTTATTATATTCAACATTTTTTATTTTTTCGAATTTATTCTATGAGCTAAATTTCAGTTATGTATTTTATAAAGATTTTTCGTAATAGTACTATTCCTTTAATTTTTAGGAATGCATTATACACTACCAGACTATTATATTGTATCTTATTGTTAAATTTACCTTAGCTATCCTTTGGATAGAAATGAAGTATTTTAATTAAAATTTAAATTCAAAATTTATTTTAAAGTGACTCAAATGTTATTTAAATCAAGATTATATTTTTAATTTTCTTTCAACAATAAAAAATAATTGTTTCAATTATCACATTTATTAAATTGAAATACTTTTAAAACAATTTCTTCAATTGATTAAAAACTAGTGATAATTTTATCTGTGATAGTCGTTCGGCAGTTCGATGTTAAAAATGTTACAGTATTATTTGTAACTGTATTTGTAACCCTTAGCCTCAAATTTCCAGTCATTAGTGAGATAAAAGCCAAAAAACCAATAATAAGCAATAATAAGCAATAAAATATTAATTCCAGCTTTTTGTTAACAATTAGCTGAACAAACAAATGTTATTTTTTAACCACTTGTTAGTCAACAGATCTTTCGTTTACAATTATTGTGTAAATTTGTTGTTTTTTTTGTTGTCTATATTTTTCAGTATTTTTTCATATCTAGAAATAGTAAAAATTTAAAGAAAGATTGAAATTTGGTGTTTTTATACCCAATAAAAAATGGAGCTTCCAACGAAGCAGGTTTGTAAGGGAGAAACATAAACGTTTCGCTTACCATTGCGCTGACGGAAGACATGAATTTTATATGGCGAGCTCCCACTTTAAAGCAATACATTTGTGATACATAAAGCGCATTATTCAGCGCATATTAAAATTGTTGTATGTAACGATCGGTCTTTAGATACAGTTTTTTTTTAGTATTCTCCCTTACAAACCTGCTTCGTAGTAAGGGAATGCTGTAGCACTTGAAATGTAATTTTTTTTACAAAAGTTGTTGAGAGTTCTTTCACTTACTTTATTGTATTTCTGTATGTCTTATTGCGTAGCGCATAATTGAGCGCTTATTTTTTAAATGTACCATTAGCGCTTCGCAAAATTATAAATTTTTTTATTGGGTAGAATTACCATTTTTTTGCTCTAATAAAAATGTTAAGTTCACCAATGTACAGTAAACATGAAATGCTAGTTAGCCAATAGTTATCATATTAGTTTACTTATAATTAACTAATTACTGTAAATTTGGGCCTTAATAAATAAAAATAAATAAATTTTACTAGTTGCTTTGTAAAAGTTTTGTATTTAGGATACCTGTACGTATGAGTAATATTTGTTTGCACGCCCCAATAGTGAAGCCAATATTCTGCGTTTGTACTGATGTGTGTAATACATAGAAATACTGGTTCTATAGCTAGGTTTTAGTATACACACACATTAAGTATACACCACAGAATCAATTTCTGAGTCAATCTAACCATGTCTGTCTGTCCAGCTGTGTGGATATTATATTGGTATTTTGATTATATTTGGACACAAATATTTTGTTGCAACCTAAATCTTCCTACTAATTTTTTTGAAAATATATTTGACTAAAACTTTCATACAATTACCACCCTCGAAAAAAGCTTTCTTAAAACAGTAAAAAAGCTGTGTAGCTTGCCAGTTAAATTTTACACAACTAGTTAGCAGTCTTCGTTAAAATACTTTGTTTTTTAACAAAAATCTTATTAATATTAATTTTAAATATTAATAATCTCTTACACTGTTTTTGTTTAAAAAATAAATATAATTTTTATTAAAGTAATTTTTGGGAATACAAAATTTTCAATTAACAAGATTTTGTTTGTTGTGCTTAATTCCCAATTTTCATTTTTGATAAAAACGCTGAAATTTATTGTTGATGGGAAAATTTGTGTATTCCCAAAAATTAATTTGATAATAAACTGGCAAGTGCACGGGTTAAAAAAACTAAACTGGCAACATGCTTTTTTTATGCCAAAACAAAAAAGCAAGTTGTTTTTTGGAAGAACTCCAACCAATTGTAGTGGGGAATGTAAGAAAAGATAAACTCACTGTTTATTGTTGTTGTTTTTGTTAAAGCTTGGATATTGTCACAAGTAAAACAGTTGCTTACAATTCTTATTCGCTTAACAGTTTTATTTAATAAAATTAATAAAATAAATTAATATCTTTGGATGAAGTTGCCTGACGATCTGGCCTAAACAACCAGTGAAATACGCATTGGAATAGCTTATCCCTTCAACAATAAATTTCAGTGTTTTTATTAAGAATAAAAATGGGAATTAAGCACGACAAACAAAATCTTATTAATTGTAAATTAATTTTTGTTAATTTTACCTTGAATTCAAATTTAATTTTTTTTTTTAAATCTTACTAAAATCAATTTTAAATATTATATATGTTATGCAAAATTACAGTGATAGAGATTTTTATATCTAAAAAAAGGAAAACAAATTTTTTTTTTAAAAACGTAAGGGAACTTGTTAACAAAGTAAGTAAAATAAATGCCTAAATACAACAAAATTTAATTAAAGGTTGAAAGGGCAACTTGAATTATTATTACCTTACGCTTTTATATGTAAATTTCGTATCATTATGCTCTAGATAAAAGATAACATAAACATAACAATTTAATTCATAAAACAATAATAAAACAAACAAAAATTGTGGTACTCAAGTTATGAGATCAAAAAGTAAATTCATAAAATAGATAAAATATTTTAAATAAATATGTTTTATAACTTCGTTGCTCCGACAAAATCAGCTATGTGTTTTTTCCTGGTTTTTCAGGAGAGCAAAAAAACCGTTTTATGTGGTTACTTTATCACATATTATTAAAATGAAACGTTTAATTGAACAAATGTTAACATTGCTTTAAGTATTTCGTGAAATAAAACTGGACTTATTGGCCATTGGGCAGCTAGTTATTACAAATTTTTTCGAAAAAACTACACATAACTTATTTTGTTGGAGCATTTTTAATAATATTTTTTAATTTTTTTTACACATAGCTGTTTTGGTTTGAAGAAAGAATGAATATTTTAATTTAAACTAAGCTTATTTTAAGCAATATCTGAGTTAAATAAGGAATAGTATAAAATTTTTAGGACCTTAAAGAATTGTAAGTTTAGAAAAATGTTGAAATGCCTGCAGATATAGATACCATTCTACCAAGATTAGACAAATATGTTGAATTCGATAAATCGGACATATAAATTAATTAATGGGGACTAAGGGAGAATGCCTCGCCCAATTATGACGAAAATAATGACCAGTCAGGGCTTTGCAAAATAAATTTTGCAGCCCCTTTGATACACCACTTTTGTTTCTTTTAGATGACTTTAGAATTTAAGACATCATATATTTTTACTGCAATCATTCTTTGACAAATTGAAGTTAAGAAGTAAACCATAGTTGATTTGCAAATTTGATAGGTGAATGCCCACTGGCATCTTTACAAAAAGGACAATGTGTTACATTCCCTAATTCCAAAAAAACTTGTGGCTTATAATGGGTTAAATTAATTTTGGGACAATAGCCATAAGGAATCTATTTAGTATTTCAAAAAATTTTATAAAATAGAAAATTGAGAGCAAATGATTTAAATTATCATAAAATGCGTGGTAATCTTTATGCATACATATATTTTTTTGAGTGACTGCATATAGAAGTATACTTCTATGTTTTGGTGGGCACCCATAGCAAACATATTTCACAATATGGTCACTTCCAACAAAATTATTACTAACGAAAAATTTTAAGCATATTGTGGATTATTAACCATAATTTAGTCACCGGCAACCATACTATGGTTAAAGTAGTTATCCATCTAGAAGCCACAACCATATGGTTTCCTCCGAAAAATAAAACAAAACAACTGATTGAAGTTTGTTATGTGGTGTTGTAAGTGAAGAATATCGAAAATTAGTTTTTCATTATATTTGGGTTTAATCCACATGGTATGCTAAAGAAGCGTACACAAACAGGTTGGTCGATAGATTGTTGATATGTTATTAATTAATTATAATTAATTAGGAGTTACTAATACAATTGCAAATAATGTTAAAACCTAATTAACCAAGCAATAGTAACGAAGACCTTCAGTACGACCAGATACTCTGGCGGGCATCAAACCCGCAGCCATCGCTCTAATAGAACAGCTTACTACCAACAAGTCTACCGGGGAACCCTTTTTTGACATAAAATAACTGAAATACTAGTTTAAATATATATGTTGTGAAAAACAGTTAAGTGAATTTTTACACATAGCTGTTTTTGTACGAACATTCTGTATATGGGTTACACATAGCTACTTTTGTTAACTTCTGAACCAGTAAAGATATCATTAAACGGTTTGGTGGGTAGGTGTATCATTAACAAAGGTTTCAAAGGGTGTAATAAAAAAAATTTTAAAATTTTACACATAGCTGATTTTGTTGGAGCAACGACGATAAGTATATATATTTTTAATAAATATATTAACATTTTTTAACAGCTTAGGAAATAACATTAAGACACACTCAAGTCTCAAGAGAGTCGGCAAAGAGTATATTTCTTATTTTTTTTAATTATTACCATGTTTCCGAAACATTTTGTTCACTTTTTTACCGAGATTGGACAAATAGTTTAAAGTGCAAAAGTTTAAAGTTGTTGAATATTTCTAATTCACAATCCGAAGTAATTTTTCTTTTTTATAAATAACGTCTACATATATCAATCAAATGTATGTCAAGGTTGATGCCAAAAATAGCATCAAACGGACTTCTTCTTACAAGATCCACCTGTAATCTTTAGGACAATTTGTTTTTAAAATGGTATGTTGTAGTATCTTACACGAGTTTCCATAGTTTTTTTTTTATTTATTTTTTCCATCACTTCCCGGTTATATAAGCCGTCACAAAATGAAAATTTATGTTTATCACATTATAAACATATCGTCATATCTCAAAAAAATTTTTTAATTTTAAGATAATTAAGCAAATTGTTCCTTCATACTTTCTCGTAACAAAAAATCGGTATTTTATCTCAAACTGAACCGAAGTTATAGCAAAATATATCTTTAAATCGGTACATTTTGAAAACTTTAATCGCGTTTTGCCAAGCTCGATTTTTTTTTGTAGATATGACTTTGGTGCAATAAAGGAGCGATATTTTTGGATATCTCCTATTTTTAAGACTTGTCCATGGACAATTAAAATTAACTGCCTGCATCTTATTTTGAATTTATGTTCTTTATTAACTCTTCACTTCACTAAATGTATTAATTATCAACTGCTGCACTGCATATTCTGCTTTTCTTAGAACTTACGAACGTTCTCACTTCTTGTTATTGATCTAATCGACAACCCATCAACAGATGGTAATTTTTAAAGAATAGAAAACTAAATTTCAAAGTATAAATAGTTTTTTCTGAAACTATGAGGAACTTTTATTTCCCGGGATCCCGCAACAAAAATCCCGGGAAAAGGGGAAATAAAATAATTGAAATTCCCGGGAATTTCCGGGACTTTCTGCACACTCGCATTTTTTTGGCTTTTAACTTGAGATAATATTTAAAAGTAAGACTTCTTTTCGATTCATTTAATACTTTTCTATTTCGCGGTCTATTAATTGGAGCTGATTCAATCATAGTGTTAACATAAACTTTTTATTCTTCTCAACTCATTTTCCGAAATTCTTTAAAAATATTTTCTCTTTCATCGTCGTTTATCACCGCACATTTCATGGCACCATATTTTTTACATCTACATCTATCCTTCATATATCTTAATTTTTTGTCTTTCATAATTCCAAACATTTCCGTCCTTTACTCTTCTCTACGAATTCTATTTTTGGCCGAAAATCAAGCTGAATTTTCAACTTGGACTCTTTTTTTGCGATTTTTTTTAGTTTTGGTTGGTAACTCGTATGAATCACCAGAGCCACTATGAAAATCATATGGAACAAGACCTATGATTCCGTCGTCTGACTCAATTCCATAATCGCTTTCAATGGGTTGTGTTACAAAGTTGTTGTTACCAGTAACTGACATGGCAGGCGTCTGATAAAATATTAATATAACAATATATTTGAAGAATTTAAACATATTTTGATATTGTTACCTTAACCATCATAAATTTTATAGCCTAATTGAGTAAGACAAATTTTTTCAAACTCAAACGCTAATTTAATATTTTTATAAAAAATTTATTTACGGCGTTGATATTAAATAAAATTAACGCACATCAATTATTATAACACAGTTAGTCGATTTTTTAATACATGTGATGGAACAATTAGAGAGAAACGGTTAAACTGTACTTTTAATTGGGACTTAGATCTTTTTCTTGTGATAAATTGGACTTAGCGCTTTTGCTCATCACTACAAAACAACAACAAAAAATTAGATAACTGTATTTTTTTCTTTGTAAACAATGTATTTTTACTTATAGCACATTACTGCATTAAAATCTCAATTTCTTAAAAAAGTGGACTTAGCCTCTAAGTGACATGTTAAGCCAGCGAAATGTTATATTTCTTGATGTTACATGTTAAATTGATGTACTATGTTTTAAATTATTTGAACTAGTAGAGGATATTATTTTTATTAATTTATTTATTTAGATATTTATTATAATTATAGGATATTAAAGTTATTACTTGATTCTGCAAAAAAATATGTGTACATTAATCACGAATATGCTTACCATTACTATTTAATCTCTGAAACAGAAAATTCTTTTGTTAACAAAGGAGAAAAATGTAAGTAACATTTTGTGGAATGTATTTTCACAGTTCTGCATTAAGTTACAATAAAATTCCCCTTCTGCATACATAAGTACAAGAGAAGTACGATTATGGAACAGTGTTACCGTTATGCGACTAAAGTCGCATTTTTGCCCCTTTTTGACTGCCGTGCGACTTTTTTGACCCCTTTGTTTTAAATCCCCTTTTGTATCATTTTGTAGTTTTTTGTGCCCCTTTTGCCCCTTTTTGAACAAAATTGTTTTTATACTGTCAATCAATGAATCCGAGCTCAATTTGAAGAGAAAATAGCATCTAATTTGGAAAAAATTAAAATAATTCAGGAAAGGCTTTCTATTAACAATAAAATTTACCTCAAATTTCTAGTATATGTATTAAATATTATGAATAAATTAAACCTTAATTTTCAAAACGAATCAAATTATATATTTAGTTTCATCCACGAAAGATATTGTATTAGAAATTTAAAAAAAAAAAATATGTTATGCAAACAAATATAGAACAAATTGATTTTGTTGATGTTCTGCATATAAAAGAAACTCTTAATATATATATCGGCCACGAAGCCGAGCTAGAAATATGTACTAACAACATCTTAAGTAGTGATATTGTAGAAATTAAAAACAACATTTTACTTTTTTACCAAAAGCTGTGCAAAGAAATTTTATCAAGAATTAATATTAGCGATAAGAGGCTGAGTTCATTAAAGGTTTTAGATCCAGTATTTATTAAGTCAGCTGAAGACATAAATTACTTTGAAATTGTTACCGTTTTTATTGATATAAATACTAACCCAGATGATTTTGTAAAAGAATTCAAACTTTAGAAACCAGATCAAACGATAAAATCTATGAAGCAATTTTTAAAATATCTAAGCCTGAAACATTTTGGTACGAAATTGGCAATTTAAAAAACTGTTTGGGTGACAATTTATATCCAAACTTGTATAAATTTGCTTCGTATGTTTTTACTTTACCACATAGTAGTGCATCCGCTGAGCGGATTTTTTCTAAATTAGCATATTTAAAAAATAAAGTGACAAATAGACTGAAAGTAGATACCTGTCAGTCTATGTTATCCGCTTTAAATTTGTATCAAAATAACTTGGAAGATTGGATTACAAGTGATGAATTGATTAATAAATATAGATTTACGTTTTCAAAAAAATAGATATTTAATAGTTGAAGAAACAACATAACACTGCAATTTTAAAACAATGGATCTGTACATGATATTAACTATCTTCCTATCAATACTTTTATATGCTTTTTCCTCGAGGTTTTTACATATATACATATCTCTATCTATTTAAATGTAAAGTTTTTTTGTATCAAATCATATTATGAACTATTTTTTGTTTTTGTAAGTATTGTTATTACACTATTTTAAGCTCGTTTTATTTACAAGTAATAAGTAACTGTTTTTGTATAAATAATTGAAATAAAAATTTTATGCAACAGTTCATTATCGTTTAATTGCAAACAAGACATGTATTTTCCCGATATGTATACATATATATATGTATATATATATATATGTGTGTTTTTCCCAAACAATTTGTATTATATACCTATAATGTATTTTTTTTATAAATATGAAGTTTATTTTTTGTTATGTTTAGTTTTCGATGAAAATAATTTAATAAATACATACGTTTTTTTTTAAGTTTTCCTGTTTTTAAAGTTGCCCCTTTTTTTCTCAGAATTACCCTTTTTGTGACACTTTTTTTTTTGTAATCCCCTTTTTCTGCCCCTTTTTGAAAATTTTGAACGGTAACACTGTTATGGAAACATATGTAAGCAACATTTTAACAGTAGAATCCAAACAAAAGTTAAACATAAACTCGAAATGAAGAGATGTTTAGTATCAAACTGTAAATTAGAATGCAAACATGTTACAAACGGAAGCCGTATGTAAATTTAAAACAGTTTAACTATTTAACAAATGTAATTAGATTTACGAAAAAAATTAAGTAACCATTAGAAAACCCAATAAAAGTAAAACAAATCATTCATAACCAGCACATGCTTCTTTAAAATATGAAATAAATTATGATACATCAACATACATATTTTAAAAGTTAAAAACTTTAATATGAGTGTTTACAGATGTGAGTTTTTTATTTGTAACTCATATCTTGTATAAAAAATGCATCGACATATGCTTTTACCGGAACATTAAAATTATGCGGTCGGATGTTGTAAATTTAAGGTATTCTGTATACAAAAACAATCTGATGATAAAGAGAAAACATAGTACTGCTATTAAAAGCATAAGCATGTACATTAGGGGTATAACTTTTGAACAATTTTTTAAATTATCAAAAAATACCTATCCATGCCATATAGACCATGAAAATCTATGATAAAAATTGGGGTCACTTTTTCGCGGGCGTTAAAAAAGTTCCCCCCCAAATCACTTTGAAGTTTAGTATTTGTATTTTTTTTTTGTTAATTAAAAATACAATATCTCTATTGTAAAAACAAAAAACATTCAGTTCTATTTTACAGTTAAAATTATGTTAAAATAACACGGAAACTCTTTTTTTGAACAAAATGGAAAAAACGGTTTGGGGGGGAGGTTTTTTATCCAAATTGATCTCAAAAAACTGTTTTCTTGATATATACATCAGTGGCCACCCCGTCGTGATAGGTATTTTTTTTGGTTATACCCCTAATGTACATATGTACTTACTTATATAGTAAGAGTATATTTACGAACAATTTTTTGAGGTTTGCAAAGTTTGTATTTCGTTAACATTTATTTCTTAAATTTTACAAAAATTAAAAACACAGGAAGAAAAGTAAGGGCGATCTAGTTCGAATATAATACCCTTTCGTGGACTTTCAACTAGTTGACGCTGCTGTAAACTCACAAGGGTCTCTGGCGGAAATCGCCGCACAAAGTCACTAACACCAATTTGTCCCGATAAAAACTACTCCATTTGTATACGGGAGCTTAAGACACCTTTACGGTTACATAAGTGTTAATCATGGCACGTCGCAGTTTTAATTATTTTAATGTTTCCTTGTTTAGAACGATTTTTGGGAACAAGTCATATGCATGGGGTGTTTTTTAATGCGAAGAACTTTTGATTTATACTAAATAGAGAAAAGTGTTCTTCATATCCACCAAATTGGCTTCATTCAGTACACCCCAAGAGAAAATATTTTTTATAATGGTCACATCAAACAAAACTCATTTAATGAAACATATTTAAACATCGAAACCTTACCGCAAAAAAATCTTAAGCGACATTGTTTTCAATTTTCTTTGACTTTACTGGCATCACTTTCATCATCTCCTTAAATACAATTATCCTGCAGATAAGCCACATGGCTTCGCGGGAAAATAATATTAGTAAAATGTAAATTATTGTAAAATGTCAATAAATAAATAAATAAAAAAAAAAAAAAAAAAAAAAAAAAAACAATGGTCACATAAAGTAACGTTTTGAGTTTACAGTAAAAACAATTTTATCTCAAGCTACAACTTTCATACAAAATGTTTTTAAAATAAAATATAAAAACCTTCTCCCGTAAAATTTTGTTTTTGAAGTTTAAGCTTTTTTGCGGTTATCGCTGAATATAATGGTTGCTATAACCATATTATTTATGTCGGCAACTATTAAATTAATTCTCCATCAAGAAGCCACAACCTTATTATGGTATGCCTTTTTCACACTTTCCAGCTGTATTTTAAACCGAAAATTCGGGAAATAAAAGAAATATGTAGCAGGGGTTAAGAAACATAAATTAATCAGAATTAATTTGTCATACATAAACAAGTATTATAATGTTCTAAGTAATTTTGATAAATCGACCCCTTTGCGCGAAATTATCGTAATTTTACAGGACATCCATTTTTCTACTTTTCTCTGCTTTCACTTGCAATATCAAAATGAAAAAAGATAAAACGAAGTGGAATTCGCCTACAATATTTTGCCAGGAGACTTCTCTTTGAATGTATAACAAGATTGCATCAAAAACTAAATTTCGAAAAAATACGATAATTTCGCGCAAAGGGGTCGATATATTAAAATTTTTAATTGTGTTGCCTGTTTTATTGTTACTACAATCCTCTGAGTGGTGGTGCTAACAAAAAAATATATTCCTTTAAAAAATTCTCCACAGTTTGGCAGCTGTGGCAAAAAAGTGCTTAAAAAGATAAAACGGATAAATATATTGTTTCTATCTTAATTGGTGGCACAAGGAAAAATATGCAATTGCATATTTATGGTGTTCCTGTTCAGTTCTTTTCTTTCGTGGACATATTTATATGCGAAAGTTAATGTTTCTAGGTTTTAATAGAAAAGTACCAACCTACATTAAGTCTCCATTTACGAATTCTTACGCATTCGGAGTAATATTTATATAATTTAATGTTTTTCTGTTTACTGTAGTGGAAAAAGCAATAGAATTTTTCAATTCTATATATAAACTGAATAAAGTGTGGCCACGAAAATCAACCATTATTGACTGATGACAAATAAACATTAATTTTCCGTTTATATTAAATTTAAAAGTTTTTTGTTGTTTAAGAATATTAATGTGCGGTTTTCGCAATACAACCGATTGAACGTGTAGTAAAATTTTTCTCAAAAACACTGAGTATTTGATTTTACTGATGAATACTTTCTAAAAAAAAATTGAATCAATGAACGGGAATAAATACAATAAAATGGTTAAATTGATAACTAAAAATTGTTAGCTTTTACCATGATCAATGGTTAAGTGATTCAAAAATGATATCCTTGCAGTACAATCTGGTACCTGTAGGCGAATGGCGTTCGATCAATTATCAAACTGCACTCAAAAAAAAAAAAAAAAATTAATCCATCCATACCCAAATCAATCCGAAGCGGTATTAATAGAACGGTGAGTACGAATTTTCTTGAATCAAGTACAGAAAGATTAATTCAAGTACGGATTTTCAATCGCAAAATACTTCAATTATCCAGATTCAATCCTGATTTCGTACTTGAAACAATCCGAAAATGAAATTGATTCAAGTAAAACTAAGATTGAATCAATCTTAAAAAGCGCTTTATTCAAGTATTATTAAGTTGATTTTATCCCGAATTCATGCTTGCAAAAAACCAAAAAAGAAATTAGAAATAAAAAAAACTTTATGATTGATTTACTTACCCGTATTACACATTACAGAATGATAAAACACCAACATCATGCCCGATATGGTTTTTACTTTAGAAATCTTATGTACATAAATATTTGACCAAAAATATTAACTAACTGAGAAGCAAGAGATCAAATTTACTTTTTAACGATTCGTGGTACAAATGAGTCTGGCCAGACCTTTTTTTCAATGTGTATAGAAAATCAAAACATGTGTAAGCCGCATGGTTAAACACAACGAAAAGTTTAAGTTTATTTTAATTAATTTAGGAATTTTATACTAATTTCAAGAAATTCCGGGATTAATTTTCGAAAGTAATCCCATTTAGGATTGTTTTGAGTACGGTCTAGAGTTATGCGTACTTGCATTTTTGAGTTGGACTCGTACTTAAATTAGTCATACAAAACTCGATTTATCCCGATTTGTTTCTTTCTGTGTGGGCCTATAAAAGAATTTCTATTCGTTTTTGTATTGAATCGTGTACCGTGTATTTTAATATGACTTACCAATTTGATTGCGTATATTAGATAGGTCAAAGTTATAATGGAAGTTTTTAAGGTGAATTCTTAAGTCAACGAATGACCTTATTTGGTTCCTTTGTCTACACTCAACAGAAAAACCAATTAATACGTCCTCAAATCAATCCAAAGCGGTTTAATAGTAGGGTGACTACGGATTTTTTTGAATCAAGTACAAAAAGATTGATTCAAGTACGGATTTTTAATCCCAAAATACTTTAATTATCCATATTCAATCCCGTTTTCATACTTGAAATAATCCGAAAATGAGATTGATTTAAGTAAAACTAAGATTGAATCAATCTTACGCAATCAATGAATACGCAAAAATGCGAAAAGTTACTTTTTTTAGTTTTTGTTTAATCTAAATAATGTCGTAAAAGTTTTATTCTAGATGATAAATTAATCCAAATGTAAATATTATGTTTTCGAAAATCCCGAAATTGGTACAAAAATAGCCCTGTAATAAAAAATGCCACAGACTACTAATGTGCCAATTATTACTTTACTGAGAAATATGAGCATATTTCTTAAGGATTTTTGAAATTGATTTCTGTTATATAATTTCTTTTATTCAAAAAAGTCAAGATTGTGAGATATGGAAAAAGGTTTTTCTTTTGGATGGCTTTAACTTGTCCTTAGGGTATGTCAAAAAGGGACACAATTTTTGGGATGTTTTTAACCAATTCCAAATTTAAAAAAATTTTCTAAAGCTAAGTTAAGATTTGCACTCGAAGAACTTGGTTAACGTTAAAGAATAAAAATAACAAATTTAAGAAATGTCGCCAGGCACACGTGGGCATGGCGACGATAGAATTATTAAGGATTTCCAAGAAAACGTTTTTTTTAACAAAATTGATAAATAGGAAAAAGGTAATCTACTTTTATACATTTTTACTTTATGCTTTTTGGAGTTATAGTCTACAAGGACTATTTTCTGAAAATTTGTACAAAATCGAACGACGCCAAACGTCAAACGAGAAGGGAAAAGTATTTTTTTTTTTTTGCAAATTGAAAATTTGGAAAATTATTAATTATAATGCTCGTAATTTCTACGCAAATAAATTAAGCTGTGAAAAGAAATCTATGGTGTAAAAGCTGTCATATTTTAAATGAAGGTAAGCGAAAGTAATTGGGTAAAGATTACTGTTACGCACGAAAAAGCTCAGCTTTCATTTTGTAGAAATTACGGCCACAAGTAGAACAAATTACAGATTTATTCTTTTGATCGTTCTTATAGTTTAAAATGGATTAATATAAATATGAAGGAATAATTGTTAAACCATCATATTCCACACAAAAATTATTTTGAAAAAATCGACTTTAAATTAAAGAAAATAATTATAAATAAATGTCTAAAGCTCATTATCATCTTAATCAGAAACTAATTGGAAAATTGCTTAAATCTTTTGAGTGAACGTTGGGTTGGTTATAATCCAGTAGGCGAAACACTTAAACCAATTTTTTTAAACTCGGGTGGCATACGATGTTTTAACAGTAAACCGTGCATATATTTGCAACAAAAAAAAGTACAATGTTTTATTTACTAACAACGTACTTGCTAAAGCTACGTATTTTTATACGTATACGTTATAAAAATACGTGTACGTATTATGTTACGGCCTGCAACTACAATATTACAATTTTAGATACTTCAATGGGTAGAAAAAAGGATAAAACATTTAGGGGGTAATTTTGTTGTTCACTTCACCTTGCGTTGAGAAAATTTTCATATAAAATTTTTTGAATTTTTGAAATTTTTAATTGCTTTATGTGGTAATTTTTCAAATTTCTTTAATATTGAACTAATAAAATATTAAATTATAGGTGCACGGTCCGGAGTGAATGAGAACCTTAAAAATGAAAAAGGTTAATCCTTTTTTGTTCTTCAACTGGTACTTTTAAAACACCTAGAAACACAAACTTAAACATGCATGTCCTTGAGTAAATAAAAATCTGCTCTTAGGTACTTTTCGTTGTTCTACTGGTACTTTTAATATTTTCGTTAGTATTGGACATACATAGAAATATTAAATTGAATATGCAGAATCCAGACTCCAGAGTGATTGTAAAACTATAAAAGGGACTTTTTGGTACTTTTTTGTTTTTCAAGTGGTATTTTTTGATTTTTTATATTATAGAACTTACAAAATTAAATTAAACATTTACCGGTGGAAGATTATATATGAAGCGGAGGCTGGTCTCTTGCCAAATCGATCAACTAAAACGGAAAAAAACAAATGCTCGAAACACGTAAATTCATAAATGTATACTTATACATCTGCTTTATCATTTGATGTCACCACTTACTGCGGAAATAGGTCGACCAACTTCAACTAAGGGTACGTTGGGAATAGTCTGTATATAATTTTTGTGAAGTTCACACAATATCACCCCAGTGGTTCCGGAGATATGGCATTTAGATTTTCCTATATATTCCCACAAATACCAACAAAATGCCCTCCATTTTCCATATTACAATTTTTTATTGTCACTTGAAAAGTAACCAAACCATGTATCGTAATGTCTTATGGGGACACTGACATTCGGGCGTAAAATAGGGCAAAACGGGTTAAAGCTCCCCCTCCCTCTATCTTCTTAATTCATCAAACGATTTCCTTAAAATTTAGCAGGCATTTAGTGCAACATCTGGAAGGTACTAAATGATATAATTTTTATTATTTAGGGCGATAAATAGGCAAGAGAAGTAAAATCTACCGCTCCCTTTATTTTCTTAATTTTCTTAAAATTTGGTATGCAGACACTTTAACATCTAAAGGAATTTTGCTGCTATAAACTCCGATGATTCCCACAAACCCGTTCAATATCCTAATATATTGGAATTTTGAATGTCAATCAATAAGTCGTTAGGACAAACGATGTCTGTTTGTGGCTTAGATTTGGACACACCATGCACGGTGTGGCATGTTCTCGCGTCGGCATGCCATCGAGCTTATTTGTGTTACTATTCGTTATGAAAACTTTTTATTTCTGTTTGATTTTCATACTTCAGGATAAAAATACATCACTTTTTTATTTTTAATTTTTGAATATGCCGATCATGGCATAAAGCATAATAGTGTTAACTTCATGATTAAGTCACAGGAACACTTTTTAATATAATTCATCACAATTTGGTAGGAAAACTCGTTTATGCCCAAGGACGAATGAGACTTAATTATATAAAAATCTGTTTATACTTTTACTTAGATCCCAAACAAATTTTTATGTCGAATAGGCATATAAGTCTTGTAATTAAGCTTTAATTTTAAAGATTATATGAGGAAATTTGTCATATGCTTTTTTCGGTCCAAGGACCAAATTGTAATAAGTGCGATCTCTCTGATATTTAACCAAGCCCTTTTATTTACAAATGAGACTTGGCTCGGTTGTTATGAATAATTTTCTGTCATTCAGTTCGATCTAGTTGTGATTAATATCTTTAATAGCTTTGAAAGTAATGAATTTGTATTAATCTTTAGGTTTTTTCTTAAAGGTTTATGATGATTATTTTGAACTTTTTGACAGCTTTTATAACTCTCGCTATTCATTGTTTTCTCTACGAAGACATCAACTTAAATAAATAAAATACAAAACTTGCTATTTAATATATTTACATTAACTTTTTTACTCTCTTAATTGATTGAGTGATTGCCACTTAACGAATTTAAATGCAACCATTACGTCAATAAAATTCGAATATTTATTTTCAGTAAATAACATTAACACACTTTCTCAAATGTAAAATATTTATTTTGTAACAGCAATGTGATATACAGTTTGCATCATTTAATTATTTATTAAATATTTTCACGATTTTGTGAATAATCACTTGGGTCAATTTTCTGCATTAAACTTAAAGTAATTAAATTGTTAGGATAATATTTGCATTTAAATGTTATATGGAGGATTCATAAAATAAAATAAAATATATTAGTTTACGTCTTTTAAAACTGGTGCGAAATTATCCGCAATTCGTAACTCTATCCAGTTCTGTAACGGACACAAAAAAGACGTGTTTCGTTCCTTAGATAACGTTAAAGTCAATGGCTCCAGAAATTAATGCAAGTTTTTTCTTTTTTGACTTGGTTCACGTCAGCTCTGAGCCCTCCATATGCAAAAACTTCAAATTTAAATAAAAAAATATTTAGTAAATTTAAATATATAAGTAAAACGATCAAAAAGTTTTAAAATAAATACAAATATATATATAAAAAGAACCGTTAATGACTGTAGAAATTAATTTCATTTATGCATATCTAGCCCATAGTGCTGCCTTCAGCAATGCTTTTTTATGACATTAATAAGTCTTGTGTTTTTACATATACACACATATTTCTGTTTATATTCAACTTAATAAATGTTTAATATT
Organism: Pollenia labialis; assembly: GCA_949318255.1. Taxonomy (NCBI): domain Eukaryota; kingdom Metazoa; phylum Arthropoda; class Insecta; order Diptera; family Polleniidae; genus Pollenia; species Pollenia labialis. Next base: position 120,981,731 of record OX439141.1, read on the forward strand.
GTCCAACATTTTGGATTTTAAAAAATATATGGATTTTTATTTTTATCTGTAGATTTGCTATATTTTTGTTAATGCAATGCTTATAAAAATATTGCTTTGCCATAATATTTACAAATTCAAATTAATACTGTTTTTATGCAGTCAAACAAATTTATTAAAATTCCAATGTTTAATTATGCTTTTGTTTTGTAAATGTCAATAGATATATGTAAATAAATATTAATAAAAACACGTGTGGATATAATGTTCTTTATATTGTCCCCAATCAGTTATCTGGAATCATTTAAAATATTTTTATATATATTCGCTACAAGATACTCTATTATTCGTTTGAGAATATAATTGGAAATGCAAATATAAATTATAAGTAAACGTTTATATTTTTCTACCCTTCGCCACAGGTGAAAAGGGGCATATATAAGTTTGTCATTCCGTTTGTAACTCTACAATATTCATCTTAGACCCTGCAAAGAATACATAATGTGGGTCCTTATATGTTGCAAAGACGATTAAAGGAAGTCCATCTGACCATCTGTCTGTCGAAATGAGTTTTCCTAATCCCCAGATATGATGGGGACCAGTGTTTAAAAAACTGCAATAACTTTCATTAAGTTAGATTTGACTTCTGCCTGTGCTTCTGAAATCAACAACAATTTCAGTCAAAGCAAAATCACAAAACGAAAAACAAACCTTTGAAAGAAACTTTTGCAAGCAGTAGTTTTTAAAATTGTGATTTTGATTTTCTCTTCTTTTGAAAAGTTTCGCAAGTAAAAGTACAACTAGTCTCTTTGCTTTTGTAAGTCGCAAACAGTCTCAGGACCAGGGATTGGTCACACCCCAAATCGGTCCACTAAGACGGGATTTTTGGAAATTCGAATGTTTAGGGGGTAAAAAAAGTTAAAAACGGGAAAATTCGGTAACATATATCCAAAAGTAAAGAAATACAAAAAAATTTAATACTTATCGTTGTTCTTTAGAAAAATAAGCGGACAGGTGTCTGGTACTATTTTGAAATTCGGCCGTTTTAGGGAGTAAACGGGTAAAACCTGAATTTTGGTACTTTTTGACACCCTATCTATCTTTTGAACCAATAAACATAGAACCAAAGTTTATAGCACATTCGAAACTTATCAAAAAAAATACGAACACGAATTTGGTACTTTTTCGAAATTCGAACATTAAAGTGGTGAAAATAATAAGGGGAAAAAATAGTACCAAAAATGGGAAAAAAAGAAATTTGATATATTACTTTAGCTTTTGGTTCTACAACTGGTATTTTTTTAATTATCGTTAATATTGTACCTTTAAACATAAGATTCAACATGCAATGTCCTGGATAAATGTCCGGGATAAGAATCTATAATGGTTTGGTAATAATGGTACTTTTTTGTTCATTAACTGGTACTTTTTGAATTTTCGTTATTATTGGACCTAGAAACTTATAATTGAACATGTAAGGTCCCGAGTGAATAAGAATCTGTAAGAGGGCTTTTTGGTACTTTTTTGTTCATTAACTTGTACTTTTTGAATTGCCGTTAGTATTGAACCTAGAAACATGAAATTAAACACGCAAGGTCTTGAGTGAATGACAAACTGTTTAAGGGATCTTTTTGGTACCTTTTCGATTTTAACTGGTACTTTTTTAAATTTTCGCTAATATTGGTCTTACGAACATAAAATTTAACCTGCAATGTCCTTAATGAATGAGCTTATTGGTACTTTTTGGTTTTTAGACTGGTACTTTTTGAATATCCGTTATTATTTAACTTAGAAACATAAAATTCTAGATGCAATGCCTGAGTGGATAAGAATCTATAAGAGGGAAGTTTGTGGCACTTTTTGATCTTTAACTGCTACTTTTTGAATTTCCGTTAATATTAAACCTAGAATCATAAAATTTAACATGCAATGTCCTAAGTGGATGAAATTCTATAAGAGGGAACTTTTTGGTACTTTTTTATTCATCGACTGGTACTTTTTTTAAATTTCCGCTAATACTGGTCTAATTAGAATTAGAATCTCTTAAAGCACTTGTTGGTACTTTTTAGTTCTTAAACTGGTACTTTTTGAATATCCGTTATTATTGCACTTCGAAACAATAAATGCCCTAAGGGGATAAAAATCTATTAGAGGCAACTTTTTGGTACTTTTTTATTCATTAATTTGTACTTTTTTGAATTTCCGTTGGTATTGGACCTAGAAAGATAAAATTAAACATGCAAGGTCCTGAGTGAATGAGAAAATAAACTTTGGCATACAGATATGTCCACGAAGAAAAAGAAGACGCTAACGAAGTAGCGGGTTAAATGCTAGTTACTTATAAATGTAAAAAAAGTACGAGAAGAGAAAAGAGAATATTTTTTTACTTTAAATGTACTGTGACTTTTGACAACTTTCAAAAGCAAAGACACTGCTTGTGATTTTAATTTTTTAACTTATCAAACGCAGAAGAAAACTTAACACACGACTGCTGATTGTTTTCATAAGTTTTAACAGAATCAATGTTTGATTTTAAAAAGCATAGTAAAGTAAAAGCATTGAAAAGTTAAAATTTTGCGACTTTTTAACCTTTGACTTAAGGGGACTTGGGTGTTTTATATTTCTACCACAACTGCTCCTTATATTTTTGCTTTTAGATTCAGCTAGATCAGTCCAAAGGTTGTAAATTGTATAAGTTGGTTCTTTTATATTAATGCCTTTTTTACATTTTTTTAAACATAACAATTACAACTATGTACAGCGAAGTTGATTCCGGCTGTCCGACTTTTTTTTGTATATCTGGAGAACGGAAAGAGGAAAAGCTTTGAAATAAGGTGCAATAAGGATCGGAGTCGTGGGCTTAGCACAAAATAGATTAATTTATTTCTAAAGAATAGTATTAATAAAACTTTCTGTTCTTACCCCACCGTGGTAAAGGATAAAAAAGATTCGGCATAGCCCAATATATAGAACTCATACTTGCTTTTTACTAATACTGAGAGGGTATTATGCGTTTGTGATGATTGCTATAACAATGGGATGTGTTCTGATGAAATTTGGGAACTGGTTCCCGAAACCCTTGCGTTTGTTTGTGTTTTCTCAAGAACGCATCATTTTGTTTTCGATTGGCCTCTGAATCGTTCAACACATTACAGGGAAAGTATGTGAAGTAACCTTTCTGGAAAAGCCTTCCCTTCCACTTTCAATATGAATATCCAATGCAATGTATTTGTAGGGGGTCATCCCCAGGTTGCTGGTCTCCTAACAAAGAAATAAAAATAAATACAAATGTTGGTTCTTCCCCCCAATTTTTAGTATACCGATCGACACAGATTTGCATTCTGAGTGAATCTGGCTGGCTGTCCATTTAAACCTTGTGTGCAAAGTAAAGTTAGCAATTTATGAGATAATTGGACGAAATTCGTGTAAAGTTAGCACAATGACTAAGCAAGTTTAAAATGAGGAGAATCGGTCCATAATATCACATAGCCCCCATAGAAGCTACTTTCCGATATAAACAATGTTTTTATGTTGCTATTTTGATTTAATTTGGACCAAACTAATTTTATTGCAGTCAATATTGTATCAATATTAGACTGTAGCTCCTATACCTATACAAAGTGCTATAGCTTTAATTGTAAAAGTTCTTTATATTCGTTGATTATGACATATAAGTTGGGGACAATGACTTTTACGATAGCTTCTATGTCATGTCTTGGAAGGTCCAAAATAAACCATAGATTCCATTTAAACCCGCTGCTTAAAACCTAATGTAGATGAAGATATTTAAATAATCTTCGGCACAAAGAACTTTTACATGAATTTGTACCTTCTAACATGGGTTCCTAATAGGATACACTCTCGAACAGTTGTTTTTAAATACTGTGGTGTAGGTTATCATATGGACGAGCTGAACCGACTATACTTTCTTACTTGTTTTACTATTTAAAATTTTCAAATTACAATTTATAAAAACTGTGAAATATTTTATTATTTTGAATGATCGTTATACAAATTGTTTTTTTTTAATTTTACTGTAGCTGTATTTCTTTTTACTTTATCTTTTTTATTTTTTTAATGAATTTTAATGTTAATACAAAGAACTTGCATCGCCATAAAAAAATCTGTTTTTATTTTACAACAAGGGAAAATACTGGCAAAATTACAGCCTATTCAATTGTTCTGCTAATTAAAATAGACAAAAAAATTTAAACGGATGACACAAAATGAATCAAATAATAATACAAAAAACTGTATGCTTAATGTTTGCAAGTGTCATTAAAATTACGAAGGGAGTTTCCATGGAGTTCTGTTTTAAATTAAAAGTAAATTGGGCGTCAAAATTTGAAAGTGGATAACGTTAAATTGGCAAAATACAAAATGTATAATAAAATTTAGTTAGAAAGTTTAACGTACTACAGACTGTCTTAATAATTATTATAAGAGAAGCGTTAATTTTAAAGAAAAAAATCACAAGCAGATTTTTCCCAAACGTTGACTAATGGGGGTTTCTTAAAAAAAATATGCCTTATGTTAAATACTCTAGAAGTTAAAGCGCTGACGGAGTTCCTAGTTTTGTTATTCTTGAACTTTTCTGTTTCCAAATTTCGCCTTTAAAATATTTATACAAAGATTCAGTTTTAAATGGCTTTTCCCTCGATAACTGGAGAAAATCCCTCATAATACCTTTGTTAAGCACAATTATACGCTACGCAATAAGACATACGTATCTGTATCAAAACATACAGTGTGTAAGGCCGATCGTAACATACAACAATTTTTATATGCGCTGAATTATGCGCTTTATGTGTCAAAATGTATTGCTTCAAAGTGGGAACTCGACATATAAAATTAATGTCTTCTGTCAGCGAAACGTTTATGTTTCTCCCTTACAAACCTGCTTCGTTGGAAGCTCCATTTTTTATTGGGTAGTATAACATCATATCAAGTATCTTCCTTGCTATCACAATTCCAACGTGAATTTAGAGAAGTAGGTTCGACTTCTAGTAATCTTTTGAAAGTTACATCTTCAGTGATCTTCTCATACTATTCTCCCATGCAAACTGATACTATTTATACAGATTTTAGTAAAGCATTTGAGAAAATAAAAAAGGCTCTTTACAGTTTGGATAAAATCGGCCATTCTTCTATACTTCTTAAATGGATGTCTACATATCCGAAATATTCGAAAATAATGTAAAGCTTCTCCTTAGCAACAGGAATCCACCTATTATTTCATTACTTCGAGATGCCTCAGATAGGTTTACTTTTGGTGTGATAAACATTTGATGGATATGAACTTGAGAAAATGTGAACATATGTTATTATACAAAAGAAGTCCTTAACTCTGTAGCTATACACTAAAAAAGCATCAACTTGAAAGAGTGGACACTTCCCTTGATGTGGGTGTATTACTTGATTATAAAGTGTATTTTAATCCACGTATATCGTAGGCTGTCACAAAGGCCAAAGATGCTCTAGCGTTACATTAATAAATGTGAATCTCCTTACTAATTGTATTACAACATTATTTTCACATATGTAAATATATTTTTTAAAAACAGGTAAATTACTTGCAAAACCAAAATATCTACTTTTAGATGAAATTATTCCCAAATCATTTTATTAAGCCAATGAATAATTTGATGACAAATTTAAAGTATTTATTTATTTATTCAGCGAATTAATTCGAAAAACAATTCATTCTTTCCAAGGTTCTTTTGTCAACAATTATAGACCTTTGTTATTATCCACCCTCCAATTTGTCCTGTTGCACATATAATTTTAATATATTAAATTGTTTTTTCAATAAACACATCATGTGCCATTTGCGGAAAACTCTGCTGTTTTAATCTTTGGCATCCAGCAGAAGTAATAAATTTCCTTTTAATTGTTGAACATTGACATTTTTGTGGCTTCACAGTTACAAAATGTACATGTAGTTATAGATATGTACATACAAATACTCTTAACATAGTACTTTTTCAGGACTTTCAAAACAAATGAGTACACGAAAACAACAAATGGATACTTGAAAAAATAATTTTTTACTTTAAAATGCTTTTCTCTCGCCAAAAGCTAAAACTTTTTTTTTTATTTCTGTCAACAAAAAAGCGAATAAATAAACAAAACGAAAATGTTTAAAAAAAATGCTTCAAAAAAGCATTAGGGCTGTTAAAATATATTTTAATAGTTGATTAGAGCCTGTGCGCTCGCTAAAAGGTTCTTAATAAACTTGCGATCCTCGTTAATTTACTTTGCTGCTTTAAACGATTTCTTAATATTATTTTTTCAACTTGTATTTGGGCTTCCTTAACTTTTTTATTCAACATTATTTTGTTGCTTTCTTTTCACATAGAAATTTTAACTAACAAAAATAATATATAAAAAAAAACAGTACATAAAAATTAATTGTTTTATCTGATGCAAATCTGTAGCACTTAATATTAAATTTTACATTTTTTAGAATAGATATCAATTATTTTAAATTAAAATTCTGATAATGTATTTTCAAGCAAAAATACATTACACTGTGCAACAAAAAAAAAACCAGCCTCAATAGTTGCAATGCGAAATGAAACAAGACTACAGGTGGAGCAAAACCAGGTTTTATGGGTTTTGGAAATTTCGGACAATAAAATTTTTGAATTTTTTGAAAAGGCTTTTGAAATAAGTAAAAAAATTGCTAAACATACTTCCTAAGTAAAAATAATTTCAGATGCCTGCAGTAAAATTGTATGGCGATTCTCTTATTAGAATTTTTTAATCTTCTAACGCTCATTTCATTGTTTAATTTTTGTCCTTATTTCTAACTTTCACCCAAAGTATATTGAAACGGCACTTACGAACATTTTAGTCCTCTATAAAATGTTCTACGAATATTTTTTGCATCAAATTTCACAAGGCGTCTTTTAGGACCAATTTTTAAGTATTTTTTTTTAAACAGGACAAATAAGATCCCAAAAAATGAAAATTAGGGTTAATTTTCTCTAAAAAAATTACATACAATTTTTTTGTATAAATCCTAATATACCATTAAGCTCATAAATACTTTACCCCTACTTGTGTGAAAAATAAAAATATATGCCACTTTACAATTTTCCTTTACTAAGCGTTTTACATAAATTTTACAAACCTTTGGACTTAGAAGGCGCCTAGTGAAATTTGATGCAGAAAATATTTTTTAAAACAATTGAGCCCTATAAAATGCCGTTTTGGTATACTTTTGTGTAGAAGTTGGAAATAGGAGCTAAAATTACCCCTTGAAGTGAGTGTTAGAGGGTTAATATATCCTAGTAAAAGAATCGCCATACAATTCTACTGCATGCATCTGTACTGAAATTCTATAAATTTTTGTCGTTAAAAATTTACAGAATTTCAGTAATGAAAATATTTTTAGCTAAGAAGTACATTTAGTATATTTTTTTACTTATTCCTCACATTCAGGGAAGCCTGTAATTTATTACAAATTTTGTTTTGGATTCTGTTGCATATACATATATTACTTAAAAAAACTTTTGTTGTAAAATTTTAGGAGAATTTTAATTTTGTATTATTTAATAAATTAAAAACTTAAAAATATCTGTGAAATTTTTTTTTAAACAAGGCACATTCATTGCTAAAATATGGAATTAAAAATCATCTTCATAGTTATCTTCACCTTCATCATGATCATCATCTTCATGTTATTGGAAATATTTAGCAGAATAAGCAAATCAATTGCAGTTTGTGGTAAATTTAAATTATTTTGTGTTTTATCATAATGTTTGTTTTTGCTGAAACTAAAGGATCTGAAGTTATAAGAAACCGATTAAAAAGTCTTCATTTTATTTTATGCGACTTCATTTACGAGCAAATTGTTCTTTACAATGTTTGAAATTTTAATTTAAAAGATTTTGTTATTCGTGCTTAATTCACAAATTTATTTGATGGGACTAAACTAAAGATATTAATCGAAATAAAACTATTAAGCGTATAATAATTATAAGCAACAGTTCTACTTGTAACAATATCAACGTTTAAACAAAACCTTTAACAATAAACAGTGAGTTTATCTCTTCTTACATTCCCCACCACAATTGATTGGAATTCTTCCAACATTAATTGTAGTTGTAAGTAGGTTAAGAAAAAACAAAATGAAAACAAAAACAACTTGCAAAAGCATGTTGCCAGTTAATTTTTTTTTAGGCCGTGCACTTGCCAGTTTTTTATCAAAGTAATTTTTGGGAATACAAAATTTTAATTTAAACGATTTAGTTATTCGTGCCTAATTCCCCATTTTTATTCTTGATAAAAACACTGAAATTTATTGTTGATGGGATAAGCTATAAATCAAAGACTTTTTCCTGTTGTACAGGATATCGATAAAAACTTTTTATTTGTTTTTTTTTTATCAGTGTTGCCCTGTTTTGAAATAAAATTCAAATGCAAATACGAAAGTTTTATAGAATACCTACTTTCATTCGCATCGCATTTAATTTTCGCATTGCATTGGCTTTTGGATCGTGAACAGAATAAGCTTTATTCAGTTAATTGTCACAATTATGGAAAAAAGAAAAACCCATAAGTGAGGTAAATGTGTTAGTTTTAATGTTCCCATAGTGTTTCTATGAAATAAATATTTATCTCATTTTCAGCAAACAGAAGTTCAACGTCTGTAAAATTAAATTGACTTTATTTGAATTTTATAATGAAACTTACTAGCCCAGCAAACGTTGTTTTGCCATATATCTTATTTCTAGTTAAAGAAAGAGAAATAAAGCGCTTTATACCATGATCAGCGATGAAAATATATGTTAGATTTGTATCCTGAAGTATGAAAATCAAACAGAAATAATCAAGCATCATTACAAAGTGCAATTGCGTGTACGATATTTTTTATCAGTCCGTCTTTAGTCAACACAAATAGTCTCGATGGCGAGAACATGCCACGTATAGTTGTCCGTGGGAAAAACGTGGTGTGCCCAAATATAAGTAGCAAACTGGCCATGCGACTTATTGATTGTCATTACAAATGCCAATCTAAGAGGAAATTAATCGCGTTTGAATTAATCGGGGCAATCATCGGAGTTCGTGGCAGCCAAACATTTTGGTCTCCGAATTTCCCATTCAAAATGGCAGCTTTGATAAGGTTTTTCATATATTTTTTAACGACCAACACGCAAAGAAAAAACATGGTTGTGGTAAACATATTCTAAGAGCAACATATTATGATAAGATTCATCATTGTAGTCACCATATTACGATTGTTATTAAATCATATTATGACCAAATATGTTCGTAATATTACATCATAATATTTTTTTCTTAATCATATTGTTATCCTGTTAATCATAAAACGTTAAGAAGTTATAATATTACTGTCATGGTAATCATAATAAGATAAGAAGTAATCATATTGTTGTCATGGTAACCATAATAAGTTAAGAAGTAATCATATTACTGTCATGGCAATCATAATAAGTTTAGAAGTAATCATATTATTGTCATGGCAATCATAATTAGTTTAGAAGTAATCATATTATTGTCATGGCAATCATAATAAGTTTAGATGTAATCATATTATTGTCATGACAATCATAATAAGTTTAGAAGTAATCATATTATTGTCATGTCAATCATAATAAGTTTAGAAGTAATCATATTATGATGCAAAGTGATATGAACTGTTATACATAAATTTTTTACATCATAATATGATACAACTTTAAAAATAATATTTTTATTGGAAAAAAATACTTATGATAAAATAAAAAACATAATATAGTTAGTGTAATCTTTTTGTCGTAGGTCGCAATTATTTATAAATTATTTTATGGAGTTTTCATTATTTTTCTCTTAAAATAACACAAAACTTACCAGTAATGGTGAATATTTTGCACCAATATTTCACAAATTTTTCCACCACTTTAAGATTATTAAAATTTTTAAGCAAAGATATTTTATTTTGTGACACTACAACCGATTTTTAATGTTTTTTTTTTTTTTTTTTAATTTCTTGTTTATTTTAATGGTTATTTTGTTATTTCTTTTTTAATATTTTTCTTTATTTTTTTTAATTTCTTGTTTATTTTAATGGTTATTTTTTTATTATTTAGCCACTCACTAACAAATAATTCGATATGTTTATGTAAAACACGACACAACTGATACAAAATTATTTTACAAATGGCGATACCCAAATATTATTAGAGTAACGATATTTTGATTGCATCTTTAACTTATTATGATAAATGTATATAAAGTTATCATGTTATGGCTATTAAATATCATGTTATGGCTGTGAGTAATATAATATGTTTTGAAAGTTATCATCATTTAGTTGTTAGAAAAATAATTATTTTTCGGTCAACAATACTCAAATTTATAATTGCGATAAACATTAATATGTTTACAGTAACTATAATATTGCTGATATTTAATAAAAAATAACAATTATTTGTTTGCAACAACAATATATTGTTACAATAAACACAGTGTGGTTGCCGTAACCATGCCCAACCATATTTTTTCTCTGCGTGAATAGAAGTGTACTATTGCATAGCCGTGGATGGTTCAAATTCCGAAGTAGAAAAAAAAATTTTCAATACATGCACTTTCCAAAAGAATCGGTTAATTAATCAGAAGGTATAGGAGGGGGTGCTTTTACCTTTTTCACTTATTTTACGCTGTTATTTTTAAAATTTATAGCCTTTAGTTCATTCAAAACTTGAAACTATCATAATAATTAATAATTAATTAAGGAAAACATGGGTAGAGGAAGGTTTTACCCCTTTTGCTCTTTTTTCGCCCTTATTGTAGGAATTTAAAAAAATTTAAATCTTTAAGTTCCTCTAGATATTACAGTGTCTGCATGCCAAACTTTAAGAAAGCCGGTTGATTAGTTAATGAGATATAGTGAGGGAGAACGTTTGCCCCTATTTCACGCCTAAATAATACAAATTATAAACTACAGTTCCTTCCAGATGGTACACTATTTGCCTGCCAAATTATTGACACGACCACGGTGTTTATAAACGGTCCGCCAAATAACTTTTTTTTAGGAAAATGCTAAAAAAAAACTACTGAATATTTTCTCAAATTTCTTTCTTTATTTGAAAGTACAATCCTTCTGGTTAATATTGGAAAATAATTTCATTCAAATGGCTGCGTTGACTGGCCATGCAGTAGCCTACACGATCTGTCCAATTTTTAATCACATTATCGATTGTGTGCAGCTGTATTTCACCAATGCCTTCACGAATATTGTCCTTTAAAGCGTCAACTGTCTCAGGCTTGTCGGCGTAACACTTATCTTTGACGCCACCCCACAAATAATAGTCGAACGGTGTCAAATCGCAGCTCCGAGGTGGCCAAACGACATCATGTCTGCGGCTGATAATACGATCTTCAAAAACAGGGCGCAAAACATCGAGTGTATCTTTGGCTGTGTGGCACGTAGCGCCGTCCTGTTGAAACCAAATGTTGCCGATATCCTCCTCTTCAATTTTTGTGAACAAAAATTCGTTCAACATGGCCCGATAACGATCGCCATTGACTGTAACGGCCACTCCTTGCTCATTTTCGAAGAAAAATGGCCTAATTATGCCTCTGGACCAAAATCTGCACCAAACAGTGATTCGTTTTGGGTGCATCGACTTTTCAATGTATGCGTGCGGTTTTTCTGTGCCCCAAATGCGACAATTTTGATTTTTTCCATGCCCACCAAGATCAAAATGTGCTTCATCTGAAAAGATGACAAAAGCGGCAAAAGCGTATACACAACCATTTTCGTTCAGCGGAAGGATAAAACTAATTATCTGTCAATTCAGATATGAACTAAGTGTTACCGTTCACGAAATAAGAACTAGTTAAAAAAACGTTAGATGGCGACACTTTTATTTATTTAATAGTTATATGGGTAATACTGCACAAAGTCAAAAAATGTCTGGCTCAGGTATAAACTTAAGGGTTAAAGATTCGGCCTAGCTGAGTATAGTAAGTAAAATATTTACATCTTCTTCTTCTATATATATAAAAATGAAAAATAAAAAATGTTTGTATGTTTGTTTGTTTGTTGTTTTTTGTAGTAGGATCTTCTGAGCTCCAAAATTTAAATAAAATAAAAGCGGGGGTATTGGAATCCCCCATAGGACGCCAATGTTTAACATCGCATATCTTAAGAACTGTAATAGTGAGAATGTTCAAACTTTCTAGAAGTCACTCTTATGGTATACTACCCAGAGGATGCATACATTAAATATCGCTCAACTGAAGAACTTTTAAAGGGAGAGTCTTAAACATGGTTAAAGCTACTATTATAGTAAACTATAAATTTCAAAATAAAAATGGGCGGGAGAGAAAGGGGAGGAGCAGTGCCCCTCATAGATAGAAATATTAATAAGAGCCACTGAACGCATTTTGTTGAACTTTTGGTAGTACGATCTTCTGAGCCCCGAAATTGAAATTAAATTGCAGCGGGGAAGTGTTACCCCCCATAGGACGCCAATGTTTAATATCGGATATCTTAAAAACTGTTATAGTGAGAAAGTTCAAACTTTGTAGAGGTCACTCTAATGGTATACTTCACTAAAATAAAAATATAGCGGGTAGGCGCAGGGGGGAACTACCTTCCAACCGATAAAGTGATTAAAGCAGTGTAGCGAAGCGCACCGGGTTAAGCTAGTATATAATAAATATTTAAAATGGTTCTACTTTGTAAAAAGAAAAACTTTTATTTTTCTTTAAAATATGCACCTTCCTTTTAAGCTGTATTGCAACTTTTTTAGTCCTATGAGAATGATTACTTGAAAATACAAAAACTTCATCATCCTTTGTAAACATTTACCTCTAGGCTGGATTTGTTTTTTAGCGAAAACAAACAGCAACAATTTTACCTACTGCATGCGTAAAGCACCACAATTTTTGTTTGTGTTGTAGATTGGGAGCTGATGGTGTTTATTTTATTAGATACTTTTTGTTCTTATTAAGATGGATTATGTTTATCGTAAAGAAAGTTATTATTTGTTTGTTCTATTCAGCGGGGTATAAATGTATTTTATTCCGTAAATATGCGTATAAAAGGAAGTACCCCATAAACTTAATTAATTTTTTTTTGTCAAAGATTTGTAAAAGAGTGCTTATTAATCCAGAATATAAGATTGTAGCAACCTGTTAGAGGAAAGATTTAAATATTATGTTTGTTTACGAATTTATGGTTTTCTTGAATTGTTTCAATGCTAATGATTTTAAAATAACAAAATAACACACAAATGTTATTAAAAAATCTATCAACACAATAATAATTTCTTAAATAGCTTTTATTTTCTATTTAGTTATCATTAAAATAAAAAAGAGTTTCTTAAAATATTTTTTTCGCTTAATCTATACAAGGTTGTCCAATTAGTAGTCTTGCAAGACAATCAGCTGTTAAATATCGGTCATCTAAGGTGTCATTTAGTAAAAGGTTTGGCATTTACGAATATAGAACGTTTTACAACTGAAGAACTCATAAAAATGTATAAAAATTAATACAAAAGTGGGTATTTACTCGTGGCCACTTTTCGAGCATTACGGGATTGTAATGGTTGGCAAGATTATAAAGAAATTTTAAGCTTAACAGATGTGACCAGGCCTGTGCATAATCGCAACGAGCGCTACAGCCGTACGATTCCCAACTTTTTTGGCCTGCAATTGAATATTATGAACTGGACGATATGTAGTTGGCTTTATTGCACAGGAAGTTTTACGTTTTTTTGATTTTTTTTATAGTACACAAATCAGTATGCAACATCAGAACAACGGTGACATGTTGTGGAAATTTATTTCCGAAATTCGCGCCAAGTGTACAGTGCACACAATCGTCTATAGTTTTTGGAAAATGCACTATCACTTCCTTACACATGTTAGTATCTACATAAGGTCCCACTGAAATCGCTTTAAGGCGAAAAATTTCATATAGATGTTGATATCTAGACAATATTCGGTACAAAGGACTCTTATATGAATCTTCATCATATATTTGGTTTGGCGGGCTTATGATTGCCCATGGGTCCCAGTGTTTAGATAACATTGTTCAATATTGAATCCATAAAAACCTGTTTTATATTAAAATCAAAACTTTATCTTGTTAAATTAACCTGCATTCATACTTAAATATGTAAATTTTTTTATTTTCATGTTTATAATATGTTATAAAAAGAAGACAATTCCCGTTTTTAATTAAAATTATTTAGTTAAATAGTACATCAAGTTTGCAATTCTGCTGATGCCTCTGTTAACAAAGGAGAATACAAAATAAGTGAAACATGTGTTACAGGGTAAGTGTTTCACACTATTATATCACACTCAAACCAATTTGATTCTACATGAAATTCACGTTGTTTCAACTTGGTAGAATCTGTTGAAGAACGAGATGGTAATTATAATATGGTTCGTGTCTTATCTAAATTATATAAAGGTTTTAATATTGTTCACTTGGTTTAATCCTGATATTAATCGCAGTCTTAATAGATTGGATGTGTATAGAACACTTTGATCTGATAGGCGGCGGAATGGTGGTGGTGTTGCGATCTTTATAAGGGTAACATTTCTGTGCAAATGATTTGCTCACATAATGAACCTTATGATGTTGAATTTATATTTCTTGATGTAAACTCTAAGGGTTGTAAAATCTTACTTGCATGTGCCTATAGACCGGTCAGGAATATGAAATTGGACACTTTAACTGAGAAACTGGAGCTATTATCTGTGACGTACTCTGAGGTTATTATTGCTGGGGATTTTAATAGTAAATTGCTTATGACTAGTGAACTTACCACAATTATGTCGTCCATAAACTTATCTTCTGTGAATACGCTTCAACCCACACATTTCACATCATCATCACCTGACCTGTTTTTTGCCTCTAATATTAATAAAATATTACATTGTGAGCAGCTGGCAGAATCTGCGTTTTCGAGGCATGACACTATTTTTATCTCTTATGATATTTCAATTGCCCAACAGTCTCAGAGTTATAGCTTTTGCGACTTTAACAATATTGATTACTTGTGCTTGTATAACGACTTTATAAATGTAACATGGAATTATATTTACAACTTTCCTACGGTTGATGAGAAATTGTTATTTTTGAATAGGGAAATTTTAGGTCTATATGATTGTACCCATAAGGACTAGGAACTTGGGAAAAGGACTGAGATCGTGGTTTACTGATGATTTGAGGATATTAATTAAAAGCCGAGATAGATTGTATCACACATGGAAACGTTATAGAACCCCTAAACTCCTACAACAATACCGCATGGCCAGAAGGGCTGTGGTCTCGAAAGTAAGGTCTGTTAAAAATGCTTATTTTTCTAATAAGTTTGAAACGGCTATGGGCAGTAAGAACACTTGGAAGCACATAAGGGATATTGGAATTGGAAAATCAGTTGTTTGCACGGCGGACGTTGATATTAACTTACTGAGCCATACCTTTGTGAATGTCTCGTCCCCTGGTGCAAGCCCTGATTTCTATGACCATATACCATCTAGTAGCTTATCTACTAGAGAGTTTGATTTCCAATGTTTTGATGATTTGGAAGTAATTGAAGGTTTCCATGCGGCTAAATCAAACTCCATAGGATTTGACAATATGGATCCAAAATTCATCAAAATTATTCTGCCATGGCTAATCAAATATTTTAACCACTTTTTCAATACTATTGTCATAACTAGCACATTTCCCAAAGCCTGGAAATATGCCAGGATCGCTGCAGTGCCAAAGGCGGGAGGTGATTTTCGTCTTATTGCCATTCTACCATACTTTTCCAAGGTTTTTGAGCACATGATTTATAAACAGATATATAAATACGTGAACTATCTACTGACTAATCGTCAATCTAGCTTTCGACCTCGGTGTAGCAGTATAACGGCGTTATCTGATGTAGTGGAAGATATTAGGGGGAACTTGGATGGTGATCAAGTCACATTTTTGGTTCTACTGGACCAATCCAAGGCCTTTGATACGGTCAATTATTATATTCTTTGTCTTTAACTCTCGAGATTTTTTAGTTTTTCTTCTTCTTCAGTAAAACTACTTAATAATTATCCATCTGAGAGAACGCAATCTTTCTCCTTAAATGGGTGCATTTCTCGTTGAAAGTAGAACATGGTGTTCCACAGGGCTCGGTCCTTGGGCCACTTTTATATTCGATATACGCAAATGACCTACCACAAAATCTACATTATTCGAAAATTCAAATGTTACTGATAACGTTCAACTATACCTCAGCAGTCCTAGGGACTCATACCTCACTAGTATAAACCATTTAAATTTTGATTTGGACAAAATTTTCGATTGGGCTTCGGCTAATGGCTTGAAAATAAATCCGGAACAATCCAAATGTTTGGTGATAAGTAGAAAAAATGTAGTAATAGATGATGATCTGAATATTTATATTGGAGATGCAAGAATTTCTGTTGTTGCCACGGTTAAAAATCTAGGGATTACAATGAATAGGACTTCGACTTGGTCGGATCACATCAATTAGGCTTGTGGCAGGATATATGGTATGTTAAGGGGATTATGGATTAAACAATACTTTACACCTCTTAGATTAAGAATTTTAATTGCGAAGACTTGTCTACTGCCGACGCTACTGTATGCCTCTGAAATATATGCTGGCTGCAACTCCCGGGATATGATAAAACTTACAACTACGTATAATAACATTTTCTTTGACGTTTTTGGTCTGAAAAAATTTGAAAGAATAAGTTCATATTCCTGACGTTTATTTCATTTACCATTTAATAATGTTCTTAAATTTAGGAGCATTATCTTTCTACACAGGATTATAATATCTAAGGAACCAAAGTACCTCTACGATCGTTTGCGGTTCGCAAGATCGCTAAGGGGGAAATCTATTATACAATTTCGTCATCGAAGTCACGCATCAGAATGCCAATTTTTTATATTTAGTATACGTCTCTGGAATCAACTTCCAAATCATTTGCAAACAACTTGCAGCGCAATAAAATTTAGAAAATTACTTTCAGATTATTTTTCCTAAAGTTTATCGTTTTATTATTACATCTACTTATTATTATTATTATTATTATCAATATTTAATATTTTTTAATCTTTATTAATGTTTTAATTTCCATTGTTTAAGTATTTATTATATTATTAATCTTTATTTTCAGTTAGTTAAATTAAGTACCATACTATTGCTAAATATCCTATCTGTCTAGTATAACCTTTCAGATTCTAATACTTTAACCCTCTAATGCTTAAGTCCGCCTCTAGGCGGGGTAGCAAAAGCCCGTCATTAAATTTTTAATTTTGACAATATATACTTAATAAATAATTCTAGGTGTAAATCAAAGCTTATTTTATCAAAATGTTTTCATCCAGTGGCAACACTCTTACGAGTTTGATAAAAAGTACATTGCCATCTTGAATTTGAGCGGCGACGTTAATTTTTTATATTTTGTGAAGAAAGTTTATATTGTGAATAGAAAAAATAATACTTCAAAGTTTTAGAGCGGGCCGAAAAAATCACTGGTGCGTATCTTAACGTTAAATTGAAATAAATATTAAGTTTTTACTAAAAAAAAATAATAGCTATTGAGTATGGATGTTTCTGCTGAACCCGTCTAGAGGCGGACAGGGGAATTACACAGAAAATTCTGGGATGATTATCAAAAACGTATCTTAAATTATTACGATAATGCCCAACTCCGCCTCAAGGCAGACTTTACAGTTTGACCTCTTACAGGTCAACGAGTACTCAAAAGAAAAAACTGATGTCAGATTCTTGTTTCTCATCCTAAAATTAGCTTAAATTGATTTTTTCAAGGCAAACAAAAAATGTGGCATTATAGGTTTAATTCATAAAATATCATATCTTGTTGTATTAGAAAGCCAACTACATTGTGATAAATAAAATCAAAATAAATAACTTTCAATGTAAATGACATTTTGCCCTAACTTTACTGCAGTGTTGTATTAACATGAATTATAATTATTTAAAAAAAAAATGTTGTTCGCAAGTTATTGTTAAATCATGTTAAATTAACACGAAGTAACAATGAAGAAAAATCACTACCGAAAACGGTAAAATCAACCTTGTTTTCGACGGATTTACATTGATTTTTTTTCTGTGTGTAGGGCATTAGAAGTTCGGTCTTGACCTACTATACTTTCTCACTTGTTTATATCTAATAAAATTTTATTAATTTATTTTAAATGAAATCAATTTTGTAATAAAAAAAATTGTATTGTTTTAAATTACACTGTGTGACAGTTTTTTGACCAAATGTATTTGACAATAAATCTTTATGTAGAATTGTCTGCTGAATCCGAATGTAAAGTTAGAGTGGCCAAAAGTAGAACAGTTTTCGAGATATTCCAAAATAACCATTATTTGTGTTTTTAAATCATTTTACATAAATATTAGGTGTTAGATTAATTTCGTCATGACTTTGTTAAAACTTTGTAACACAGTGTTAAACTTGCCAATACGAAATACACTGTGAGAGGTTGGATCTGAATTTGTTAAAAGTTTTCTTTTTTATAACCTTAACAGTAAAGAGTTTTGTTGCAGGGTATGGTAATTTATTTCCTGCAACCTTTGTATGCACATCATGCTAATAAACTATAATAAAAAACTCCCATTAAACCCCAATATTAGTAAAAAAAAATTACTGTTAAACCATACAACATATCGAAATTAAAATTGTACATATAAAAAATAAACCTTTTGCTAACTTAACATTTAAGGCACATCAGCTTTTAAATTTTTTACAACCAACCCAATTGCCACACTGCATCCTAAATGCTCATTGAAAAAGCTTTGATACTTATTATCCTCAAATAAATAAAGAAATAGTTTTTCAACATAAAATCAAGACCATTAAAAAATGTGTAAAAAAAAATTAACAGACATGTACAATACAAGCAGAAATCTTAAAGTTGTTTGCGAGATAAAATGAGAGAATTAAATAATACAGGCAGCAACCAGTAACAGCAAGATATATACACATTGTTACACATACATACAACCAAGCCCAAAAGATACAGTCAGTAGCAATTCACTTAGTTTAAACTTAAAGCTTAAAGAGATTCTAATGAAAAAATATTCTTGGAGAATGATGCGTATTTTTCTGCCAAACAACGGGATTTATGTGTAATATTGTGGGATGACATAGATTTCAATGATGAAGGCGTTAACGGAGAATGATGGGAATGTGCTTGAAATGATAATGAGCTAAATAGAAGAAGCCTGATGAAAGTGGTAGTCAAGTGTAAATGAAGTGGAAAAGCAAGCAAATCTTTCGTTGCTAGCATAGCAAATGGCAAGCAACAAATGTGTAAGAATTAAATAAAACTAAAATGCAAAAAAGCGACTTTAAATCTTTCCTTAGGTGTTGCTGTTCCAATTGTCATTTTAAACTTAAGTTACCTTAAAAACAAAAGTAGAGCCAAATGTAAGCTTAAAAACAAGACATTAAATTACAAAAAAAAACAGAATTTTGTTGCTCGTTTAGAATTTTCTTTGTGTAACAAAATGTTTTTCATGACAACTTGAAGGCAAAACAACGACATAAAAACAATGACCAACATTTGTAACTTTAGTCACCAACAGCAGCTTAAGATACACAACTTTTTGTTTCTCTAATATGATATATTTAACATATTTTTTTAACATCCTGTTGTAAGGATGTTGTACCATTTTTCCTTTCTTTCTGTACATTTACTTTTATATCCTTCACCATGCGCTGGAGTAAATAAGTTTTTTTTAATGTTCTTAATTTCTAATATAAGCATTTGAACTCATATAATGATATACTATGCCACTTTAAAAGTTGACGATTATAGGGCAAAATAAACGACGCAAACTGCTTGGCCAAAATGTCGAAATTTTCCGTTTGTTCAAATAGTTCTGTTGTTTGCTGTTAAGACATATATTTGAAGCTCCTTTAATAATTTCTAGTGGTAATTGTAATGATTTCAACGAAAACTTTGCAGAGAAGACGTCGAAAAAAGAGAATTAAGATTATTTGTCATAAATTTTTATTTTTAAGCAGTATTTTTTTGCTACAAAGCAGCTTGTAGTTTCAACCACGAAATTATTTTCCTTTATTTTATATTGCTCTTTCGTATATGCTGGTTAAAGGTCTCGTTACTCTTACGTAAACGTATACGTTGCTAATCAGCTGTTCCGTTTTCCTTACCAAACTACTGTGCAAATAGGTACTCTTACGTAAACGTAACGTTGCGTTGCGGATAAACCTGATAAAATTAAAATTTCTTTCCGTTTTTACGTATCAGCTGTTAAGAGTTGTATTTTGGTTTTGAAGCAGTGTTGTCAAAAAAACTTAATAACCAGCGGTTTACTATTAAATTTTATTAATGAGATTCTCATCAAAACATTAATTTAAATAGGATGTAATGAAATCCAATGTTATGGGTTTTTTGTTCGAACTGAATTTAATGTTGGCTTTATTTTTCACAGAAACCAAAGTTATCGGGTTTTTATTGAAAATAAAAGAAGCAGATTACAGCTCTTGTTTATGGAAATAAATATTGTTGTTAAATTTTTAATTTTTTATTTTATTTTATCCAACAGTTAGATTATTTCCATAGATGGAAGTAAATTAAATTGATAAATGTTAAAATAGTATTTTTGCATGTTTCCGGCAGCGGGCTGCTGCAAATTTGCAAAAGCCTTTTTCTCACTGTATCTATGGTCATTTTATTTATTTATAAGTTTAAAACGACAAATATTTTTGTATTTTAACTAAATTCGCTTTATATATTTATAAAACAATAAAATTACACAAATATAAACAACAAATGCAAGTTATACAACAATGGTATTTATTTTATATGTACATTTGTATGTTTACTGCATTTCCACTTCTTATTTTATTTTCTATAATTTTCTTTTACATTTACAACACAAGTTTTGACAATACTTAAACGCAAAAATCATAATTTATAAAATTATTAAATATAACATTAATTTGAAGCTGTAAACACATGAGCCAAAACATAAAACAGCAGATTCGATTTTTGATTTTATTATAAAATAATTATTCGCATAGATTTTGGGCAATGCAAATAGAAAAAAATCAGCGCAATATTCGCCTTAACCTTATTATATTAAATATATATATTATTTAGTTTTATTTGACCTTTATTTTTTTATATTTATTTTGAATTATTTAAGCTTGAGGTCTTTTTAAAAAAAATATATTATATTTATTTATTTTTTTCATTATTGCGCTAACCTTTGCTTAGCTTTTGTTTACATTTTTAAAATTTTGTATTATAAACGAAATTTTCTTTAAGTTTGGTTTTTTTATTATTTCATAAAAATGATTTTTTCATCGAGTTTTTTTAAAAGCTTTTTGCTATCTTATCACGACTTAAGATGTTTTGTCAAAATGTATAAAGATTTTTTTTTTTTTTACAAAAACGCTGATATCGGTATGTATTGGCGATTTAAACAAGAATGTTAGCAACATGTCTTGGAACAAGACTGTGAGCAAAATCAAAACAAATTATAATATACATACATACATACGTATGTACGGGTACACGCATACACCTCAACAACATATGACACGTTTACGTTTTTGTAGTAACTACCAACATTTCAAGTCGACCGCAACGTTTACGTATCCGCAACATTTACGTAAGAGTAACGAGGCCTTAAGATTTCTTTTGATGTCATTCTAAGCAAAACCACAGCATAGGATGGAAAGAGAGAGGCTCAACTTCCTCGAATTATATTATAATTTTTCTCACAAACGGTCCAAAGGCCAGATCTTTTAAACTTGCCAGAACTTGTACGACCTGTAGAGTGATCTTGTTTTCACCACTTTCGCCATGTAGAGACATGTGAGGTAGCTCAATAAGAGGTTGTTTATGAAAAAATTTCATTATTCTGTTTTAATTTTATGCTCTGATTTAAACATGTTACTTATCTTAATTGCTATGGAAAAAATAAGCAATGAAAATTAATTTGTTTGTTCAAGAATATTCCAGAAAAATATAAAAGTTACTGTCGATATTACAGCAGTTATAGTTAATTATAGTCAATATAAAAAAAACACATGAATGAAAGTATTGCCGGTCAAGCCCGCTCATTTGATAGCCTATAGTAACATAATAAATGTAGTAAGGAAATAATGACAAAATTATGTTATGAGGTTATTCCTATATGAAGGAGTATCAATATCAATAAGAAAGTTGTTCATCTTAAAGCAATGGAAGAGAGGGTATTAACAAGGGGCCTATGGTCAGTTCGATACCTTCTAGTACAAAATTCAGCAATGACTTTTTAGCTATTTTAAAAGCTATCGTCGTCAAATTTATTACCAAGATTTAAAAGGAAGTTATGGCATATTGAAATCTGTGCCATTTTGTCAAAACATCTTAAGTCAAATTAATCAAGTGAATTTTCATTCAAAAAAAATTTATGTTTACGTTTTTAAAAATTTGTATTATAAAAGAAAACTTCGTTTTTAATTTGGTTAATTTAATTATTTGATAAATATTATTTTTTCACCGAGCTTTTTTTAAAAACTTTTTTGGTATCTTAATCTAGACTTAAGATGTTTTGTCAAAATGTCAAAGAAAAATTTTCAGGAGTGGTATTTGTATTGGAGCTATGGTCAAATATGTAGGTTTTGAAAAAAATGGTAGGATCATTGAAGTTGTATTGACGAACATGTTGTTTAATACTGTATCCTACTTTGTATTCAACAAAATGAATTTGATCAAGTTTTTATAGTTTTATATGTTTTTGTATATTGAAAATATTTTACTTACTTCAAATGTAATTTTTAACATTTAAATAAACGTAACCCAGTTTTAATTACAATAGGTTATGGGCACAGTAGTGCGATTCTCTATTCAATTTTAACATAATTTAAATTGTTAAAAATATTTAACTGCAAAGTTAACGTATATTTTATTCAGTAACTTTTTTAACAATAACGTTTACTGCTATGTCCTATCTTAACGTCAGGTATTTAAGTTATCTTAACGGCAATATTTTTTATTGTTTATTTTTAAATTCGTAGTTATTTTTGAAAAAAAAACACAATCAAATATTTTGGCAAATGAAAGCCACTTTAACATTTTTAAAATTCACATTATTTACATGCATTTTGCAAAAACAATATGAAAAAATTTGTTTGTTTGTATTTATAACAATCATTAAAATTATTACATTTTAGACGCAGCTTATGGAAATCACTAATAGTGTTTTCTTTTCTTCACAAAAAATAAGCGGTCGACTTTCCTATCATGCCACTGTTCGCAAATTTTTGCGAATTTCCGCTAATTTAGTAATTTTAACCGAATTTTTGCCATTCCTTGTAGTTAAAGTGACTTCAAATCAATTTTTTGGTTTGCTTGAAGTATTAAAAAATTTCGCGAATTTTCGCTATTTTTGCTTAATTTTTTTTTTGTTACTTTTCGACATTATGTTTTTTTAACCGATTTAGCGATTTCAAATAAATTTTTGTGCTTCACTCCAAGTTTGGAATTTTTCGCGAATTATAGTCAAGTTCGCGGTAGAAGCTATTTATTCCTGTCAGTTTTCTGATTCTTTAAGCTTTAACGATTTTTAATAAATAGTAGACTTTGTCATCATGCCGCTGTTATTAAATTTTTGCGAATTTCCCCTTATTAAGCAATATTTACCGAATTTTTGCCATTCCTTATAGTTTAAGTGCCTTTAAATCAATTCTATGGTTTGTTTTAAAAAATTTCGCGAATTTTCGCTATTTTTGCAAAACAAAAATTTAATTATTCGGAAAATTTGTTTTTTAAGCGATTAGCGATTTTAAATAATTTTTACGGTCTTTTTCAAAGTTTGCAAGTTTTTGCGAATTTTAGCCATGTTCGCGATATGAGCGATTTTTTCCTGTGGTTCCTAAGAGCTGTAACGATTTTCAATAAATAGCCGCTGTTTGCGAATTTTTGCGAATTTTTGCGAATTTTCGCTAATTTAACAATTTTTTACCGAATTTTCACAATTCCTAATAGTTTTACCGACTTTTAATCAAGTCATAAATTGTTTGAAATATTAAAAATGTTCGCTATTTTTGCAAATATTCCGAATTTTTGCAATTTTTGCTAGACTAGCAAATCCTAAATGGGGGTTTGTTAGTTTCGAAAGTACTTCAAGTAGTTCCACGCGAGAAGTAGTTTGCTCTCGATGACAGTATTCGTTAAATATACTAATAATTTAACAAAGATGCCACTTGATTGACATTTTTAGCTATGTTGCTAAAATTGAGATACTGAATTGCTGTATTGTTACCGTAAGCAATAAACTGTGCCGGTAAAATTAACGTTAACTTTAATTGTTAAAATTGAGAGAATTCCACTATTGATCCTATTAGATTACCAAAAAAAGGATTACATTGAGGATATTAAGTGGCCGTTAATTATAAAAATAATAAATTTCAAGATTTGATAATCAATTCAATATCTGGAAGAATTCCCTTGTTGAACGGAACCAACTGAGGAACATGGAAGGTTTAAATAGAGGCGGTGCTTTACAAAAATAGATTATTAAATATTGTGATAGGTGAGGAAAAAGTTCCAGCAGTGAGAAAACTTCCGGAAACACCGACAGAGGCACAAACTCGTAAGTTTCAGCAGGCCATGATGCTTCTTCAGCAATATATGATAAAGATATGGATGCAAGAGCAGAAATTTTAATGGCTGTAGAGACAAGTATTGTAACAATGGTAAAACATATGAAAGTCTCTAATCAAATCTGGTGTTATCTGCAATAAACATTTCATCGTAAGTTCATAAGAAAGAAGATAGAGTGCTACCGTTATTGAATATGAAAATTCGTGGAAAACAACCTCGTTTACCATTTTCGCAAAAAATCGATAAATCAACTTCCGAAATATTAGAACTCATTCATACTGATCTTTGTGGTCCAATGAAAACTGGATCTCTTGGTGGAAGCTTGTATTTTGCAACATTTATTGATAATTTCTCGAAAAAAGTATTTGTTTATTTCATTCGAAACACTACTTAGAGAAATTCATTAAATTTACGAAAATGGTGGAAAATCAAACCGGAAAGAAAATTAAAGTGTTGCGAAGTGATAATGGTGCGGAATTAGTAACTGAGAATTTTACAAAATGTTTAAAAGAAAATGGAATCAAAAGACAGTTAACCGCAAGTTATGCACCACAGCAAAACAGCATCGCAGAAAGGATGAACAGAACTTTAGTAGAAATGGCTCGTTGCTTAATGCTGGAATTTAGTTTACCTAAGAATTTATGGACAGAATTGATAAATACTTCTGCATACATACGAAATCGTTGTCCAACAAAATTAAATGGCTCTATTATTTAACATTTACGACGCATTGGTTGTATATCATTTGTTTTAGATAAGTCGTCTAAACGAACCAAATGGGATGCTAGAAGTAATGAACATATTCTTGTAGGTTACTCAGATCAATAAAAAGCTTATTGATTGTTGAAGGCAGGAACTAAACAAACCATTACCAGAAGAGACGTAAAGTTTATAGAAAACAAGATGTATGATACGACAAAAGTAAATGGTAATCACAATTTTTAATGAGCTTGTACCAAATGAAGTCATACGTAAGCAATCAGGTGAAATTAAAGAAGATATCATTGAATTGAACAAAAATTACACAAGCGAAGAACAAGTAAATAACAAATCTGTTAAGGGAAACAAGCCAAAAGAGCCACCAAAAGAAAATATTCTTGATTTAACCCTTCGTCTTACTCATGAGTCTGGCCAGACGTTTTTCGATTTTAAATGTTATTTCAGTATATTTAAAACACCGGTAGGGACTTGAAGTTTCAGGTACCCTTCTAAAATTTAGTTTACTATAAAAAAATGAAAAATATAACCTGGAAAGGATATAAAAGGAAACTTATTCGAATATTTTACTGCACACATCACATTCGTAACACATGTGGTCTGGCCAGACCCATATATATTTTGTGTAGAAGAAGGCGTATTTTTAACTCTCTTTCTTGTTGTTTTTAATTATTTTTTTGTTAAATTATCTATTATTTATTTTTATTAAACACACATACTATTAGCTCCATCTAGTTCTCAATTTAACCCTCCCTATTACACATGTTTTTTAATTTCACATTCGTACGCATGAGTCTAGCCACCCTCAATTTTTTTTTAACTAAATGTTATATTATACACATTTGTTATTTAAATAAGATATGAAAATATGTATTTAAATTATAAATGTGTATAATACAACATTTAGTTTAAAAAAATTGGTTTTATTTGTTGTGCTATTAATATGCTATCCCATTTTTCTAAAGGTCCGCGTAAACAACATTTAAATTCAGCTTATCATATAGTTAAATTCTTAAAACATACTGAAAATGCTGTGCTGAAGTATAAGAAATGTGGTTTACCACTTCTTGGTTTTTGTGATGCAAATTGGGCTCAAGACGTTTGGGAGTCAAAGAAACAAAAGGTTGTAGCAACAGAGGCTGAATATGTGGCACTGACTGAAGCAACTAAAGAAGCTACTTTTTTAAGGGTATATTTTAGAAGAACTTGGTTGTTCTGATTGAAAACCAGTGACGATACAAGGAATAGCTGAATTTGGTTCCAATTATTTCCGTACTAAACATATCCATTGTAAGTGCCACTCTGTGAAGGATGCCATTGAACAAAACGTTGTCAAACTGAAATATGTATCTTCTGGTAAGATGCTGGCTGATATTTTCACTAAACCTGTGCCTAAACCTAAACATTTATTTTGTTGTAATAATTTTGGAATTATAATGTAAATTCATAATGTTGAGGAGGCATGTTGTTAAATACTGTATTCTAATTTGTATTCAACAAAATGAATTTGATCAAGTTTTTATAGTTTTATATTTTTTGTTTATTGAAAATATTTTACTTACTTCAAATATAATTTTCAGCCTTATTGTACCCAAGGCGAATTCATATAAGGTGGTCTTATTTTGAAAACGTTTACAACACTGATTAGTATTTTAACGTTGTGTCAAAAATAATACAACATTGTAGTAAACAATTTTAACAAATATTTCATTTTCTTTTTATTTTAAATTGTTTTTTTTGAAATGTAATAATTTTAAAAAATTTTAAATCTCATAATTTTAAGTGAAAAATATAAAATTTAGTAAATATTCCCCAGAACCACATGAACGGTATATCATTTTGACACAAGGTTAGTAATCAGCTGTTTCTTACGGAGCAAGATAAGGTCACCTGGTGTAAATTCGCCTTGATTGTACCTTTTAGTTAAACGTTACGCAGTTTTAATTACAACACAACATAAGAGGATTGGTTATAGTTCAAAAAAACCCTGTTCCGGAAAAAGAAGTTTATATGTTGGCCATGTGAAATTATGGGCCGATTTATTTAACAAGCTTAGTTCTTATGACATTTGAAATATATTTACCCATTTTCATTAAATTATCAAGTCATTAAGCCGGATGGACGGACATCGTTAGGTCCACTCAGAATGTGAATCTTATCGGCTTAATAAAAGGTAGCTCTAGAACTAATATTTTTATGTGTTATAATCATCATTACAAACGCATAATACTTTGTTCACTATTGTGGTGTGGGTATAGATATCGATTAATGAAGCCATTTCCAAAAAAAAATCTTGTTTTATAAGACGTTATGAATTGTAAGATACACTTGTTTCTATACTGGTTTACTAAATAATTGACTGTGTCATAACTGTATTTAAGGCAATTATAAAAATTGTCCTTTTCCATCTTTCTTTGCATCCAAATAAACATAACATACACATGTGTTTTCCCCATTTCAATTAGCATAATAGAACAATTGAATTTCTACAAAAAATTTTGAATGAAAACTTTTATTTGCAACAAATTTTGTTTCACATTTGATGCGAATTTGTATCATAGAGATCTATGCAAATTAAATTTTATTTTATAACTTCTGAACTCCTATGGGAGTGTATGCGAGTCTGTAGTAACTTTATGTATGCAAAATGAAATGCAATTTGTTTTTAGAAAATTACATTATGTCATTTGTTAGTTGTACAAAGTAAATATGTTTTGGTTAGATTTTGAGCCAAACTAAAAGATTTAACTTTGCTATGGATTTTAGGTATTTAACTAAAAACATACACAGCACAGCACACACACACATCCCAATTAGTCCTAATTATTGAGGATTATTGAAAGCTTGCAATTAAACATTAAATGTTATTAGAATTAGTAATGTTTTGTTAAAACATCAAATAAAATTAGTTAATTTGCAAAAGTTTTTCTTTGCAATCATGTTTAATTCATTGAATAATTAAAGGAAGTAGCAAGTATATTTGTACGTTTATTTTGACGAGAATATTGAATTTCATTAAGGAAAATAAATCAGTATTTTCTTTTATTAAAAATTCACAATCAATTTAGTTTTTTAAGGAAAAAGATTTTTAACTAAATGCTCAATTCGTAACGTTTATCAAACATGAACAAAAAAATTTGACGGAAGTAATTTTGCGTAAATTGTATTTTTTAAGAACGCATTGTTAGTTTTTTTTAGCCAACATTACAAACGAGTAAAATTTTTAAATCCTAAGTTCACATTTATTCTACTCATTTTAAATTAAATGCCTTAATTTTAGCCCAAAGGCTAATTTAAGCTAATGAAATCTTAAATAAATTGTTCACCCCAAATTTTGATATTGCAAATTCTTATCAATACATTAATCAATTACTAAAATCACTTTTATCTAAGTAGCATAAAAGGTTTTACTCTTTATTACAAAAAATAAAAAAAAGATCACAAGAAGAAAAAACACTTAAAAATCTTACAAGTTTTGTTTCCGCTTTCATCAGTAAAGGAAATTGAATTCTTTTTTTTTTTTTTTTGGTAGTTTTTGGGAAAATGTATTATGAAGTAGATATGTTATGCTTAATATATGTAATTCTAAATTAAAATGAGTGGGATGGCGATATTTGGCAAAGCCGAATCTTTTACACTCTAATTTCGAAGAAACACATAAGAAGTCTATGTTGAATTGTACTGAATCTACTACAGCCATTAGAATTAATTAAACTACGGATAAGCAAAGCTAAAATTCATAAAATTATTCAGTTTATATGTACGTATGAGTGATATTTCCAAACTGCTTTATAGGCAGATTTGCCAAGTATTAAAAAAAATTTTAAAAAGCTGCCTAAATATTACTGCTTTTTTCAAAAATCCCTTTATAAAATTTTGGCAATGATTTTATTTTAAATAGATTAGTTTTTATAGAACTTAATTAAGTATTATTACTTTCACGCTGGAGGAACATCCTACACGCAGAGAAAAAATATGGTTGGGCATGGTTACGGCAACCACACTGTGTTTATTGTAACAATATATTGTTGTTGTACACAAATAATTGTTATTTTTATTAAATATCAGCAATATTATAGTTACTGTAAACATATTAATGTTTATCGCAATTATAAATTTGAGTATTGTTGACCGAAAAATAATTATTTTTCTAACAACTAAATTATGATAACTTTCAAAACATATTATATTACTCACAGCCATAACATGATATTTAATAGCCATAACATGATAACTTTATATACATTTATCATAATAAGTTTAAGATGCAATCAAAATATCGTTACTCTAATAATAATTTGGTATCGCCATTTGTAAAATAATTTTGTATCAGTTGTGTCGTGTTTTACATAAAAAGTTCGAATTATGTATTTGTTAGTGAGTGGCTAAATAACAAAAAAATAACCATTAAAATAAACAAGAAATTAAAAAAAAATAAAGAAAAATATTAAAAAAGAAATAACAAAATAACCATTGAAATAAACAAGAAATTAAAAAAAAACATTAAAAATGGGTTGTAGTGTCACAAAATAAAATATCTTTGCTTAAAAATTTTAATAATCTTAAAGTGGTGGAAAAATTTGTGAAATATTGGTGCAAAATATTGACCATTACTGGTAAGTTTTGTGTTATTTTAAGAGAAAAATAATGAAAACTCCATAAAATAATTTATAAATAATTTCGACCTACGACAAAAAGATTACAGTAACTATATTATGTTTTTTATTTTATCACAAGTATTTTTTTCCAATAAAAATATTATGTTTAAAGTTGTATAATATTGTAATGTAAAAAATTTATGTATAACAGTTCATATCACTTTGCATCATAATATGATTACTTCTAAACTTATTATGATTGCCATGACAATAATATGATTACCTCTAAACTTATTATGATTGTCATGACAATAATATGATTACTTGTAAATTTATTATGATTGCCATGACAATAATATGATTACTTCTAAACTAATTATGATTGCCATGACAATAATATGATTACTTCTAAACTTATTATGATTGCCATGACAGTAATATGATTACCTATTAACTTATTATGGTTACCATGACAACAATATGATTACTTCTTATCTTATTATGATTACCATGACAGTAATATTATAACTTCTTAACGTTTTATGATTAACAGGATAACAATATGATTAAGGGAAAAATATTATGATGTAATATTACGAACATATTTGGTCATAATATGATTTAATAACAATCGTAATATGGTGACTACAATCATGAATCTTATCATAATATGTTGCTCTTAGAATATGTTTACCACAACCATGTTTTTTCTCTGCGTGTACACATTCAATGCAGGCTTCCGTTTTGTTTTCTGTCAAAAAGTATAATCAGAGTAATTATTAAACTTCAAAAAGGGTAGAATCTAGCGCGGACCCACCTTTACCGGTTGGGGGAAGGGGCACTATTTAAAAATTTATTTAAACATAAAATGCAATTTTGCTGTTACCTCTTTTAAATATGTTAAAAATAAATAAATTAAATTAACATCAGATATAATATAATTAATATTTGAGGTATTCACAAGGTAGGCATAAATAAAGTCATATGTCTTAAAACAATAACAAGAAAATAATATGACTGCTGCGAGCAAACCTCATAATTTTCTACGAAGTAGTAGTTATGACAAAAACATTAAACACAGCATAACAAGTCTTATTATTTTCGGTGTTTTCTTCTATGAAACACAACAATAATTTTTTTAAGCATTGGTAAAATATTAAGATATTATGACAATATGAGTCGAAAGGACACCATGTGAATCCCCCAAATATATTTAAGAAACAAGTAATTTGAAATATGTGTGTTTAAGCATAAGTCTTTTAAATAAGCGTACGAAAAATGTAAAAAAGATTATTTCTCCAAATTCTGAAAGGGCTGTCAATAATAGTCTCGGAAGCAATGTGGAAATCTAAACACTATTTTGATAATATTGAAAACCATTTTTTTTTTTTGGTAATTTTAAATTATTATAATTAAAATCGGATTAGAATAACATACTGACAAAAACATATTACTTACATAAACAAATAATCAAAGAAGAACCGTATAAAATTGACTGTACTCGTTTGAGTACACTGATAACATGCATAGGTAAAAAATAATTTTTTTTTTTTTTAGATTTTAACTATGAGTGAAGATTTTAACAAAAGTGATTCAAAAGGCTTTAAGAATCTGTTGATATCATATCATGTGATGACGAAGGAGGTCTTAAGGAACATATAACGGTTTCAAGCATACCAAACGACAAATCTGGTACCATTGAAGTTTTCGTAAATCTTGAAATCATTGACAACGAAGTCAGTGACAATAGTTACGATGAACCGTTGGCACCAAAGAAAACTTGGCAACACTTCGCAAACCAAATAAATTCTATTTGGAGGAAAAGTTCTGAATCGCAGAGCTCAACCCCTCAACAGAGCTCTGGAGTTTGTAAAAGATAAAATAGTGTACGTGAAGAAATATTTGAAAAATCTTTGATCACAATGTCTTTGACCTTATTGCATCTAATTATCGAACTCAAATCGAGCTGGCTTCCTTCAAATGAAATGCTTAGCGAGACGGTAACGAAAATATTCCTAAAGTCGATGGTAAAACATTTTAGCGACCAGCAATGCATTCTAAGAAAGCTAGTTCGATTTGGCTTCACAAACTTTGTTGCGGCTATTTCTATTGGCTATTGCTGCCAGTTAGATTTGTACTCCGGAAAATCGCATGCGGAATCTTCTGATCCATTTGGTTTACGTGTTGTTAAAATTTGTTTGAGTAGTTGAATTGCAATGCACGAAATTATAGTGTTTTTTACATTTATTTACTAGATCTTTAAGTTTGCAAATTAATCTCGAAATAGGGTGGACACTTTCCTACTAAACTGCAAAACCATATAAGAGCTCGTCGGTATTATAAGAAGTGCTTAATAATACTTTGCCTTGAAAAACAATATTTTGAAAACTTTCATACAAAGGTCATTCATTGTACTCAGTTGAGTACACCCCAAAAACTCAGTTCAATTTTTTTTTCATATTTTCCATTTCATGTTATTTTTAGTACTTATTTTAATAAGTAAATAAAGTTTAACTAAAAAAACAGTTTTTTATTGACCTCTTATGGGTTAAATTATTGACCGACAATCAGAAAGTTTTAAGCTTTTTTTTAGCAATGTAACTGAGTACAATATCATGATTCGTAACAGTTTAAGCCTATGATTTTTCGAAGGGAAATTTATACTGGAGCCATGGTAAGATATGGACCAATCATCCTAAAATTCTGTAGAGTGATTTTTGGTATTTAAAACACAAACTTCAATGCATTTCAATACAGCAGTGAAATTTGTTTTAGCGTTTACAGTAAATTTCAAAAGGCTGCATATGAAGTGTCATTTCTAGTTATAAAACTGTGACGTACCAATTTCTATTATGATAGCATTACTTATTACGGTTTTGGCGTATTAAACAGTTTTCTGGGAGTAGGGTTTTTATCGCTCCGGTAAATTATGGACCGATCTTCAGTGTTATTTCCAGGCGAACAAGACGAACTTTTGCAAAATCCTTTATCATTCCGTGCATTATTCCACCAGCTATGTTAGTTTTTGTTACAAAATTATCAATTTTTTAGAGTGATGGTTTCATATTATGATTTATAGCTCTGAGCCTACTGAACAGATTTAGCTGGATTTTAATACCAAACAGTTTAAGATAACATCAAGCAATGTGACACCAAGTTTTCTTCTTTCTTTTGAGTTTTTCGAAAGTGAGCGTGTGTGCAACAGGCGGACACTGCTAAATCGACATCTCAATCGAATTACTCAAGGAGCCAGAATATACATACAGTGCACTCTGGAAAACGTCAACTAATTAAAACCGCGGGTGTTGACGTTTAACAAATTGTTGACGTTTACGAATGTAACATTTTTATATAAAAAACATATCGATAATGTGCTTTTAAACGTTTTTATTAATTATTACCTAAATCCAAACATAAACAAATTCAAAAAGGAAATAAAAAAGGCATTCAACCTGACTAAAACCATAGGTAGGTAGGTAGGTAGAAAGGCTGGTGTGAAGTTTCCTCCACACCTTCACCCAGAGACCAATATGGTCCATTGCGACGCCTTAATTAGGATTGATAAGGTGAAAAGGTAGATGAAAAAGAGAATGACAGCCCGAGAATAAGAAAATAGATATAGAAATAAAGCAAAGACCAAACCAAAATTCACACTACACGCGGACAGCGCCCCGTCTCCTCTCGCGCAGCCAGGTCATCCCCATTACGAATCCTATAAGACCCTCGAGTCCACACCCCGAGACGTCCCCTAACTCGCCCAGGAATCTACTGCCCAGCCACCTTAGCCTGCTATTCTGGAGCCTGGGACAGTGGCACAGAATATGCTCAACCGTCTCCAGCTCCTCCGGGTCCTCACACAACCCGCACACATCCGATAAGTCGGATCCCATTCTCACCGCCATCCTGCCTATCATACAGTGGCCCGTGATAATCCCTATCAAGGTCCTGACACAGACCCTACTCTTGCCCAGCTAAAACCATAGAAGACAACTGGAACTAAAAGAATACATTTTAAATGAGATCATATTTTTAATTTTACATGCACACATATGCATTTAAAAAAATCTGTTATTTTTATCTGCTGTTTTTTTCTATCCAACACTTGGAAGAGAGCCTTCTCTCTTAAACGGGTTAATACATTTAAGTCATTTTGCTCAACATTCTCGCATTGAGCCCAATCCAAAGCCCTGTTAAATATTTCGACGGCTTCGCTTGGTTTTATTGTCTGCACAAAAAAGCAACTGAACATAAATAAAAAGACAATACAGACATACAGTTGTAATTTTTTTTACTCTACTTACAAGGTGGATCCCCAATTTCTGAATTGATTTCATAAAATAAATGTGTGTGTGTACAAATGTATTTTAACTGCTGCTAAATTCGAAATTTTATTTTATTCAGAGTTGACGTTTTAGAGCTTTATGGTTGGGTTGACGTTTTAGAGTAGGCAATGTAAAAAAAAAAGGGTTGACGTTTTGGGATGTTGACGTAAACGAGTGTTGACGTTTTCCCGAGTGCACTGTATATAATTTATGGGGTCTGGGATGACTAATAAAAAGGTTTCACACGGAATGATAAACTTAGTATACCCTCTTCACAAATAACAAAACAAATGAGTTAAGTGTTTATGAAGTTAATTGTACCTTATAACTCAATTTAAATATACTCAGTCTTATATCGGTTCTCGTAAGCGATGTGTCGTTTTCTGTAAATGATTAATGCAAAACACTAAATGTGTTGTCAAATCTACAACAAAAAACGACAAAGTCGTTTACAACAACGATATCAGTAAAAAGGATGACTTTACATTAATATTCTATTACAAATTATTTCTAAGTTTTAGATTTTAAAATTTTTTTGACGTTAACGCGTTTGCAAGGAGGTTGGCTAAAATAGTATACTGAATTGCACTTTTTATATGAAAAATATTATGCAAAATATTCGTTTGGAGGCTAAGTGAAACAATGTACCGATTTGGCCTATTTTAACCTTTGTCCGGCGGAAGCGGTCCAATTGTACCTTTTTCGTTTTTAAATTGCAATAACTTATTTTTTGTTAATACTAGATATCTAAAATTTTCTGACATCTCTAAACTTTTATTACGGATTACATATTTGAAATTAAAAAAAAAAGATTTTGATTATATCATACCGAAATAAGTCTTTTTTGACTTGATATCCCTAAAAGGCTGAAGGGGTACAATTGTACCTTCATATAAGTCGTAAGAAAAAAACAAGAAAATAAAGCAAAAAATGTATACATGTGTACGTATAATAAGTTTTTTTTAGCCACGGGCCTGTTCTATTATTTGTTTATTAAATAAGAACAAAATAATTTAATTATATTAATAGGAAAGCCGTGTTAAGTATATAAGGGTACAATTGTACCCATACCGCCTTTTAACGTTGTAAAATTTTTCCGCTGGACAAAGGTTAAACACAAAACGAATCTGGCATCTTTAAATAATTTTTACCAATTGCGAGATCTTTTATAAATTAACCAGAAAAATGGTCACACGGACCGCAATAGCTAGATAATTTTAGAATTTTGCAAGGATAAAGAATGTTCAGAAGGAACGATGGAACGATGACTTTTTTAATGTGTTACAGACGAAATATGAAAAATCATTATACCCTTTATTCGGGTGTGTTCTAGAATCCGAATCCACTCGTAGGTGGATTACTTTAGCATTATTGGTGTTCTGCATTTCACATCCACATGTTTTTATTCGTTTTCAATTAGAGTAGATATGGGTTGGTGAAAGTAAACCGAATCGACTTTTATTGTAATATGTGATAACATTTTTAACAAAAAAATTAATATTGCTTTTAGCTTAAAATCTTCTTAATCCAATTTAATCAAAAATATATCGTTATCTAAAACGCAAAAGGCCCTTACTAACCCTAAATTTAAAGTCGACGTTTTCATTGATATTGATGTAATTATATCAAATTTTTTTGAACGATTTTTATGTTATTTTCAGACAATTTGTTTCTTTAATCGATTTAGCGATCTCTTAGTTTTTGGGTTTGTTTAAACTTTGCAATTTTTTGCGAATTTTAGCCATGTTGGCGATATAAGCGATTTGGTCGTGTAAGTTTTCTGATTCTTTACAGCTTCAACGATTTATAATAAATAGTTGACTTTGCTATCATACCGTTGTTTGCAAATTTTTGCGAATTTCCTTGAATTTAGCAATTTTTACCGATTTTTTGCCATTCCTTATAGTTTAAGGGACTTTAAATCAATTTTATGGCTGGTTTGAAATATTAAAATTTTTCGCGAATATTCGCTATTTTTGCAATTTTTTTTTTGTTATTTTCCGACATTTTGTTTTTTTTAACCCATTTAGTGATTTCAAATAAATTTTAGTGTTTGTTTAAAAGTTTGCAATTTTTCGAGAATTTTAGCCATGTTAGCGATTTTTTTTGTGATTCTTTACAGCTTTCACGATTTTTAAAAAATATTAGACATTGCTATCATGCTTCGGTTAGCATATTAGCGATCATTAGTTCAACAAAAGATTTTTCAAACAAAAACTTCGAAAACACAAAAACATGCGGATTTGAGAACACCAATTTATGACTTATGCTGATTCAAAAAATTTTTCGTTTTCAATTCGAGTCTAAACCTAGAACATACCTGATTTTCTGTAAGACCTAACCAAATAGATGTATATCCTGTTGGCCTTAGCATATGTACGTACATATGTATCATATTAGATTTGTGCCATTAATAATATTGTATACATATTAAGTAAAAATACAATAAAACTATTTTCAAACTTTTTTATTTTAAGTTTGTGGTAAACTATTCAAATCTTGCTTAATTATATGGGAAATTATCTCTTACGAAATCTAAAGCTTTTAATCATTATCTCTAATTGCCATCTTTTTTAGTTTTCAAAGCACATAATTATGATTAAACACTTAAACGTATCTAATTTCCATTAGAATATAAACAGAAGTATAGATTCTAATCGACATTTTTCGATGAATATTAAATATTACTATGCCTTTAGGAAAGTATAAACATTTGAAGAAAACTAAAGGTTCTTAACCCGAGGAATGTATAATGGCTAAACGAATGTGTCACTAAACCTAGTCTATTCTACGGGGCAGCTGTTTGGTGGTTAAGGTTAGGAGTCATCAAACTAAGTTTGAATGTACAATAGGAATGGTGACGATAACGGTAACAGTTGCCATTAGAACATCACCCTCTTAGGCATTGTTTACGATCTTGAACTGGTTACTACCAGACATCTATAATATGCATAAGCTTGCTCAAATGCATTAAAAAAAACAAAATCAAAAAATATTTGATTCCGTACAGAAAGTGCGATAATTGGGTCTTAAGGACCTCTGGAGCAAGGAGGAATTACAATATCGGACATTCCAGTATTCTGAACGAAATAAATTGGTACATGGATTTTGATAATGTAACACACGAGCCAATCTTTGGTCATTGCTTCACGGTGAGCATTTTTTGATAACGGTGTCTACTATGATGACCTACAAATTTCCCTGAATGCGATTCGAATATTCACGGGCGGATCTAAAACACACCGAGCAGCTAAACTAATGCTGCCAGACCACTGCAATGCCATAAAGGTCGAGATAATGGCCATTCACACAGCCGCGAGACGCATCCGGTACGGTGAAATATTTGGAAGGGATATTCACTTTATTACCGATACCAAGGCGGCCATAAGATCACTGGAGAATGTGTTCATCACATCGAGAATTGTGCGAGAATGCAGGAGGTCTCTAGAGGAGATAGCGATACATTCATTGGGTCCCCGAACACGGGGACATAAAGGGAAACGGCATGGCGGATTCGTTGGCATATGCACCCACCACCTTGAATCGAGACGGTTCAACATATAATGTAGGTGTTTCACCTCCAAGGAGTTAGCAACTTATAGCGCACAAGTTTCCCCTTATTGTCAGTCAGAGGTAACACGATGAAACTTCCCCACCATGAAAATCTAGCCCATGATAGATGAAAAAAGGAAACGGCGGGCACTACATCTGTCCAGACATCACCAAGGAAACCTAATTGCGGTAATAACTGTCTACTGGCACATTGGGATGCACCCCGAAAAGCTTGAGCTCCCTTATAATGACTTATGTAGAAGTTGTGGTCGACGAGGAGGAGGAAGAGTCAACGGAACATCATCTCTGTAATTGCTGGCATTCGGAGTTTATTTTTTACTAAACAGAAATCAAAAGTACTATGAAAATGTGAAAAAACTTTTCATTCCACAGTTTAATAAAACAAGAATTGGCCCCCTGCAATTAGACTTATTTCCATTGGTTAAAATATTTACTTATATTTTTTAAATCAAATTGTTCAAATTAACTTTGATTTGAATGTTAAATAACACAGTACAACACATGATTTCGGGACACAATTCTGACAGTTGTTTATGAAAGAAGAACTTCTGCATCATTAGTTTGGTTAAGGTGGCTCAAATAATAATTTAAAAATTAATTTGAAGTTAGTAAGTATCGTATAGGGGCATTTGTCACGTTTTAGGCTCTTTTGTTTGTCATAATTCGAGAACCACTAGTCAAAATAAGCTGAAAAAATTTTAATCTGTTCATACAGCGTTTCGCTACATAAGCAACAATTTCGCAGTTATAAATTAATGTATGAAGAAAAAAAATATTTTTTGCGCAAAAAATTTAAATTTTTTATTTTTAATTCATAAAAAATCCAAAAAGGTAAAAAAAAGTGTCAAGTCCTATTACTTTTACGTAAAGTCGCATAACCTTTGAACAAAATGACACATAAATCATGAAAATCGATGAACGCGTTTCGCTTTTATTCACAATTAATTAAAGGTATGAATTTCAAAAATTTGCTCGAGATATCCACAAGATTCTTTGGAAAAAACATTGATGACTTTTTTATTGAATCTTTATTTTGCATAAAAATAAACATTCCGATTCATATTACAGCTATTCTTACACAGCAAATATGCAATTTTTATATGTTGTCTATGCATGGAAACAAAATTTAGAACATTTTCAATTGTTGTCACTATCCATCCTCGTTGAAGTTGACGCTTGTGGTTCTGATGGCCTTATTTTCTTCGTAGGATGTTTTTTTCACTAAACCTGGGATATCATGGGAGTAGGTGCACGTATTTGCTTCGTCAACGGAATAAAAATTCTGAAAATAAGCTGTATCAGTTTTCTGCTTTTCAAAAATTATGTCAACATTTCGGAGCTTTGTTGTGATAGTCCCATCTTAGCCACAATGTAATCCATTTCTGTAAATTCCATAAAAAGTCTATTACTGAAAAATTATATTTCTCAATGAAGGGTATTATCTAAAGTTTTAGCACGGCCGAATACAATATTTCTCTTTGTTTTTTTTTAACATTTTATTAAGAGAAATCAAATTCTATGTAAAGAAGCCAAATTTTGGTAAGATACATACAAAAAAAAAT
This sequence comes from Pollenia labialis, assembly GCA_949318255.1. Classification (NCBI taxonomy): domain Eukaryota; kingdom Metazoa; phylum Arthropoda; class Insecta; order Diptera; family Polleniidae; genus Pollenia; species Pollenia labialis. The sequence goes on from OX439141.1 coordinate 121,021,125, forward strand.
TAATAAAATCGTAAACATTTGAAAAGTCGCCACAACACTTCTCACGAACTTGAATTCAACACTGCAAACATCTTGTCCTACATGCTGTAGCAACAGCTGCTACTACATTTCAGGAAATCTAACAAATGGGGAGTATAAAAGATGAATAGACAGTATTTAAATGCTTACGATATTTGTTTTTATAAAATTTTTTATTCAATGTTTGCTATCTAACCAACATCATCATTTAATTTATGCCATTAAACTTAACATTTGTACATAAAAGCGTTTCGTTTTAAAGAATTTAACAGAAGTATCTTGATTTTGCTTTAAATATGTTCATACATATATAAAAGGAAAGCCAATACAAGACATTAATCTTTGTATGCTGTTCTTCCGTGTTAAGCAAGTTGTCTTCAATGGTTGTATTTTCATTTACTTTCTTAAAACGTTTATATCCAGAACAGCTTTGCACATTCTATAGATTGAATTGATTAAAAGCCAATTGATTTTGATATGTGTATGTGCTGTACACGTTTTGTTTTCAGTCACAAACGTACTGGTTGTATCTATTGCTGAAATTTTTAAGGAATTCTGACAAAAGGCTATTAGAAGACATTTAGTCTTTTTCAAGCAATATGTATTTATAAATTTAGAAGAATTCTTTTGTTTGATTGTTAACACGATTTGGTTAACAAAACACTTTATTGGGTTTCCTTATAATACGGATGAAAATTAAAAACTAAGTCACGTAAATTTATTTTAAATAGTGATGTTACAGTAAAAACATTCATAAAAAATTTGCCAAATTTCACAAATATCAATTAATTAAGTAACCATGAATGCGAATTTAGATGTTTAGGTTATCAAAACAAAGCAGGATCCCTACAGATAATATTGGACTAATTGATCCATTGTGGCTTAAATGGACTGCTTACAACACGGTCCAATGTACTGTTGCATGGACCATGTTATAAGAAATGAACATGCAGTGCTGCCAACAACTGCATGATGTATACTTTTGTATAGTTTACAGTATTAGACATTGGTAGACGTGATGGTGTCCATTATTGATTGTTTATTTAAAAGTGCAAGAGGAAAGTTTGTGAAATTTGTGAAAAAAGGCATGACATATGATACTTTATTTTAGTCATTAATTAATTAGTTTCATTTAGGTTTTGTATAAGGATAATTTAAAAAAAAATGGAACGCTAATTTTTTTATTAAATAAACATTTTCTTCAAAATAACACTGCATGCAAACTTAAGTCCTTCACCGTATACACATATAAATATATTATATGGGTGAGAAAAGGATTGCTTTTATTATTATTTTATTTTTAATTAACAAAAATAAAAAAGCTTAATCGTAAAGTTATTTTTAGTCTTTCATTCAGTAGTGTCAGGAAATAGTATTCAAACTACCCCATGATATGAGTACTTTTGAAACTACCCCTTTAGTGTACTCCATACTGTAGTGACATGGATTACTTTTAAAACTTACCCACTTTAATACTCCATGGAGTAGCTTAGTGACTACTTCGGTGGGTTATATAGTCCCCTCCTAGGACATCGTAATGTTAAATGGACCACCTTTTACCCATATATTTGGCGTAGTTTTAGAGTACGCCTACTCCTTTATGGACTTCTCTTTACATGCATATATAAACTATTCCCGTTATCTGCAGGGATCTTTTTGAAATGAAAGGAATAATTACTACACCTATCAAGAAATTAGTAAGTAAAAAGTAAATAAAAGTGCTAAATTTGGCTGTGCTGAATCTTTAATACCCTACACCGAGACTTCGATCTTTGAACTATAAACCAATCTTTATAAAAACTCAACTCACTCTATAATAACTTGCTGCAAACAAATCGTATTAAGTCTATAAAAACAATTAAGAACTACATATAATGATATGTTTCAGTTTAAGTCGCACTAAAGTGATATTTATTAGGCCGTTTTTTATTGGACCTATGCTAAATTATGAACAGATCATCACTTAGTATAGTAATATTAAAAATCGTACATTGCATCAAATTATTAAGTCAATGTGTCAGTTTCACTTAAAAGGGACCTATGGATAAAAAAAAACGATTTTTACTTTTTTGGTGATTCTTAAAAAAAAAAAAAAGCTTTTTCTAATGCAGCAAACCGCAGTTTTCTAACTGCATTACTTTTGTCATAAGTAAGCTTTAAAATACACCTTTGATAAGAAAAAAATTAACTAGTTAACTTCTAAATCATTTTTCTCTAAAACTAATTTTTTGCCCAGAGGTCCCTTTTAACTGAAACTGCAATGATTAAGGATTATCTCAAAATTTTCTAGCCATATAAAGTTAAAATGGAGCTTGTTTTACTAGAGTAGCCTTATGCGTATCCGTTTAAGGAGTACTAAAATTTAATTTTACGCGTGATTTCTTGTCTATTAACTGTACTCTTCTTTTTAACTACATCCAAAAAATTACTACAATATCGCTTTAGGCGTTCTTAAGTGGGCCTATGGCAACTTGAAAGTACTTATAACAATTTAATGAACAATAAAGTTATGAAAAAAGAAAATATAATTTAAATAAATAACTGTACACATATATGTATAGTTTTTATAAAAAATAAATAACGTTAACAAATAATAAGGAAAAATCAAACAATCGGGCATTCTCCGCTAACAATTAATGAGAAAATAAAATTATTATGTTCACCCGCGCAAATCGTAAGCGCCCCTCTATTTAATGAAACGGCATGGGCTATTGAATGTAAAACACCAACAACTAGTTCAAATACTTGTTCAACAGTAACATCAACAACGCGCACAACAACAACAATCTCAACTTCATCGGTATGTAACTCTCTCATTAGTACTCCCACTAATACAAACAGAACTACCATACAAACCAACAAAAAAGTGGCACTCTTAAAAATTCTCTTTCATCGGACAAACAAGAAAATGATGTTACTGCAAAAAAGTTGGCACCCTTTGAGGTGATATACCTAAAACAATTAAAATAGGTTCCGCAAAAGTTAACGAAAATACATTGAAAGGTTTCGATCGATACTTAACAATACTAAAGCAAAAGCGTAGCCCCAACTCCTCTAAAAATAACCCCACTCCGAAACAAACAAAAAAAGCAGGCACTACTCAAACGATGAGCCAAAATCGTTTTTCATTATTAGCAACTAACGACGTCGAAGAAGATGCAGTCGAAACTGTTAAACAGTACAAACCCCCAGCAATTTTCCTACGTGAACATAACTCCAACGTTCTAGCGAACTCTTTAACATCAATAGTCGGAAAAATAAACTTTTTTGTAGAATCTCTGCGCAGAGGAAAGGTTCTTGATACGAAAATTCAGACATTTACGGAAACAAATTTCCGTAAAATTGTTTCGTATCTTGATTCAAAAAATAATAATACAAATCAGCTTAAAAGCGCAAAAAGTTTATGAAACGTCATAAAAGGCATTTAAAGCAACGTTACTACAAGTGAAATATTTCACTATATATTCACTATATAGCAAATGCTATACAAAACGAAGGCTACAAGCTAAAGTCCGTACACAACATAAATAATAGGGACAAAATACCGCAACCACTTTTTAGAGACGAAATTGCCTTTGAAACTAGCAAACTAAAGGGAAACGAGCCCCACCCAATATATAACCTTCGATACCTTCTTCACCGAAGAATTTCAGTAGAAGAACCACGCAAACGAAAAGACCCACCACAATGCTTAAACTGCCAGGAATTCGGGCACAAAAGAAGTTATTGCAAGCTTCCATTAAATTTGTAATATATGGTGATGTTCATAAAACTTCTGAATGCACGAAACTTAAAAGCGACCCCAGAAACAAAAAGAGTGGCAGCTGTAGTGGTAACCACACCGCAAATTACAGGGGATGTCCAGTATTGCTTATCGCTTATCGCCGCCTCCAGTCAAATGACTTCCTATATTTATCCAACAATAATAATAATAATATATCCACACATTTTAGGCCCTCTGGTCAAACCAATACCAACTCCGCCAGTCACTCTGTCAACCCACTCCCTATTCCTACTAATAAAGGTCGTATCCTCAAGCTGCCCAATCCAGTAGTATTCCTTTCATCATAGAAATCGCCCCTAGAAAACTCAATAGAACTTCCGATACAAACTATGAACAGTTTTATAACAAATATGCAAGTCATGACGCAGGTACTGTTAAGAAACCAAGGTATGCTACTTCAAGCATTCGCCTATACAAAATGAACCAGATAAGAATATGTTACTGGAAATAGAAATGTTTCTTTAGGCCCAGTCTGTTGACATGTTGCTGGTTTCTGAAACTCTCTTTACTCTTAAAAACTGTTTTCGAATACAAGGTTACTCTACGTACGATACAAAACATCCCATTGGCAAAGCATGTGGTGGTGCAGCTATAATAATTAGGAATCAAATTAGCCACTTCTTAGTGCCGGAGTATAAAACTGATCAGATTCAGGCCTCAACAATATGGCTCTAGGCTACAAACATAACCATATCTTCTATATACTGTCCCCCAAGACACAAAATAACTGATGATCAATTCGTTACTTTTAACAAAACGCTAGGTAACAAATTTATAGCGGCAGGAGATTACAATACGTTCTGGGGCTCACGATTCACTACTCCGAAGGGTAGACAGCTATTTAAAGCTATCTCATCTCTTAAACTCAACGTTATATCTGATGGACGGCCCACTTATTGGCCTTCACATCTAAAAAAAACTCCCGATTTAATAGATTTTGCATTCGTTAAGAACATCAGCATAAAAGAATACTAACTGGCTTAAATATAGAATGTATATAAGCTCCCACGTACAGCAAAATATTTCGCTTAAATCCGATAATGAAATACAAGATGCTATTAACATATTCTTTAAAACATTATCAACCGCAGCTTAAGTAGCTACACCTTTTAAAAATTACAAAATTACTACACCGTTTTGCTACCTTGTCATAGAGCCCTTCATAGTGCTCGTTTGGAGGAAAAACAATCAGCTCTAAGGGCATATTTAGAAGGGCTCGAACCAACAAAATCCACGGATTACAGTCTTCGGAAAGCCACCAATATACTTAAAACCCCGATTAAATGCGAGTGTGCTGAAGTTTTTGCCGATCACCACGAAAGACTGTTTACGCCTAATATTTCTTACTCAGACATAACCTTACAAGCTATTTAAGACCGTGATGTTTCTCAAATGAAAATTCGTTTCTCTTCCTTTACTTCAGTAGTCAAAAAAATGAAAACAAAAAAATCCCCTGGCATGGACGAAATTGTAGGAAAAATGATTCGTGAACTACCAACATCTGCCCTTAGCTTTATTTTATTAATTTACAATTCCATCCTGTGAACTGGTTACTACCCTCATTCATGGAAAATATCAGAAATAATTATGATACATAAGCCAGGTAAGGACGTGGCATCTTATTACCCGATAAGATTACTTTAAACTTTTTCAAAGTTTTTTAAGAAATATTTTTAAATGAATTAACCCCATATTTAAACGACCCCCACATCATTTCAATCCGTCAGTTTGGATTCCGAAAGGATCATAGCACCATAGAACAGATTCATTGCATCAAGGGCTTCGAGGACAAACACTATTGCTCATCACTCTTTATAGACATTTCTCAAGCCTTTGACAAGGTCTGGAACGATGGGCTTTTATATAAAACAGGGTCCTTGTTACCCCAAAATATCCACAACTTACTGCGAAATTATCTCTTGAATCGTTCATTTGTAGTAAAATATAAAGATTATATCTCAGACCCAAGAAGAATCTCAGCAGGAGTTCCCCAAGGCAGTATAGTTGGTCTTTATACTTCAGATATGCCCACAAATAATCTGATACACACGTCAACTTACATAAAAATCCAGTAATTGCTTCTAGTCGTATTAGAGAACTCGAAAAATGGCTTAGCAAATGGAAAATTTAAGTAAATCCAATATGGACCTGTGGTATCCAACTATGGGGAAAAGCTTCTGCTTCTAATATAGAGAAATTGCAAAGACGACAAAATAAAATATTGCGACAAATTACTGGTGACCCATGGTATATTAGAAACGAGAATATTCATAAGGACCTCAATATTCCACTTGTTCGCTACGAAATAAAAACCTTCTGCTCCAAATATGCACGAAAACTGGCAACTAATCGGAATCCTCTTGCACAGGATCTACTGTATTATAAAGGACATATTCGCCTCAAAAAGGTCGACACGTTGGCCCTCGCGCAACTGCATGAAAGATGAACACTTTACCCAGAAATTATTAATTAATTTAAGATTTTAATACTCATTGTTATTTTCTTAATATAGATAGATCCAAAAAATAAATTGAGAGTTAAAAAAAATAAAAAAAAAAAATATGTCAATGGAAAACAGTGTTATCAAACTACAGATCGAATCTTTGCATATAATGGGATCAAACTTAATAAAAAAACATTCGTGTCAAGCCTAAAAATATTGGTCAATGATTGTTTCTTTCGAAATAAGCCCTTATTGCATATCGCCGTCAAGAATTCAAAAGTACGTATCATAAAAAAAAAATAGAATCGAGCTTTTCATTGATTATGATTTTTAGATTTTTGCGACCAAAAGAAGCGCTTTTATATCCATAATTCAAAAAATTCACAAGTCCATCAACGAACGCATCATCAAACTTGGGGTAAGATATGAAAATAAAATGTTGTAGTTTTTAAATAACAAAGCAAGTATTGATTTTCCTTACGGCCTTCGTGCGGAAACAAGGCTGATTTTAGAATAAAGTGTTTTTGTTATACATTTAAAATACACAACAAAAGGTAAAACAACAAAACGTAAAAATTAGTTTCTTTAAAAATATTTTTGTTGGTTGTGACCAAAATAAAACATGTTTTATTCTCTGCATGCATGTATATCTTTTTTTGTATTTAACTAATTTAGTAAAATAAAAATAACATTATGTCCATTTACAAAGTGTCTTAATTCCTACGGACATTTTCAAATGTGTCATACACACAGAAAAAAATCAAGTTAAAAACGCAGAAAACAAGGTTGATTTAAAATTTTTCGGTAGTGATTTTGCTTCATACGTTTTTCATGTTAATTCAACTTGATTTTACAATAACTTGCGAACAACATTTATTTCTTTTAAAATAACTATAATTCATGTTAATTTAACATTGCAGTAAAGTTTGAGCAAAATCCCATTTATATTGAAATAACAATCCGATTCACGTTGAATGAAAGTTATTGCAAGTTGTAAAAATGTGAATTTCATGTAGAATCAAATTGGTTTGAGTGTGTTATAGCTAGGGTTTTTCCCGGGAATTCCCGGGACGGTATTTTTGTTGCGGGATCCCGGGAAATAAAAGTTCCTCAAAGTTTCAGAAAAAAACTATTTATACTTAGAAATTTAGTTTTCTATTCTCTAAAAATTAGCATATGTTGATGGGTTGTCGATTAGATCAATAACAAGAAGTGTGTACGCTCGTAAATTGTACCAAAAGCAGAATATGCCGTGCAACAGTTGATAATTAATAAATTTAGTGAAGTGAAGAGTTAACAAAGAACATAAATTCAAAATAAAATGCATGCAGTCAATTTTAATTGTCAATGGACCAGTCTTAAAAATTGGTGATATCCAAAAATATCGCTCCTTTATTGCAGCAAAGTCATATCTATAATTCCTATAATTTTAACAACTTCAAAATGTACCGACTTAAAGATATATTTTGCTATAACTTCGGCTCAGTTTGAGATAAAATACCGATTTTTTTGTTACGAGAAAGTATGGATGAATACTGTGCTTAATTAACTTAAAATTAAAAAAAAATTTTGAGAAATGGGGCTCGAACCCGGGTTGAATTTACATGTTTCAAGAATCACCACATTCTTTTATCAGAATTCTATGAGTTCTAACCTCTGCACCACTGCGATTCCTGCCAGCCAACAGTCAAACATCAATCTTTAACCAGTGATACTGGTGGTTCGAAATTTGCTGTAATTATCATTTTTAATTTATTCACATGTTGCTTCCTTTCTTCTGTTTTTCGTATTCTTTCTGTCAAGACTTTGTCTTGAAAACCTGAATACAGTTGTTTATTATGTTAAAGTCCAATTTCGTCGACATTTTATTTGTACAACTAAGGGCCATTTTTACAACTTTCCAATAGTTAAAAGTCGGATTTTCTTGGACCGATAAATAGCTTTGCATTATTACAACTTCCATTTTTTATTGCTGTTATTTTCAATAATAATAATATTTAATAGATAAAAACATAATAAATGAAGGTTTTATAATGCAAATCTATTTATCGGTCCGACAAAAACCTACTTTTAACTATTGGCAAGTTGTAATAATGGCCCTAAGAGTACAAATGTAAACATTAGAGCTTTTTTTCCTTTTAAATTATTTAAATTTAATTCTCTTTTTTATATTAAAATCCACAAAATTTTTAATTTTTTAAGTTTCCTTAAGAAACAATATGGCGCTTAATATGTTAAATGTTATTGTTTACATTTGTTTGCAAGCGAGCACTACTAATGGTGTTTTTTTTTCTACAAAATATGTCAAATTTTATTTAAAAAAATGCAATTTGGTATTCGTTTCTTAAAAATGCTCTGATCTCTAAAAGGGCAGCGCGCTTTATTCTAAAAAAATCACCCTTAAATCGAGAGTGTTGATATTGCCTTGTAATAAGATGGCTTCTGTTTATATAGGTTTACCAGACGAAGTTAGGGAAAATCCCCTCTAATCAGGACAGTAAAAATTTCAAGTTTTAATAGTTAATGTTTCTATTATTTTATAGTAAAATCAAAATAAAGCCTTACATTGTTAATGGTTGGTTGTCAGTGATATAAAATTTAAATGGATTCGGTGTTATATAACTGTTTTTGAAAAAACCGTCAAATCAAGAAATCGTAAAAACTTGATGTTAATAAATTGGCAATCTGGCAAAGGTATTTTCTTGTTCACATATTTTATGAAAAACATACTAAAGAAATTGGAGTTTCGTCATTCATTTTGTTCATTTATTTAATATCAATCTATAAACAAATTTGGGTTTATGTATATTTTTGTTATATTTTGAAGAACACACTTTTTGAGTTACATAACTATGTAAAAAATTTTTTGATATATTGAAAGACAAACTTTTTGTCAGCAGTTGAAAACAGAGCGATCAATTTTTGTGTTTTGTTCTCGTCAAATAAAAAATTGCAGTATTACATGTTCGGCAAGACATTTTATACATGCACCTTTTAAAATGTGGTATTTTTTGTAGAAAAGAAAACACCATAAGTTTGCTCATGGTTTTTTCAGTGCACACGAAGTAAATAGAGCTAATTGCAAATACATACGTACATTTTGTAGTTGTATGTTGAAAATTTGTATATTTTTGCACATTTGCATCGTTTCCACACTTTGCACTACCAATCTTGATTTCCCTTTGTATGTTTAATTTTAAATTTAAAATAATATGTTTAAAAAGCAACAACATTATGGTTGTTTGCATTTTACAAAAGTTGCTTGGTTTCCTTATTAATTTTATTTTAATTCTTGATTAAAATTCACAAACTTACGTAGAATAAACTAGTAGAACAAAAAAAAAATTGTAATGAAGGACGTCATTACAATGAATAAAATGTCTTGTCAGCCCTGTAGTAATGCTATTTGATATTTGAAGACAACAAAACACAAGATATGAAAAAGTGAAATGCCATGTTTTTAACACATGACAAAAATTTTTCTTCATCAGTATAGCTAAATTTTTAACGCATTTTTTCGATATTTTCTGACTTTTTGTTTTCAATATTGCAATTTTTCGCGAATTTCAGTCATGTTCGCGATAGACACGATAGTTACTGTAATTTTTATGATTTTTTAGAGCTTTAATGTTTTTTAATAAATATTAGACTTTGCTATCATGCCGCTGTTAGCAAATTTTTTGCGAATTTCCGCTAAGTTAGCAATTTTTAAAGAGTTTTTGCCATTCCTAATAGTCTAAGGGACTTTTAATCAATTTAATGGGTTCTTTAAAAAATTAAAAATTTTCGCGAATTTTCGCTATTTTTGCAAAATTTTTTGTGTTATTTTCAGATATTTTAATTTTTTTAACTGATACATATAGCGATTTTAAATAAGTTTTTGCGTTTGCTTCAATTTTGCAATTTTTTCGAATTTTAGCCATGTTCGCGATATAAGCGATTTTTATATGGAAGGGTTGTGATTCTTTACAGCTTTAAGGATTTTTAAAAACATTAGACATTGTTATTATTCCGCTGTTACAACATTTTGGCAAATATCCGCTTATTTAGCAATTTTTATTGAATTTATGACATTCCTTATTAATTTTATGGCTCGTTTCAAATAATAAAAATGTTCGCAATTTTTAGCTATTTTTGCAAACTTTTCCGAATTTTTGCATTCGAGTAGCTTTGTTGCTCTTTGTGGCAATCGTCACCATTATTAAAAAAACCCCATATATAAACATCATATATAACCTTTTTTATAGGGCACTAACGACACTCTCGATTTATTCGGGCGAAAAGTTCAATGCCTATGCCATAAGTGAGAGTGAATGTTTTAGAATAAAACATGCTTTCCTTTAAAGAGCAAAACACTTTTAAAAAACGAACACAAAATTCCATTTTTTAAAAAAAATATCACATTTTTTTGTAGAAAAGAAAACACCATTATATAAAAAACAAATTGGAAAAATGGATGAAGTAAATAACCATAATATGGTTTAATTGACCATATTATTGTTAATTTTGACCATAATAAAATTACTTTTGTCAAAATTCTGGGAAATGTTGACCATATTATGGTTAATTTTGAACATTAGATGGTTAGTTTTGACCATTATTATGGTTAATATTGACCATATTATGGTTGATTTCGGAAAAATTCGTGTTGATCTTAACCAAACTATGGTTATATTTGAATCATATAAAATTATATAAAATTTCTGGTGAAATTATTTTTGTTCGATTGTATAGGAATTCATAACACAGTACAACACTTGATTTCGGGACTCAATTCTGATAATTGCTTATGAAAGTAGACCCAAAGTACAAAGGACTTGACACATTTTTTTACCATTTTGGATTTTTTATGAATTAAAAATAAAAAATTTAAATTTTTTGGGCAAAAAATATTTTTTTTCTTCATACATTTATTTATAACTGCGAAACTGTTGCTTATGTAGCGAAACGTTTTATGACCAGATTAAAAGAATTGTAATTCCTATTTTTTTTAAATTTGTTTCAGCTTATTCGTACTAGTGGTTCTCGAGTTATGACAAACAAAAGAGCCTAAAACGTTACAAATTCCCCTATACGATACTTACTAACTTCAAATTATTTATTGAGGTACCATGACCAAACTAATGATGCAGAAGTTCTTCTTTTTGGGACTACTTTCATAAGCAATTATCAGAATTGAGTCCCGAATCAATCACCTAAAAAATGTTGTACTGTGTAATAATTTCTTCAGGTCCCAGTAAAAACTTAGCCTACAAAATAATGTGTTGAGTAATCAGAAAAACATAAAAGCACTACTTACAATTCTACTGAAAAAACCAATGAATTTTACAAAGGATGTCCCAAAATGAACGCATTCAAAAGAAAGTCATAATTTGTTCACTTAAATACATGCAGAAAAAAGTAGTTATAGAAGTTGTTATAGATGTAGCTATAGATGAAAGCTACTAAATAATGAGTTAAAGAAGCTATTCATTTTGAAAAAGTAGGCGAAGTTTTTACTGGGGTATTCTTTTCAAAATGCTAAAAAAAAACAAAGAAAAATTATTAACTAAAAAAGTTTAAAGAATTCAAACTATATAGCACATTATGCGCCACCCTGTATAAAAAACTACATACTAGAAAAATCTCTGTCACAAAGTTTTACAATGGAAGGTCAGTCCACAACAGAAAATAATGCCCTATAAGTATGCCCTCTCTCTAAAACGCTTGTACTGCACGGAAAGAAGTATATTTTCAAAAGTAATCAATTTCGTGTCTAAAACCAAGAAAATCCAAAATCAAAAACTATTTCTTGATTTTATCTTATTTTGTTCGAATTTAGTAAAATTTTCGACGAATATCATGCAAAATTTTCGTGCCTCAAGCCACATTATGTTAATAGTTCTTTCCGTGTGCCAAAACTGTAAGAAAAAATCTATTTTACTGACATAATGCTAATATAAAATTCAAACTTCAGTAACGTTTTAAAATAAAGCAAACATAGCAATAAATTAATATGAAACATTTTATAAACACAGATATGTGTTTTACTTTTAAGTTTTTGATGTAGGGCAGCATAAAGTCAGAACTTTCCGTCTATACTTTTCTGCTAGCTTTCTTATAGAATTTTTTTGTGTTGTATCCCTTTTATCAACTTGCATTTTTGTCATATACAAAAGTGCTGCTGAGTAATGAAAATTTTTCAATAGAACAAACAAAGAACACATTTTATTTTCCCAGAACTTTAATTAAAAAAAATTAAAATAAAATATTTTAATTCAGATTAAATGAAAATCTAAGTTTGAGTTAAATATATGCAAAGATGAGTTATAATAGAATTTAAGTTTAATTAAATGATTCTACATGAAATTCAATTACATTTATTTAACACATTTTTATTTAAATAGATCTTATAAGTATAAACTCGCAACTGTAACATGTTCTTTTCAGCGGTTACAAATTATTTTTTTATTTAATACAATTTTTCTTAAGAAAAACACTCATATAAATACTCACGTAATCGTATAGTGTGCTTTCAGTTTAGCTTGTAAATAAATTTTGCAAACAATGTTAGCTAAATGTAACACGTACAAATAATTCTGTCATACAAAATTCTTATTTTACTCTTTAAACACATAGACAAGACAGGATAAGCAGCCATACAATTGCTCAAGATGTTATTTTTCTATTGGCACAATATGATATACATTTTTTTACGAGTGATAAGCACTTATTGCGTCGCACAGTGGAATTTTTGCGTCAAATATCCTATTTTTAGACCACTCAATTTTAAAAATCGAATAATACAGTTTTTTTAGAAAATGGTCTAATAGTGCCCCGGTAGGCTAGCTGGTAGTGAGCTAGTCTATTAGCGCCGGGGTTGCGGGTTCGATTCCCGCTAGAGACTCTGGTTTCTTTCCTGCAGACAAGCGCAGAGCTTCGCGGGGTTTAGCTTAGGGAATTTAAATAAAATAAAAAAAATATGCAATTATGGTTTTTTTAGAAAGATTAAATTTTATTATTAAAAACTTGAAGTAAAGTTCATGCAAGATGCTAAGAAAGAAATATCTTATATTTAATAGCAATTCAGTGATCCAATTAGGGGTTTAGCAAATGTGCATACGAAAACAAAAGCGACTGCGAATACTTATACACTGCGATCCATCAGGTTAGTGCCTCCCCAATGTGCTTATAATATTTGATCTTGTTGTTGTAAATATATTTATTCTTGAAGCTTACAACAACAACAACTAGAGCAAATATAATAAGCTCATTGTGGAAGCGTAACTTGACGACGCGCAGTGCATGTTTCAAATTAATAAGTTACAAAAGCGAAGGATGCATTGACGCGGTGAATGCGAAAAGTAGGTTTCAAATCAGCTTATTTTGACAAATAAATTTTTTTTTAATTGTTAGGATGCAGCATAAAAAGGGTTGCATGTAACTTGAAAAGTAAAGTGCAAGTAGGCTATAAAAATCATGCAATGAGTGGAGACAAAAATGCGTGGTATGTAAATCTATCTTACCTACGAAGGTGGTGATGAAATTTAAGCTATCTTAAAAGTTTTATGTTTTGCTTTTTTCCCTTGCAATCTAAAGCTTATTCTTTTTATATTTTCGTATGCTGTTGTTGTTATTATTTATTTATATTTTGATTGCCGTATTGAAATTATATGCGAAGAAAAGCAACCGCTGGCTTACAAATGACCACTAGTCCGCGTTTGCGCTGTATTATATCCGTAGCTCCACCTCTAATTCCTGGTACTCGGAAATTATGCTACACATATCCTATTTAGCTAAATTGTAGAACCGCGGATGTCCGTGTGCTTGTTTATAAGCCAATGAGTATCGAATACAGCAAACGACTATGCGTAGAGTTCGATAATACTAAATTTGACGTACCACACTGATGCATTATTTTTATTACAATTTATTGGTTTTTGTATATTAATATATATTTTTTTCAATCTTGAAAATATTCCTTTTTATACTTCATACTTTTAGTACTAGAACAAGAACTACTGTTGAAAACTAAATAAACTACAGCCATTTTGTAAATAATTAAGATTCCACTTCATTTCGATTTGTGGAACTTGCCCGAGTGTGTTTTTTAAACTTACGAAAATTTAATTTCTCAATGCCCAGTTTTTCGAAACGAACAAAAGTACCAAAGGTAAAAGAGTGCTTTTTCTCATTTCGAAACCTCCAGAGCGTACACTGTGTACACTGTATGTTAATGTGGGCTATAATCTGTTCTAATGCCATCCCGTATAACCTGTTTCAAAGTGCCAATTTTATCTCTTAAAAAGTGCCCAATATTTTAAATGTTCCATGGGTAATCTCTGTATCAAATTTACCAAGAAGAGAAAAGTACCTAATTTCCAATTTTCCCCTATTCTTATCGCTTTAAAAGAACCCGTATATATGAATCCGGCTCATTTACTATCCATCCTCCAAATTTCATCTAAATCCACTAAGCGGGTTTCGAGTGGTTGAGCCACACACTAACAAACAAACATTCACATTTATAATAATAGTTGGGTAACGAACATTTATATATACAATTGTGACAACAAAGTGCAAAGATATAATTGAAAAAAGGCACATGATTTTTAGGATAAGCAAATGACTTGGGTTTTGATGAAACTCAGAATACGTATTGTTTTTGTTTTAGAAAGCTCGGATAGAAAAAATTTAATGCGAAAAAGTCGATTTGGTTTACAAGGGCTTTGGGCGTGTCCTATTTTTTTATGAATTTATGCAACTTTATCAGTTTTTACATTTTACACCCCTAAAATGAAGTTACGTCATTGTGCGGCATACTGAGTCAAATATTTTTTTTTTGTTTGTCATTTAATAAAACTTCTAAAAACTTATTATAAGACTAACATTTTTTGAGAATTGTTGGAACTGAGTAATACTTACTAACCATCTAAAAAACAAAATTGTGACGAAGAAATAGCCTGTATAAAATGTTGAAGCTTGTTATTGGGACTCGTTCCATGATTGTGTCTTGTATAGATATAGAGCCGTCCCGGAAAGGCTTCAATCATAATAAATTGCCTAGCCCTAAAATTTGCACATGTAACTTTTATACAAACTTCAATGAAACCACCATATTTTAAATATAGCGATAAAAAACATATTTCCAAATTTATGCAACTCACGGGAATTTTTAGACCGAAAATCCCCGAGGATCCCCAAAACTAAAAGTGTTCGAGTAAAATTTAAGTTTTTGTGAAACTAAATTGACTAACTGGTTATTTATTAATGCCGAAAATAATTGAAAAATAAATTTTTCGATCGGAGAAAATGCTTTAGCATTTAAGAGTTCAACTTTGTGTTAATGTGTTATAAGACATGGTCTTGTTTTCCACATTATTTGAAAAATTCTCAATATTTTCATAGTTTTTCAACAATCGTTACCAAAGGGTAAGGGCCGATGTTGAAAATGAACCACACCTTAACGTTTAGTTTTTTCTGCATATCATTTGACATATCTCAATTTCAGACTAACTCAATTTGCACCATGGAAAGATACACAATCAAGCAACGCGTTAAATTTATTCAGGCATATCGTGCACATCGTGATTTTTCGGTTAATTTAATCGTCATATTTTCACCTCAGTGGATTCGTCAATAAGCAGAATTGCCGCATTTGGGCTATTGATAATCCAAGAGTGATAGTCGAAAAACCAATACACCTACAAAGATTGACTGTTTGGTGCGGTTTATGGGCTGGCAGCATCATCGGACCGTATTTTTAGCAAAATTAGGACGGTCAGACAGTTACTGTGAATGGTGTTCGCAATCGTTAGATGATAAATTTATGGACCGAATTGGAAGATATGGATGTGGGCGATGTGAACGAAACAATTACGGTTATGCGCGACAAATTCAATGGCCGTGTTTTCTCACGTGGTGGCGATGTCAATTGCCCACATCATGTGATTTGACACCTTTGACCTTTGAACTTCTTTCTTTAGGGTTATTTGAAAGAAAAGGTGTACGTCGATAAGCCAGCAACAATTCAAGAGCTTAATAATGAGATAATTCGACCTCGGATGGAGGTGTGCCGCGGTGGCCATTTGTGCGATATTTTGTTCCATACATAATTGAACCATACCAACATTATCATAATAAAAAGAAATGACAATAATTTCCTAAATAATATGTGGTTAATTCAAAATCAACATCGGGCCTTAAAATCTATCCACTCTTAAGCTTATTTAAACAGTGTTGCCTGTATTCTTAAATAAATATTTGTTAAATTTAGTAATCGTTTATGAATAGAGGGGCTTATGTTTTATCGGTTTTTTCAATTTATTTTATTTTTTTCCCCACAACTCTTAAGTAGTACATTAGTTTGAAAATAGTAAAAAAATAAAATGTTCCCATTCACATTCAAAAACAAATTCATATGTATGTAAAAAAATAAAATCATATTAAATTATGTTACGCATATGTGAATTTTTTTTTTGACATTTTGACAAATTGATATTAATGATTGAAAAAAGTACTTACTCTACATTAAACCTATAAACTTATATTAATGTTCTTATAATGAAGCATAATAAATTTTCAACTATAAAATATTTAATGGAAAGGGTAACAAAATGTAAGTGGAGTTAAAACTGAAATGAAAAATGAAGTTGCACATTTATGTCATTCATTCTGTGAGCAAAGAAATGAAAGATATAAATCATTTCATTTAAAGTATATAAAAAGTATAAGAAAACAAATATTAAGTTTATACAAATTTACTATATAGTAACATTTTTAATTTAAGAAAATGTAATTAGAAATAATTGTTTTTTTTTTGTAGTTAGAATTTATTAAACATTATAAAGAAATCCTTTTGACATCACATTTTTACCTATGGTAAATTAACATTAATGTCGAAAAATGTGCTGTTTAAGGCTACGTTAAACTATCCACTTTTAAACTTTTACATATTCCTTGAGTTTTTTACATGTACTTATTAATACAAAAAACAATAGTTGAAACTGGCCTTTAGTAGTGAATTTGCTCTGAGAGATATCTTGTTTAAAGTCGCACTAGGCAAGTTGCAGTATTTGTTATAAAAGAAATAAGTTAAATTACTGTATTTATCTGTGTCATATCTGACATACCCTTCACTATTGCAGCTCTTTAAAAGTCGAAGTTTAGGCAACAAATATCCTGGAATTCATGTTTCAAACTTGAAAATAGATTTTAAAAACAACTTTTAGGTATTTCTGATAAAATTTTAAAATATTGTGGTTTTTTCATTCATAACTCAACATTTTCTATTCAATCTTTTACAAAATAATACGGCATTTTCTTAGTACACTTGTGTGGGTGATATGTCAGCCTATTGGACCCATTGTTATTACCAAACAGGTAATATACACACCTAGAGAAAAAAACGTATTTCAGTATATTACCTTCCAACAAAATCATTTTTAACGAAAAACAAATTATTGTCACCGGCAACCATAGTTTGGTTTAGTTATTCACCCATTAAGAAGCGACAACCATATCATGGTTGTTTTTCGACCATAGCATGTTGCTCTTAGTAAATAGTAAAATTCTATTTAACCTTCATAAGGTCTTCAAATTTCGTGACGTTAATGATATTCGGGTTAAATTTAGCCCAAATAGAAAATTTTAAATAAAAACTCACTTTTTTCAGTTAAGTATGTCTTAAAAATTTATATCTTATTTCTAGATTTATTCAGTATATTAACATTTATTGCGAATGCAAAAGTACATTTAACATAAATTGGTTGTGTCTGTGTTGTGACATAATTGGCAACGACTTATTTTTGACTGGTAACCATATTTTTTCTTAGGAATTAGTTGAAGATGACGATTGCTATTCCTTCTCATTTACTACATGCACTTTTTTGCAATTTTTCGTTAAAATTAGTCTTTGGGTTGTGTTTTTGACTGCTTCATTTAGGCCGCGGCAAGTTGAAAACTTAAATTTTCTAAGACATTTGATCGAAACATGTCATGGTAACCTGCCGGCCAGGGTTCGAGCCCCGGCCACGGTCAAGAATGAAAGATTATCAATAACAATTTTAATTAATTTTCATGTTGTAAAATTCCTTTCTTCATAAAAATAATTTAATGAAAATTAAATTTGAAAAACTTGAGCCGAATTAAAATATAAAAAAAAATTTGGATTAAAAACCATAAATAGTTCAACAAAATAACCACAATACTAATTATTGTAAACAAATAATTTAATTTTGAATTTATGAAATCTTTACTGTATGTTATACCTACTTAGAGTTGATATTTTGCTTTGACGTTTTGGTTTGTTCATTTATACGCGGTATCTATTAGCTACTATTAGCTATAACTATTCGGTTATTTTGATCTATTTAATGTGCTAATCGCTTGGTGGCAAAATTGTTATTCACCATTATTATAAAATAAATACAGAAAATCTCGCAGATCTAAAAAAAAACAATTATAAAACTCGCCCGTCAAAAATAAAAGCATTTTTGCTAATGCAATCGTTAAAATTTCTTGTTTTTTTATTATTTCCACGATATATTTAAGATTCTGCCACAACAACCTAGGAGAATATACACAGAAAAAATTAAAAATTTTCTCTAATCACCAATTTTATACTAAATTCATAAAATCAAGCAACCCATTTGTTGATTTTGCTCCTATTACCCAAATGATTATATTGATTACTAAAAATTGAAAAAATTTCATATTTTAATATTTTTTTTTTAATAAACAATATTTTTAATTTTAATTAAAAATATGATCAAAAAACTTTGCCGTTTCAAACAATGTGTTGATTGATTTTGACAATTTCCAACAACTATTTCACAAGTTTAAATTATTTTATTTTAAACGAAATAATTTTTTGGTATTTGATTATTATTTAAATTCAAAATTTATTTCAAAACAAATAAAATGTTAATTAAATCCAAATCAAATTTTTAATTTTCTTTCAACAAAAAAAAAATAATTGATTCAATTATTACAATAATTAATTTTAAATACTTTTTAAATAATTTTTGTAATTGATAAAAAACTACTAATAATTTTTTCTGTGTACTAAAAAGAGAAAAACAAATATCGTTTTATTATCTATGTGACAGAATTTGTTATCTATATGGAAGAGAGTCAGGTTTTTAAGTTGTCAACCAGCCGTGAAAGATTATTTCTTCAGCAGATTGGTAAACAGTTAAAATCAAACCCTTTTCCAATATCTACACTAAAAATTGTATATAGTTGAATTCAAACGAAAATTCATGGTAAACAACTTAAAATTCATTTAAAAAACGGATCATTAACATTTCGTTTAAAATAAATTAATTTTACATTAATTTTTAAGTTTGTTATTTATTATTGAACACCAAAAAATGAAACTACAAGACAAAATAAGTACGGAAAACATTATTTTTTGGTATTTTGTTTTTTTATAACAATCATAAATGTTAAAAAATAAAATTATTCGTAAAATAACTATATTTTGATTTAATTTTAACAGTACGGAAAATGAATTTAATAACCCACAATCAGTTACTGTAATAATTATATGAGTGTAAAATTAATAAGATATCTCACTACGGAGTAGAATAATGAGTGTAACATCATCAAAGAAAATGAGACATTTGCGCAAAAAAAAGAGATTTATAAAAAAGCTTGCTAAAAGTGTTCAATTTTAAATACAATTTTTTTGCTATGCGCAAAATGGTACTAAGTCATTGTCACCACGACTGTCTCAAAAATATTGAAAACAGAAAAAAAAATCAATACGCATGTCCAAATCAAAACAGTTAATCGCGCGATCACGGAGGCGTCGACATGGCTGATCAAATATCTAGCCTTTATCAAGGCGAATTCAACTACAGATGGTGTCGGAACTACAACAGAAATAACATAGGGGGTTTTGCAAATAGTCTCGAACTGTCAAAATCAGAAGACGTTTCGACACCACCTGTAGTTAATTCGCCTTGGCCTTTAGGAATTATACAAAAGTTTTACGTAAAAACACACTTTTTATCTATAGATTCGTATCCGAACGGTTGGTACATATTTGTACCACATAACATCCCGAATGGTACAAAGGTGTACCACCATCCCCCCAGTCCTTCTATTATTGTTTTTCCGATTTCTTTCACCAATAAGTTATATATAACATAAATAATCTGTTCCAATCAAAAATTTTATTTCACCAATGCTATTCGTAAGCCTGGGCCCAGATCGTCGCAGTCGTGATCGAGTGACTTTGATCGAAATTTTACTTTTTGGAATCGTCCCTATCGTTATCGAAAAACTTCTATCGAAATTTGAGATTATGTAATTCGATAACGAGTAGTCGATCGAATGGTTTAACTCGAAATGTCATTCGATAGGTTAAGAGCTTTCGTAAAAACATGAAATGGTTTTTTACAAATAATTTACACACTTTTTGAGAATATTTATTAGATTTCTTCAACAAATAGCTAAAAATGTAAGTATTAAACTTTTTTCTGTAATAAGAAAATAAATAATAACATTTAGTTTTGCAATTTTTTGCATATTATAGTCATATTTGCGATAGAAGCGATTTTTGTATTGTAAGTTTTTTGATTCCTTACAGCTTTAACGATTTTTAATACATAGTAGTCTTTGCTATTATGCCGCTATTAGCAATTTTTTGCGAATTTCCCCTAATTTAGCAATTTTTACAGAATTTATTCCATTCCTTATACTTTTATGGACTTTTAATCAATTTTATGACTTATTCGAATTATTGAAAATTTTCGCTATTTTTGTAAATTTTTTTTTTTGTTAATTGTTGAAATTTTGTTTTTTTAACCGATTTATCGATTTCAAATAAATTTTAGGGTTTGTTACTAAGTTTGCAATTATTCGCGAATTTAAGCCATGTCCGCAATATCAGCGACTTATTCTGTAAGTTATCTGATTCATTACATCTTTTACAATTTTTAATAAATACTAGACTTTTCTTTCATGCAGCTGTTTGCAAATTTTAGCGAATTTCAGCTAATTTCAAATTTTTTATCGAATTTTTGCCATTCCTTGTACTTTTAAGGATTTTTAATCAATTTAATGGCTTGTTTGATATATTAAAAATATCGAGAATTTTCGCTATTTTTGCAAATTTTCTGAATTTGTAAAATTTTTGCGAATTTCTATAGTTTTCCGAATTTTTTAAAATTTTGCGTTGCTCTTTTTGACAAGCGCGGTTTAAGCCGAAGCGACTATTAACACTGTTGATTTATATACAAGCATAAAATCTATTTAATTTTTTAAACAAATTTCGATTCGAAAGCTTTCGAATGCCACAATCCTGATTTTGATACGTGACGAAGTTTTATTCGATATGAAAGTTCATTCGATCACGTGTGCGACGATTTGGGCCCTGGTCGAAAGGGTTAAATAATTCAATCATCATGTAATTTTTTCTATCTTCCATTTAAAATAAAAAAAAATAGTTAACAAACTCATTTTAAATTTAAAATAAATATATATATTTTTCAAGGTGTTTGTGATGAACCGATAATTTTAGTTTAACTGCTATAAATATACATCGCACACATTAAAAATAAATTACTATTGTTGGCCGTTAATAGTTAATACTTTGTAAACAGTTTAAAGTATTTTTGAAAGTTACTTAACAATTCGTTCCATAGCAATTTTCCGATCGATTTGCTGGCTTCTTATTTTTCAGTCATAACCAAATTTTGTTCCAAAATTTTATAAAATTAACAATTAATTTTCCTTGTAGTAAGGCTAAATAAAAGCCTAATAGCAGAATTTTTTTCTTAGTTTAATGCTCTTCCGTATAATACCTCAAGTTGATAGATGGCCACATAACAATCCATCAAACATAGTTAGCAATCTAACACGTATTATTACCAAAGTTTCAAAATTCGTATAAAAGAAAAAAAACTATAAATTTTATGCATTTGCATGATGTGATCAATAGAGACTATATAATGTGAAATATTCCATTGGCAAAAGATAAATATTGATTCATGTTATCGGTGCATAAAATTAAAACATCAAAAAACCTAATAAGGGTAATAATTACTACTGCAATTTTCGTCTGCTTCTAAAACAAATATACTTTACGCACTTCATAGAACAAAAACAATAAAATGCCTAATCGTAAAGAGATGTGTGTGAAAATAGTAAGAGCATTTTATTAGTATCTTTTTTTTGTACTTTATATTTGTTATTTGGTAGTTACATCAATTTTCCATTAGATATTCATGAAAACCACAACAAAATACCACAATATTTCGATTAAAATTTGGAAACATTTGATGTTAGAAATGTTCATGTATACCCACATCAAAATGATGCTACTGAGCACTTTTATGCTGCAAAGGCTTCAAATGGCTTCAAAAAAAAAAATTATAAAAGAGATAAATCACTTGAGATTTTTAATCATTATTTGTACTGTAAAGGAAGGAAGATAGGCTTTAAATTAAAGTTGCAATTAATGGAAAAATGTTTCATTTAGTAGATACAAATATTAGACCGATTTCAATTTAGCAAAATTTGACCGCAAGGGATAATAAGATTCAAAGTTGAATATTCAGGCATTTAAATATTCTTAAGAAAAACTGTTAAATTAAAAAACGAAACGAGGAAAATATTAAGAGAAAAAAACATTTTTGAATGTGGTCGCCTCACTCAAAACTGTTTTAAACGAAAATTTGTAAACATATTCTAGGTAAACTTACCATATTATTGTCAACGGCAACCATATTATGGTTAAATAAGTCGGTCATCAATAATCCACAACCATTTGTCAAATTGAATACTAAATTCGGTAATAAAATTAATGGTTTAATTAAAAAGGCACCAATAACCTACTTGACACATTTTTGTTACCACTTTGTCATATTTACAAAATATTTTACCGATAGTTAGTCTTTTGCAATTTAAAAGAATAATATGAAATGTTCTTTATTCAATTTAATTAAAACAATATGTATTTTCACACAAATATCGCGAATTTTTGCTAATTTCCATAATTTTTGCCATTCTTTATAGTTTTAGGGACTTTTAATCAATTTTATGGCTTGATTGAAATATAAAACTTTTTCGGTATTTTTGTCAGCAATTTTTTTTTCGACATTTTGTTTTTTAACCGATTTAGCCATTTCAAAAATTTTTTAGCAATTTTCGTAATTTTTTTTTTCGTGAATGTTCGCGATAGATGCAAATGTTTCCTCTGAGTCTTTACAGCTTTAACGATTTTTGATAAATATTAAACTTTGCTGTCATGCCGCTATTAGCAAATTTATTAAAATTTCCGCTAATTTAGCCATTTTTATCGAATTTTTGCCATTCCTTATAGTTTTATGGACTTTTAAAAAAATTTATGGCTTGTTGGATATATTAAAATTGATCGCTATTTTTGCAATTTTCGCGTATCTTTCAATACGAGTCGATAACTAGAACACACCTGATAGTAATGAAATTTGGTGTTTACGTTTTTATTGTCATAAGAGGTGGAACGAATCGGTCGATAATTTCATATAGCACCTATAAAAACTTATTTCAGGAGAAGAGTCCTTGTGCCCATTGGTAATCTATTACCACCTTACCAAATGTTATTGTAAGCGATCCATGTTTTACCAAAGCTCTTATGCAAATACCTCTTCTGTAAAAAGCTTTTAATGTCACAAGAAAAATGTATTTCGTAACATCTTGAATCCTACTTACCGCGCAACTCTTTGCAAAAAAGACAACACATAAAGAAGTATTTTCGTCGTTAAAAAATTATTTAAATTTTGTTAATTTTTTCAATTTTATTCAATAATTTTTATTTTAAAGCTTTTTATTTGCCATTGTTTTGTCTAACAAAATTTTTGTAAGAACAAATATTACTTTGCCTAAAAACGAGGAAAATATTTGACGTTAAATGGTCACATTAGGACCATTTATGTTTTCTAGCAAATCATTTTGTTTGCCCCTCAAAAATATTTTGTGGTCAGATTAGGGCAAACAAATTTTTGATATTTTTTGTCAATTTTAATAGCTTGTTCTTTTACTGATTTAATCAAAACTATAATGAGTCTTAATTTGGGGTTTGTTGACACAAAATTTTTCTTCAACTAAAACAAATTGTAAATATGACAATTTAGAAACATTACACACCGTCCAGACGATCCATTGTTATGTTATGACAGAATTACTTTGATGTTGGAAAAACGTATGGAACGATTAAAATCAATCCTTTAGCCTTTTTTTTTTTGTTGATTGCAATACATCATTTAATTTCGATTTGTAGTTAAACACCTCAGGCGATTAACTATTATAACTAATCAGCATAACCAAAAAATATTTTTTTTAAATATTTTGTATAAAGGGTGTGTGTGAAACGGTATCAAAGTAATCATGGAAGTAAAATGTTGACACTGTTGAGGTGAATAACATTTTACTAGCCGTGGGGCTAGTATAAATTTTGACATTAACGTAGAAATTCTTGACAATTTCAATTCACCATAGAACTTTGCTACCGTTCACACACACCCAAAATTGACAAAAGGCAGGTATGTATTTTGTTTTTGCAAGGATTTTTGAATCCTTGTACCCATGTTCAGTAACTATAGTGACAACTTCTCGCATCGAAAACATGTGAAACAAAATATTCCATCGTTTCTCGAAAAGTAAGAAAAAACTGTGTCTGTAACTCATGTCGAAAACGATCAAAAGAGATTACGCCGTTACGTTATAAATGATATAACATTGCACTCGAAGCCGATGTGACATTGCAGACATTGAGAACGCCAGTAACACATATCTTTGACGCCGACAAAAATTTACTAAAATTACAAATTTTTCAACGACGGCGGCGAAAAAAAAACCTTTGGCTGTACCAAATAATGTAAAGTGCGGCTTTAATGTTTGTTGTTTACAAAATAGCTTTGAAAAGATTCGTATATTTTATAAAAATGTTAAAAGCTAAATATCTAAACAATAAAAAATTGTACCAAGAACAAAATATTATTATTATTCTTTGTATTTTGCATTTTTAATTGTTTTTTAGTGTAAAAATTTTTCTCGCCCTATTTTTATTCGTGAGTTTATTTGACAGATCAAAAAGGGAACTTTCTCACAAAAATTTTACAGACACATTTTTTTGTAAATTGGCGAGTAATTTACTTACGTGATAGCTAGTACCCGCCAAAAAATGTTACAGATACAGTTTAGTGAGAAAAATAGCTGTTTAATTTTACACATTTCAAGCGAAAAGTTTTTCGACGCTAGAATTACAGATCATGGCCACTGGAAAGCGGAAAATAAAAATTGTAACGGAGTAATAATATTAATTAGTTATTATGTATGAACATTAATTTTTTATTTTAATTACAATTAACAACTTATTAATATGTTTCTGTATATTCCTTTTTTTGAACCCTGATAATAATAAACCACAGATAGCTTTGTTTGCAGAAAGAGGCGGCTTTTCGCTCAAACTAAAGATAGTCAACCTGAAAGCACATAAATCATCATAAATATGATTTTTTTCTCTACCTTATATTAAATACCGAGGGTAAGTGTAACAGCCATTCAAGAACTCCTTTACAAGGCTCGAGAGATCGAATTACTCCAAAATGAAAACAAGGACAAAACGTTTCTCAAACCAGAAGTTAGAGGAAAAATTCAAGTTCGTTGCACTTTTTGCAGGAAGAAAACACACACCGCAGACGTCTGTTACAAACGTGTCGAGTTAGAAAAAAAGAAAATGGCAGAAGAAAGCCAATATAATTGCTATGACTGTGGCGCTGTAGGATTCTACAGGTCGAATTGCCCCACATGCAATTATAAAACCGTCCTAGAAAGTCCAAAGCAAATGGATTTTAATAGTATTATTACAATCGTAGGCCGAAACGTCGCAGGATTCAAGGTGAACAAGTATCGCAGGCTAACATCTTTATAAAAAGTTAAAAGAAAATGGAGCACAATTTCAAGCCGTGTCTGCAGAAATCACTATTGCTGATGGCATTAAAAAAAGTGGAATCGTATATGAAACAATATCAAATATCATCATAGGAAAAAGGTTGAAAAGAATTCGTTATATTTGTCTCCCAGATGCTGTTGATAACCAAACCTTGCTCGGAATTGATTTCTTAGAACAAGCTGCCACGGTTTTGGACCAGCGAACGTGGCAAATTAAGGACGATTTAACCACTTTATTTGAATTTAAGCCCAAACCTTCAAAACTCAAGCCCGATGTCAATATAAACCAATCCAATGTGGCTAGTGAGCCATTAAAATCCAAGAGTATGGATGATTTTGTGTCGTGGTTTGAGGCGAATAGTAAAACCAACTCAGAAAATATTCTTACAATTGGATCTAAGGAACCTGGAAAATATGATTTTTCACCTAAAGGTATATTAAGAATATTTGAATATGCTTTGCCTTGATACTTTCAAATGCCGAAAAATGACAACTTATTTCCACCAATAAAAAATCGAAAACAAGCAATCAGGTATCCACATGATTCGAGTTCAAATCAATAGACTTTAATATATGTCACAATGAAGATTCACAACTCAGTTGTAATGAAAAAACTGACCTTTAACTATTTAAAAAGCCCATGAGGACATTTTTAAAAATATTTCTGTTCCTATTAAGGGCATCAAACACAGCATCAATGCTGGTAATCATGCGCCAATCTCTAATCCACCATATCGAATTTCACCCGCAATGAAGCAAAAGTTAAAATGCGAACTATATGACATGCTCGCAAAAGGCATTATTGAAGAAAAACAATCACCATGGTCATTTCCAGTGGTTTGATACCCAAAAGAGACAACGCCATCCGTTTATGTGTAGATCACTGGAAACTAAACGCTATCACGGTTACAAATACGTACCCCTGTCAACATTGGATTTCAAGTTAGGATATTGGCAAGTAGAGGTAAACGATAATGATAAATTAAAAACGGCGTTTACTACACCTTTTGGTATTTAAATTTTTAACAGGATGCCATTTGGGCTGAAAAACGCGCTAGCAACATTTCAGAGAATAATTGACAAATTTATTTTGGGCCTACCATCTGTTCTCATTTTGGCCTACATAGGCGATATTACTATATGTTCTAAAGATTTTGCAACTCATATAAGTGATTTAAATAAAACATTTGAAAAACTAAAAGCAATGGGTTTAAATAAGGAAAAATGTTGTTTTTTGCAAACCGGAGGTTAAATACCTTGGTTACATTCTAACTAAGAATGGAATAAAAGTTGAGATGGATAAAACTTCGGCAATCCTTAATCGCCCAAGTCCTAAAAATCTAAAGCAACTAATGTCCTTTTTGCAAACGTGCTCTTGGTTAAGGCGTTTTGTACCGAACTTCGCTAAAATATCTAAACCCTTATCAAATCTAACCAAAAAATGCGTTACATGGAAATGGTCCAAAGAAGAATAAAAATCGTTTATTAAGCTAAAAGAAATGTTAACATCACCACCAATCTTACAGCAAGTAAAAGAAGACGAGCCATTTTTGCTACAACCAAGACGCAAGCAACTATTCGATAGGGGCTGTGTGACTGCAGGGGGAGAATGATATCGAACATCCTATTAAGTAAGCCAGTAGGCTTTTAAATAACGCAGAAAGAATTTATTCTACAACAGAGCGAGAAGCCTTGGCTGTGGTATGGGCAGTTCAAAAATTCAGAGGATATATCGAAGGTTCTCGAGTTACAATTCGTACTGATCACCAACACTTCAAATGGTTATTTTCGTTGGAAACACTGACTTGCATACTGGCTAGATGGTCATTATTGTTACAAAGCTACAACTTAACATTTAGTTACACTCCAGGAAAGCAAAACGTTGTGGCCGACCCATTATCACGCCCACCTTGCGAAAAGGAGTTTTGTATTGAATCATGTACCTGTCTTGTTGTTGAAATAGATTTTCCCCGTAAGGGCTTGGAAGAATTTAGAAAAGCTTAACTATAGGACAAAAATTTACAAAAAGGCATTTCATCTTTTGAAAATAACGATGAAGATACTACACGTTAGATACAGCAAGGCTATTTTATGCTAGATGGTATGCTTTATAGATATTCTTCTGACTGGTCAACTAGTAGTGCCAGAATTGCTGCGAAATGAAATTTTAACTAAGTTTCATAAAGACCCGACCGCTGGCTACTACGGAATTGATAAAACAATAAACCGAATTACACCTTTATTTTACTGGACTGGAATAAGAACAGATATAGCAAATTGTATAAAATCTTGCGAGGACTGTTAAAGATTTAAACCTACCAATATGCAACCTACTGGATTACTGCAAACGGTTTGCAGCAACCGCAGTTTTGAAATAATTGCAGTCGATTTATTTGGTCCTTTACCTAAAACTGTAGAAGGAAATCAATGGATAATTATAATGGAAGACATCTGTACGAGATGGGTTGAACTATTTGCCCTTAAAGAAGCCTCAGCAGTAAACTGTGCACTAACGCTCTTGGACGAAGTAATACTGAGATATGGCACGTCACGAAGAATACATACCGGTAATGGTACTCAGTTTGTCTCAGCTTTAATGCAAAAACTAACATTCACACAAAATGGGATAAAATGCTACCTACAAAAAGATTTGCAATAAACACTGAAAAATGTGATAGCACTGGCTACTCCGCTGCGTACCTTACATTTGGAAGGGAACTGAGAACTCCAACTGGAGCATTATATGATTTTAAGGCTATTGTAAAAGCAGAAAATTTTATTCCACAAATCACGCCTCGTTTACTAGAATTGGCAAATACATTAGAAATTGCTAATGACTCGCAAAAAAAATGCAAGACAAAAACAAGATACTAGTGGATCTAAGACGAAGACCGCAAAAAGAAATTGTAATCGGCGACAACACACATAATTAGTAATGCAAAACACAATTTTCATCAAAATTTGCGCCAAAAAGAGATAGTCCATATTTAGTTATGGGCAAAAAGTTTCTTCCTGTTTCACAATAGCAGTAGTTAATAAACAACTTACCGCAAAACAACAACCTAAACATTCAAGATGACTCTGAAGGTAGTAAACAAAACAATATCCAGGCGGCGGCCCAAGGCAATCTTAGACGATCACAACGTCTGAAGAAAACAACATAATAGAAACAGGTTGCATCATCGAGACGATTAATGTGCACATTAATACGGATTGTAAGTTGCAGCTTATATTGTTAGTTGATTAAGTTAAAGTCTTCTGTAAAAATCAGATGAAAATGTAATTTAAAATAACGAAAAGTTCATTTAATTTTTACTGTTAAAAATTTAACCTCGAATTCCAAGCAAATTAATTTTTAGGGTTTTTATAAAATTTAACTACCAAAATGATTATTTTTAAGTAATCTATAAAAACGGTTTGCTTTTTTGTGTAAAAAATACCCATATTCTATTTGCTTAAACAATTTAGTAAAATACATCAAATTTTTAAAGTAAAATAATTGCAAAGGCCACATCGGTCTTGCTGTCGGTGTCTTATAATTGAGAGTTCTTCTGTAAAAAAGTACACAGTACAATAAACATGTGTAACGGGGAAAGTAAATAATAATCTTCGCTCTCTCTCTCATTCGAAAAGCAAGCGGACAGGTATTTTGAGAAATTCGTCTTTTTTGTGTAGTAAACGAGTAAAACCTGTATTATATGAAAAAACTGAATAACATAAAATAACTAAAAATTAATTTTTTTCGCAATTCGCGGTTGATTTTTTGAAAGTAAAAATTAAATGAACTTTTCGTTAAAAATAAATGATAAATAAGTAGTCCGGTTTTTAGATAAATTTTCATTTATGAATTTATAAATGCATAATTTATAAATTTATAAATAATTATTTTATATCACAATTTTTATATAGAACAATTGTGATTTTTAACTGTTAATTTTAATTTTGATATTTTTAGTTAGGCTTGAGTACATCAAATTTAATTTTCATTAAATTATTTTTATTGAAGGAAGGAATTTTACAACTTCGAATTTTTATTAAAATTTATTGATAATTTTCTTAGCTGATCTGGGGCTCGAACCTGGGTTGAATTTACTTGTTTAAAGAATCACCACATTCTTTTATCAGTTCTTTCTTTGAGTTCTAATCCCTGCACCACTGCGGTGCCTGCCAGCCAACAGTCAAACATCAATTTTTAAACAGTGGTACTGATGGTTCAAAATTTGCTGTTATTATCTTTTTCAATTTTATATTACATCTTGCTTCCTTTCCTCTGTTTTTTCATGTTCTTTCTGTCTTGAAAACCTGAATACATTTGTTTATTTTGTTTTTTGTCCACTTTCGTCGACATTTTATTTGTACAACTTGAAGTACAAATGTAAACATTAGAGCTTGTGCCATAGCAATTTTTAAGAACAATTTTTAGGTGAACAGTTAATTTGAATCTTGATATTTTTAGTTAGGCTTGAGCCAAGAAAATTATCAATCAATTTTAATAAAAAAAAATATATTTACTGGGTGCTGGAGCTGGTTTAATTGAAATCCAAGATAGTTCTCTTTACAAAGCCCATTCTCGAAACTAAGTTAAATAAACCTTTAAATGCAGAAAATACATATACAGTATATTAATACATATTGTGTTAAAATTTGGTTGGTTAAATCAATTAAAGATTGTCTTGAATTTTTCCGGTAAGCGGGAATTGTAAACAATTGAAAACTTTAGTCATAGATGCACAGGACTTTCTTAAAAAATAATATCTCTTACTAAATGATTCTATGTGATTTTTTTCTATATGTTTATTGTTTCCACTTTAAATAAAAATTGTGTTTTTTACGCCCAATAGATCTTAAAATTGTGAAAAATAACAAAAAAAATTAAGTTTTAAAAAAACAAGACATATCATTATATTGATAACATTAACATTTTTAAATTATTTTGGGCATATGGACAACGCAGCTGTTCATAATGCCCCACCAGCAAGTATACTACACCAAACGGTGAATTTTTCTGAAGTAATGGAGTCTGCAAGTTCTGCTGTGGATTGGTCTCAGTCTAAATGCGCATTTTTGTTTTCTAAAAATCCGTTAGGCATACAGAAAGAAAAACACTCGGGATAAATCAAGTTTTTTTTTAAGTACGATCGTACTCAAAAATTCAAGTACGTATAACACTAAAACGTACTCAAAACAATCCTTAACGCGTTTACTTTCGAAAATCTATCCCGGAATTTCTTAAAATAAATGTTTTGATTTTCTATATACATTGAAAATTTGAACTCTTGCTTCTCATTTCGGTTATATTTTTGGTTAAATATGCACATAACATTTCTAAAGTAAAAACATCCTGTAAGGTGTAATTCGGGTAAGTAAATCAATCATAATAACTTTTTGTTTCTGATTTCTTTTTTGCGTTTTTACAAGCACAAATTCGGGATAAATCAACTTTATAATACTTGAATCAAGCGCTTTTTGAGATTGATTCAATCTAAGTTTAACTTAAATTAATCTCATTTTCGGATTATTTCGAGATTTAGTATGGATAATTTAAGCATTTTGCGATTAAAAATTCGTAATTGATTCAATCTTTCTGTACTTGATTCAAGATAATCCGTTCTCACCGTACTATTAATACCGCTTTGGATTGATTTGAGTACGGATGGGTTAAATTTTTCTTTGAGTGCAAAAATTTAACCGTGCGCGTAAAAATCAGTTAGTGGTCAGAATCTGTCGTGAAACAACGACCGATTTTTAAAGTAAATTTGGATAATATGAAAGTGCGGTTTAAGCTTGCATCAAGTTATAATGATTTCCAAAAGTATAAAAATTAAAAGCAGTTCGTTTGACAGCTAATCATTTAATTGAAAATCCCGCGTCTCCAAAATTGAGAACTTGGGATTTCGGGACTTAAATAAAATAGTTACGATTTATATCACTTTAGCAAAGATCCGTTCCCGGAAACTACTTAAATCCACAAACAACTCTGCCATAATATTTAGGTCGAATATAAGACTATTTATCGAAATCAAATTTTTCACAAACAATACTGAATTAACAGAGATTTCCTCTAATTCCATAATTATACAATGGGTTCGACGTACTATATTTCGACACTAGAATAACTTTTAGTTCTGCAAAAATTTCTATCTGTATGAAATAAAATAATTCTAAACTTTTGACATTAATTAATTCTACAGCAAGAGTTAGTTTGTTATAAATAACTATTTAAACGTTTAGTTTGAATTGATTTTATATTTTCGGATACATATTTCTTCTATATTTATGTACAATTGAAATGCATATTCAAATAAAGCAATTGGACGGCTGTTTTGTAGAAGGGATAATTATTTTTTTGTTTAAAAAATACTATTTTGTGTTAAAGACATAAATAAAGTTGGTAACATTTTACCTCTAGGTATATTTTAAAGGTGTTTTAGAACTTGAAGTTTAAAAGTTTTGTTATTAATTCTACAAAATCCCCTCGCATATATTCGCTGAAATGTATCGGATGCTTTGCTTGATATTAAATTAAATAAATTTTTCTACTGAGTGCGAGTAGCTCTCAATTTCTGGATTTTGTGGTAGTTAATTTTTTTTACATTTTGTGAATTGAGAAGGTTCATAAATTATTTGTTACCACTTCTGTTGATGTTTCAACTTTTTTTGTTTGGTTTTCATTATGTTAGTGCATAGAAATATACATATATACCATATATGGTTTGAATTTTAAACAAATACCATCAAATATTTGTCACTTAGAAAGTAGTGTAATTTTATTTTTTGCTTTTAACCTTCTATACAATAAAAATAATAAATACGTTGAAAAAGCAACAAAAAAAAAAATAAAACATTTGGTAGTTTTAATTTGATATGGTCAGTATCGTATGAGAACTCTTATTATTAGTGTTTTCCATTCGGGATTTCCCGGGACAAAAATGAAAAATATAACATTTCATGAAGTTTTTAATGCAGAAATTAGTAAAAAAAACGGTAATTCGATTCAGACAAAATAATTTTAAAATTTTTTAAAAGAAACTAAAAGATTTTAAAGAATGTAGTGAGTATACTGAAAGTGCCAAGATGTAATGATAAAATCTTCTTTTGTGGCAAACATCCGTAGAAAGGGAACTTGTTTTCTTACTGACAGGATTATTTTTGATTAAAACAAAATTAAATTCATTTAAATTGAACCAGACCTTGACTCTGGAAGGCGACTAAAAGATAAGTATACTGCGAAATATACAAATGGAATGTATTCTGTTAAATGTGACGTAATTGGCCAAACTGAGCACATATTTGAATTAAGCATGTCAAAAAACAAAAGGTTCAGTTTGAATGATTAAACAGCTTTTAAAAATTCTGCCTGTGTTATTAAACTATTTTGTCAATGATGTTGGCATTGCATATTAAGAACAGAATTTTTTTCTAATGTTTAATGCATTTATAAACTTATTTAGTAGATATCTTGGATAGGTAATTATTTTTACAAATAAATTAAATTAAACTACATTTTGCACCGTTTTATATTAAGCGCAAATTCCCGAGAGATTGGAAAAGCAAAACCACTTTCCCGGCAAATGAAAAAGTTTGGTAAATCACAAACTCTACTTATTATTTATCCACACTTTTTGGTTCATATAAAAATTTAAGAATATACGGTTAGTTTTTTGTTGGTCAGTAACTTGTTTATGTGGTATTCCATTTACTAATTGTAAAGTTTATTTAACATTGAGTAGTGGCTGTGTGGATAGTATCAACAATATCATGAAGAGAAATTAAAAAAGTATTTTAAACTAAAACAAAAAATTACATAAAACAATATGGCATGAGCTAAAAATGTAGTTCACTTCGTTTTGTATGGAAAGAATAAAAATTCAGAATTTTAAATACTGTGTGCTTTAGACGAAGTTAATAAGAGTTTGTTATAGATGATTGCAGTTTTGTTAGTGGGGCTCGTCCAGTTTCAGTTTTTTTTATTAGTTAGTTAAACTATATATGAGTAAATTAAATTGTTGTCAAAATGTAGTTTTAACGTGACCAAAAATATAACGAATTTTTAAGTTAATACAAGAATATTAAAAATAAGTAGGAATGCTTTAATCGGAGTCCATAAACTAAAGTGTATTTCTTGAACAGGCTTTGTATGGGGCTTATGGCAAATTACAAAACCATCGTGACAAAATATGGAATTGTGCTTTATTATATTATAAAAACTCGACTAGACAAAGTACTAGATGGCAAATACTGTGTTAAAATAATAAAAATATAATACTTTTAGAAAAGTTCGTCCACATTTGGGACCATAAAACTTCTTTGCTTTCTGGTAACAGTTGGACACTTAAGTTTATAGTTTTTTTTTTTTGTTAAGTCGTAAGGAAATAGATGGATAACAATCGGATACGGCTACTTTCACTTAGAGATACTTAAGAGCCTAAAATACAGTATAGGGCATTAGTTGTGAAGTGGACAACCCAATAAAAATAAATAATGTATGAGAGACGTATAATAATTGTAAAAATATACAAACTTAAGTAGCCAGTCTACATAAATAAGCGTCTAAAACCATCATTTGCATAACTTTTAAACTTATAAAGAGCAATAACAAAAAATTTAAAATATAAAAAGTACGCCATAGGCTTATTTCGGTACATAAAAAAAAAATTAAAAATTAGTTTGAACTTATAAAAATTAATATTTAAACTCGTTCTTTCCTGTTTTTTACGGTACAACATTGAAATAACCACATGGTCGAGCTAAAAGAAATTTTCAGAACTTTTAAACAAATAGAGGTCCCATAATAAAACTTTAACAATATAAAAAGGACACCATAGGCTAATTTCGGTTAAAAACTAAAAAAATAGGACTAATTTAGAAAAATTTTGATTTAAATTGGTCAATTCTGGTTTTGCGGATGAAATTTTTTTTTTTTTTTTTATTAATTTTTTTTTTATATAAAGATCAATCGATTTTCTATAAGAATCAAATAAAATGTTTTATGTTTGAACTATTTTTAGTTAAAAAATAAATAAATAAAAAAATATTTTTTTAAAACGGCAACAATTTACCTTTAACTCGACAAATAACCATCATAGAAAAAAAATATTTGGCACACTTAGTCATATCTACTAGAACTATCAGGGGTGTGCTGAAAATCGCAAACGCAAAACGAAAGAATTTTAAACGGCGGTTTTTAATAAGATTTCTGTAATAAGTGAATTTTATGACAAATATTAAACAAATATTTCCCTATTAAACAAGATTTTAAACTCAAAATTATATGAATTAGGTTTAAAGTTTATTAAAAACAACTTCCAAATTCTTGCGTTTTGCGTTTGCGATTTCAAGTACACCCCTGTATAGGTATGCATAATATAAAGGAATTCGAAGAAAAATTTTAACGCTTTACAAATAATGCCCCATCCTAATAAAAAATATTATCATTTTGCGAAGCATTAATGGTACATTTAAACAAAGCTACAATTATGCGCTACGCAATAAGACATACAGAGATACAGAAAAATAACTTAACGAAGTCTTAACAAGTTTTTTTTCAAAGATTTCATGTGCCAAGGCATTCCCATATTACGAAGCAGCTTTTAAATGAGAAGAAAAACTATGAAATATGATAAATTGTATTAAACTGTTTATAATTAATCTTTCATCCTTTTTTCTTGACAACCTACCAGTTGTTTTTACAATGGACAATGCTGCATATTATACAAACGGCTAGCTAGGTTTATTAATATTTTGTAAATGGGGCCATTTTTTTGTCAACAAGATAACAAATGTTGGTGGAAAGATTACAAAATAGACATTTGTATTGATGTTATACATCAGATTTAATGAAAAAGTCGATTTTTAATTTTTGTTAGTTTTGGCCTTTTCCGTTTTAGGTAACTATACAATTAGATGAATACTAAAGATACCAGATAAGTGGAGTAATGGATAGTACTTTATTGCCACACAAAAAAAATATACTCTCTTCGAATTTGTATTTCAAACAGCATAAAATCTTAATTTTAAGAAAGGCGCGCCTAATAAGAGCCTAAATGTTGTAATTTTCATACTGTAAAGTTTAAAAAAAACAACTAAAAATATTTTTAGTTATTGTCCATCAAAAAATAATCTAAACTTGGAACATTGCAAAAAATAAAACAAAAATACTCCGACAAAAGAAATCTAAATAAAGTTTATGGTTACGATATATATTCTGGGATCTTGAGTAATTTTCGATTTGGTCATGTCCTACAGTTAGAAACACGATCACTTTCAACCTAATAAAAGAAAAATAACAATTTTGGTATCGAGTTATGCTACGTAGTTTGGGATTGAAACCCTGAAAGGATAAGAGGATAAGAGTTATAAATCCAAATGTGGAAAAACCAGCCTGAAAAATTAATAATGTTGGTAAAAATAGTACTAGAGTCAAAGTACTAAATTTCGTAAAGAAATGTGGGTCCATAATTTACCATACCCCATTAACACGTTCAAAACGCTAGAACAAATTTTACTACTCTTTTTAAATTTGGTTAAATTAATTTTTGCATTAAACCTGAAATTAGTCTATACATATATACATAGATAATTGAATTTTATGTTGATCGATTTATAATTATCCATGGATCTAATATAAATTCCCCTTCTGAAAATTATTTTAGTACGGCTAAAACTAAAAAAAATTTATTTTTCCTTTGCTAAATGTTTTTTTGTAAAATTTATTAAATTAATTTTTTTACTATTTTTTTTACTAAGTTATGGATAAACTTAAAAAAAATAATCTAACATTATTGGTTGAGCTAAGCGCCACTTTGGATCCTATTCAACCCTCTGTGCATGATGGCGCTGTTAATTGGCCATCACCATCATGTGATTTGACACCGTTGGAATTCTTTCTTTGGGGATATTTAGAAAGAAAAAATGTACGTCAATAAGCCGAGAATAACTAAAGAGCTAATCGATGAGATAATTCGGCACATTAAAGACATTGAACCTCAATTATGTCTCGGAGTCATTGGAAATATGGACCATCCGATAGAGGTATGCCAGCAAAGCCAAGTCGAGGATTTGGCCGGTATTTTGCTTCGCACATAATTTTTATTGATTCAGATATTCTCTAAAATCTTTTTGTTTTATTTATAATTTACACCGTGCGTTTTGGTTTGTCCACCCTTTATGAAAACTAAATTTATTTAAATTCGAAAAACATGATTTAATATAAAAAAAACCATTAATATTCTTTAAAAAATTAATTCAAATTGTTTGTTTTTTAATTAAATCTTTTAAATATCTTTAATCAAAAATATTCACGCTATACTTGTATGATACAAGCGTTGCTTTCTATTCGTTTATTAAGTTTTTATTTTATAATATCCTCCTTTTGCTGACCGTTTGCATACAAACAGTTTGACTTCGGACAAACGTTACAAACGTAATTTGTTTGTTTAATTCATGAGGCATTTTGTTCTGTATTATTACTAGTGTTTTTCTTCTATCTTGAGTCCGGTATTAAGCTTTTGACGTTTTTCCTCAATTCTTTTTTATTTTTTTCTTTTTATTATCGCTGTATTTTTTCATGATTTTATGATAAGAATGGTTTACATTGCCCTTAACAGCTTCTACATACAAATAATTCTG
The DNA here is from genome assembly GCA_949318255.1 of Pollenia labialis. Classification (NCBI taxonomy): domain Eukaryota; kingdom Metazoa; phylum Arthropoda; class Insecta; order Diptera; family Polleniidae; genus Pollenia; species Pollenia labialis. The sequence continues at coordinate 121,058,918 of OX439141.1, forward strand.
CAGAGTTTTTCAATTTTATCATCACAACTATTATCCACATTATCACCAACTTTATTCTCATCAGATTCAGCATTATTATCATCTCTATCTATAGAACACAGTGTTGAAGTTGGCAGTCGATTTAATTTGCCATGTTGCATCATAGTTTCGCTATCTTTTGTGATACGAGTATCATAGAAATGTCCTTAAGTACTTCGTTGACATTTGTATGCAGACAGTAGCTTTAGACTTTTTGTGCTTGTTTTGTTGATTAAAAGAACGAATGTTTTTGTTTACAAGGATACTACTCCACTCGTAGAATTTGTGATAAAATCCAATTGACTCTTCACTTTTTCTCGGGCATTAAATAAAACAAGAATCATAGAACTTTGAAAAGAGAAAACTTACTATGCTTCAAGTGTCAAAAGAATATTATATGTACATTTTACGTTGAGGTTTATATGCATCATAAATATACATGTTGTGTGCGGCCAATATCATTGTCCTTTTGTATGCATATAAATCGCACTTATTCGCATGCATAATTAACTGACGACAATTATTGGTTTTGCCGTCATGAATTCTAATAAATCTTAGATAAAATACTCTAGCAAATGCAATATAAAGTTATAAAAATTTCATGAGTTTATAAGGTATGACAAGTTTACTTTAAGGTAAAAAGGTTAATAAATAAACAACTTTTATTTTTGCTGTGTTTAATAATGAAACAAAATAAGGATAAGCAATAAGTAAAAGAAACATTGCCGCTATAAAATTTATAAAATTTTTGGGACAAAAATCCCCTTTGTGCGGGAGTTTCCGGGATTTTTTTAATTTAATTATAACAATAAGTTGTATCAATCAATCGATGTAAATACAAATTCGGTATGTTAGGCAATGTTAAGTGTTTCATTCTCTAAATTGTCAAACAAGTAAAAGAAAATGCGTAAAAATGTGCACAATTTTACATTTTTTTTACAGAGCCAGACTTATTTTATAAAAACGAAACAAAAGTCGGACCCATTTGCTTCGGAAAATTTAACGTTTTTATATACAAAGCGGCTCCAAGAGATCATGATAAAAGTGAAAAAAGTTAACATTTCAGGAAATTTTGAATGCAGCAGTTTGTTAAGGAACTGCTAATTCGACTCAAAAATAAATATTCAATTAACTTTTTTGTGGTTAATTGAACTGCTTATGGTCTTTTTAATACAAATTTGATTTTTATATCAGGCTTGAGCTCATCAAATTTAATATTTATTAAATTTTTTTAACAAAGGAAGGATATCAACATTATAAAATAAATCAAAATTTATTGATAATTTTTATTCTTGATGGAAACTGGGATCAAAGTTACAATTCTGTTTCGGGAAAAGCAACGAATCTCATCATCAGAGTTCATGTTTCATCTTAGAGCCAAAGCAAGCGCTGTCAGACAATAGTCAAACATCAATCTTCAAATCCAATTTGCTGTAATCTATTTGTATTTCCTTATTAAGCTAATACGGCCTATAATCTTTTATGTAATTCAAATCCCAATTTTAATACATTTTTTCCCGACGTTTCGTCGATTTTTTGTCGACTTCTTCGTCTATTTAATAAAAACATAACATTAATTTACAATTTTTTACCAAATAACATATAGAACTTACATTTTTTATATATTATTACATTAAAAAACAAACTTTAAAACCAAAAATTTTACATTAAACATATGTATATAAACAAAAAACATAAAACATGGAATTATTTTTAAACACATAATATTTAAAAATTATATCGCAGCTTATTTGATGGCTACTCTATAACCCAACAAACACGGAGGTTTGATTTCAAATTGAAAGTGATTTGAAATCAAACGTTTTCTCAAACGACAAACGTTTGATAATGATTTGAAAATCATTTGTAAATCATAGCGTTCTCAACAAAAAGGGGAAATTATTTTCAAATTGAAAAATGCCTTTATTTTCAACTTGCTTTCAAACGTAATTCTCAAATGTTTTTCAAATGTGGATTATAATAGAATGTGGAATATAAATAAAACTATTTAATTTTTTTAATTTAAATTTATTATTTATTTAAATAAACTTTGAGATAAACATTTGGTACCATAGCAAAAAGATGAAATAGTGTTCTTTCCGTCTTCTAATTCTTGGAAAGACTAAATACTTGGCTCCCTTTTATTTTGAGTATTGTAGCACCGCGATCGTTCAACAATCTTTCTTCACTTTCCTGTTTTATTATTTTTCTTTTTTTTCGTATTTTTAAACATTGTAATTTCTCACAAATAATTTTTATTTTTCACTAGAAATAAACTGTTCACTCTATATTAAAATTTATTTTTAATAGTAAAACACATGTAACCACAAGGAAAAATAATTTAACTTTAATCGCCATTTTTAATGCTTACATTTATTTTTCGCTTTAGTACTGCCAAGTTTATTATTGATTTGATTTTAACTTTGACAAACATTTGACATCAAATTGAAAAACATTTGATATCAAATGTTTATTTTCAAATCATTATCAATTTGAATTTAAATGTTAAATCAAACAATTGAAAAACGTTTGAGAATTGCGTTTGATGTCAAATGATAAAGTCATTTCATATCAAAGGTTTGACTTCGTGTTTGTTGGGAACTTGCACATATGTTGTTGGTGTCTTCTTTCAAATTCATTGTCTTGTTTATGTTTTGCTGAATTCTCAAGCTTTCCTTCGTAAATCTCTTTCTCATATTTTCCTCCTTGTCTAATATTCTAATACGTTGAAAATCTGGTGCATGGTGTGAACTGATCATATGCATAGCTAGTGCTGTTGTTTCTTTCTGCCGCGTAATATACATCTTGTGTTCTCCTATCCTTGTTGATAAAGCTCTCTTTGTTGTTCCTATATACACCTGATCACAGAGTTCTTCTTTATTTCCTTTACATCTTATTTCATAAACAACGTTATTTTGTTGTTGTTTTTCTACTGGCGCTTTTATTTTAGTGAATATTGCATTTGTTGTTTTGTTAGGCTTATACGCAAAACATATGTTATTTTGTTTCAGTGTTATTATCATGTTTCTGTTGTCAGTAAGGCCAGGGATGTACGGTACACTGTAGAATTTTTTGTTTTCTATTTCATCAGTGTTGTCAATTTTCTTATTTTTATTTAATCGCCTTAATACGTCGTCTATTAAAGAATTTATTAATTTTTTAGGGAAACTATTTTGTATCAAAATTTCTTGTATTATGTTTATATTTTTGTAGTGGAATATTTCGTCACTAATTTTCAGTACCCTCTCTATTAAATTTCTCGCTGTATTTATAATCTGACTTCTGGGTTGTGTGGCGTTAAAATTTATAAGTCTGCCTGAAGCCGTTTCCTTAGAGTACCAATTAAAAATAATGTTATCCTTATTTTTCCGTAGTTTTGCGTCGAGGTATGTTATTTCATTATTTTTTTCTATTTCGATGGTGAATTTAATTTTTTGATGGTGAGAATTTAAAGTTTTAAGAATTTCGTCCTTATCGTCCTTATTAATGATAGCGAAAATGTCGTCTACATATTTTGCTATGTATTTAATACTGATATTTTTATTTTTTAATTCAATTATTGCATCGTCTAGCAAATTGTCAAGAACAATATCCGCTATTGTAGGAGAGAGCGGGTTGCCCATTGGCATACCAAATATCTGGGGTCTAATCACCGCAATCGATGTCGGGTCGACTATCGTATCGACTTAGATTTCGATACGTGTCAAGTAAGCAGATCACCGCATACGATATATATCGAATCGAAATTGTTAAGCAAAATGTAATAGATTCTCAAACATATGTTTTCAAAAGGTAAACAAATAAAATACAAGCAAGTTGAACAGCATTTGTGCGCGAAAATTTTTTCTTTTTAAAAGAAATTGTGATATGAATACCTCATTTTTGTTTTGCTTATCTTCGTCTGATGAGGAAAAAAGCTGTATAATACGCATTAGAAAGGAGATAAGAGATAAAAGTGACCCCTTTTCTTTACCGGCAGCAGCGTAAGATAAATATACACATATATTTTTCGAAATCTTTGTAATCATAATGCTTCTTTTCAGATTTAAAACAAGATTTCGACTGACAAAGGAAGCTTTCAGTTACGTGTTTTGTCAGTTAAATTTTATTGGAAATATGTCCACAGCCGTTCCGCCAAAGCTTCAATTAGCAGCCACACTTTCACTTTTGGCAAGTGGAAGTTTTCAACATTGTGTGGGAAATGACTACATGGTAGGTTTAGGACAGAGCACGGTCTGTAAAATAGTAAGCCATGTGATACAAGAAATTGAAACTAAGCTTTGTCCAAAACTTATAAAGTTTTCGCCTGAAGAATCTCATACATGCATGGACCATTTTTTTAACAATTATAATATTCCTGGAGGTTTGTTAAAATAAACATTTTATGCTGCTAATTTTAAATTGTTCCTTTATTTTCTTAAAGTTATTGGATGTATAGACGGCACCCACATTGGCCTGCTAAGGCCACATAAGAATGAGCATATGTTTTTTAATAGGAAAGGGTACCACAGCCTTAACGCCATGGTGGTATTGTTGTTAAATATATTTCTAGTTAAAATGTGAAAACAAGTTTAAAGATTTTTTATAGATTTGCGACCACGAGTACAAAATTTTAAGTATAAACCCAAAATATGGTGGAGCAGGTCATGACTCATTCGTATGAAGGCATTCCGACGAAAAACGTATGCTAGAAGATCTATATAATGAAAAAAACTTTAAAAACGCTTGGCTTTTAGGTAACGTGAACAAATTGATTTGTTTTATTATATATAATTCTAATCATCAGATTATCTCAAAAGAGATTCTGGCTACCCCCTTGAACCGTGGCTAATGACTCCCTACAGGAATCCTGATGAAGGCTTGATGGAGGCCTATTTTAATGAAATACATTCCAAGGCCCGATGTATTATAAAGAGAGCTATTGGCATCCTTCCATCGTTGGAAAGTTCTAAGCAACGAAAAGCGAAGTCGCTACAGCCCAGAAAAAGTTGCCTGCTTTGTTAATGTGTGTGCTGCCTTACACAATGTTTGCATTCGTTTTAAGGTTCCTAGTTACACCAGTAGTTCCCTGTATGAAACTATTCCTCCCGAGCCTGATATTGGAAATGAGACACAGATAACAAAAATTGGAAAAGAGTTAGAGATCACATTAAACTGTCTCTATGGAGAAACAAATAAAACCATTTTTGTTTTAAGTAACATATTTTTTACTAAATGTATTTGTACTTTTTTAAATCACATACCAACTGCCTGTTTGTAGAACGCGAGCGCAAAAGTGACTCGTTCAACTTACATTTAAAACAAAAACAAAATTTCAATATTTGTTTTTGTTTTAAATGTAAATTAAACGAGTCACTTTTGTGCTCTCGTTCTACAAACAGGCAGTTAAACTTTAAATAAATTTTAGAAAAAGAAAACAAATCAAAAACTTCAAAGTTACTTCTTTAAAAAAGAAAAATAAATAAAAATCACTTCTTAAATTAATAATTAATATTGCTATATATATCAATATACATTTGTATGTATATATAGCAGAAAAAATGTATGTATATATACATATGTATATACTTGAATACGGTTAAGGCACTAAAATCTTTGCTTTAGCATTTCTAGTTCTAAAGTCTTTATTTCTAGGTCAACTTTCTTAACAGCTAAGTTTGAATATGTTCTTCCTCTTTTAATTTAAATATTTTTTCTTTTAATTTATTAGATTTTTCGAATAATTGAAGCAAACGGTCCAATTTTGTGTTCAATATGTTTTGAGAATCTTCAAATTTTTCTAGATTGGATCTAAGGAGATTAAGTTTACTGTCACTTTTAGTAATTTGTTTATTTCGTGTTGTAGCTTTGTTTTCCACTACTTTACTTTCCGCTTTTTTTATAAAACTTCAAACACTTCTAGTTCTATGTTGTCATTGTCGCTATCGTCAATTGTTTCTGCTAGTAAACATTCCACCGCTTTAGTATTGGGCTCATCAATCTCTTTGAAAGCTCCAAAAGTTTTGGTAGAAGAAAGGCCTTCAGCAGAAGCACCTTTACCAGCGGCCTGCACAATTTGTTCCTCAGCCGGTGTCAAAAGCATTTCCTCGTATGGACCACCTCCAGTTTTTTTCTTTGAAGACATGTTAAATGATATCTTCTTTTTTACATTCTGCTTCTGGTCAGTAAAAACCTAAAAAGTAAAGTGCGAAAAGCTTAAATCTAAAATCTTTAAAAACTATAAGGTACCACTTAAAGTGGCTGCTTTTGGTGATGCTAATGCTGCACATGAAAGACTATCCTATCCATTAATACAAATATGTATGTATTTAAAAAAAGTAAATATGTACATATGTGCATAAGAACACAAAAGTAATGGACAGCTTTTCATATGTAGCATAAAAAACAGCAGCCAGTCTGTATATATGTATACTTGCCTTTCGCCATGACTTCACATCTTTAATTGGTGGTCCAGCCCTATTTAACTTATTGCAAAGTTGTTCCCAAAGCTTATTTGTCATTGCCCGTCCTTGGCCACAATTTGGCAAAATATTTTTTGCCAACTGTGGGTGCTGCGTCATAAACTCTGCCATTAACTCCTTTTGCAATGCGTTAATTTTATTTATATTTGTCCTATAAAATGAATGTTGATTAATTTTTAATTTTTTTACATTATATTTAATAAACTTACATATTTTTTCGTTTTTTTCTCAAAAAAACTTTTAAAGTATATTTTTGCCGCTAAAAATTTTATTTATTTGTGTGTATACGACAGGCACTGACGTATCGAAAGACAGCTCGAGAGATGTTATTTGTTTGGTTACTCGATATCGAATGCTATCATATCAAATTACGATACTTTTAACTCGATATCGAATGCCATAATACCAAAATAAAAAATTACGATACAATTTGCTCGATATCGAATGCGGTGATTAGACCCCTGATTAATTACTTTTTTACCATAAACAAAATAATTATTGTCCGTTAGACAGAACTTCAAAATTTCTAAAAATGTCGGTCTAGGAATGTTTGTAAATTTCTTTATTGTTAGCCATTTTTCCATAATATTTTGACGTCAAAAGATACTAATATATCATGAGGCTCAAGTTTTATATTACACAGATGATTTTTTAATTCAAACGAATTTTTGATGTTATATTCCCTAAATATAATATGTTTAAGGATATTTCCTAAATATTTTTACATGTTTCTTCCATACTCCAGATCTTGTAGTGCTGTCAAAACTTTTTTTGAATCTCTAAGGGTGTGTGTGAAACGGTGGCAAAGTTCTATGATGAACTAAAATTGTCAAGAATTTCTACGATAATGTAAACATTTATGCTAGCACCCAGAGCTAGTTAAATTTTATTCACTGCAACGGTGTCAAAATATTACTTCCACGAGTACTTTGCTACCATTTCACACACGCTCTTATTAGATTTGCTTTTATGTTTTTCTTCGTTTTGTCTTTTTCTGTTCACTTCAAAGGACAAATGTAAGCACATATAGTAAAAATTAAATTTGATTAAATTTTGGCTGATTAAAAAAATCAAGTTTTGAAAATTATTTTCCAAAACTGAAAGTGTCTAGAGGTTATATAGTGTTCTAATGACTATAAAGGCATACATCCATAGAAAGGGAACGTGTTTTATTGTATAATATACAAAATACATTTAAATCACATTTCATAAATTTGAAATATTTATTGTAGCTTTTATTCTACTTTAAGCGTTTAATAAAGTGACATTTCAATGTTTGTTAAAATAAAATTTTTATAATTGCGCAAAAAATTAAACATTTTTGTCTTCTTATTTATTTTAATAAAAAAGTTTAATACACATATCATTGGGTGGTTACTGGTTTTTATAATTATGATAACTAATGTTTTTATTAATTTTAAATATAAACTGCATGGCTTCTGGTTTGCCGCACGAACAAAAATGTTTTGTTTTACATGCTTTGAATAGAATATGCAGCATAGCGGTTACAAACAATCGCATTTTAAATTAACATTGAAAATTTGCTTTGTACCACAAAAAGTGACGAATGAAGCAAAACAATGTTTGGAGAACTGCAAAATTGAGGATATGAGGCAATGTTAGAACTCCATATCTCTTAATATATTCGAGATATCAAAAAAAGGATTAAATGTTAAAAAATATGGCACATTTATTATATTTATTATATATTGATTTAAAACTAAATTTTTGTAAAAATATGCTATGCGGCATATCAGAAACCCTCCGACGATATATAAAAACTAGCAAAAAAAAATAATGGATGGAGTAAATTTGATTTCCAAGATCGGTGAGTATAATAAACTTGAGCAATTTAAATAATTTTTGTTAAAATGATGATTTTGGAATTTATCCTTAAAAACTTTTAAAAAGATAAGCAATTCCTTTGCAATTCCAGAGGAGCTATTCAAAGCAAAATATCGGTTCAACAAAACCACCGTTAAATAAATTATTAGAATCATTATGCCGAAAATTGAGTTAGATAGAAGAGGCTGCGGTACTTCAACCGTCTTGCAAGTTTTGGTAGCATTGCGATGTTGTGGTCGAAGAGAAGTATGTATGATTGTGAAATATTGCCGTTTGTTCAAAACAATAAAGAATTTATCATTAATACGATTTTCTTATGACGTGCTAAATTCCCAATTTTTCATATTTGATAAATACACTGAAATTTATTGTTGATGGAAAACTATGTTCTATACGCATTTCACTGGTTGCTTAGGTCAGATCATCAGGAAACCTTTTCCAAAGATTATAGAAAAGCTAAAAATATTATAGTTTCAAATAAACTCCTAAAGCGAATAAGAATTTGAAACTCTTAAAGTCCTACTTGTAACGATATCAAAGCTTAAACAAAACACCAACAATAAACAGTGAGTTTATCTTTTCTTACATTCCCCTACAATTGGTAATTTTATTTGGTACAAATTTATAATTTCATAAATTAAAAAACTAATTTTAGCCATTATCAAAAAAGCTCTAATAACAAATTAAAATAAAGCTAAAAAAAACAATTTGTAGATGCAGGATGATGCGGCCGATCTTCATGAGTTCTCTAAAGCAACAGTGTGTAAAATTTTCGCCAGAGTGGCTCACGCCTTAGCTCGCTGGGGTAATAGACAAATTGAAATATCTTCATATCTTATAGATGAAGCAATCCTAATGAGGAAATTTAAGCCAGTTTCAAAATTCCCAGGCGTTATTGGTACGCACATAGTACGTATCAAAAAAAACTGCGGGAATTTAGCCCAATATTATATAACAAAAAATTGTACTATTCCCTGAAGTTTCAGGTTAATTATGTCTTAGAAATACATAGCTAATAAATCTCATATTTTAAATGAGTCAACTATCAAACAGCAGTTTGAACGCAAAGAGTTCAAAGGTATTTTATTGGGAGACTCAGGCAATAAGCTGCAGACTTATTTATTCACCTCACTATTAAAACCACAGAATGAAATAGAGAACAAAAATAATGCTGCTAGAAACTTTGTTAATCGTTGCTCCAGGGCTTGAAAGCAACGACTTCGGTTTGGATATCTTTTGGACTTAATTTTACAGAAATAGATAATTTGTAAAAGATGTGTGTCAAAAAGATTTAGAGTAAAGTGGCCATTATGTAAAATATTAATAAAAATTAATTTTTTCCCCTTTATCTAAATTTAGATATCTTTGATTTAACACTGCCACATGCCAATACAGCGAAAGGAAATAAAGAGGAAATAAGCTAATTCATAAAATTGTATACTTAAAAGCTATGCATTAAATTGCGAACAAAATCAAAAGTTGTGCACCGATTGCAATGCAATAAAGTTCAATTCATTCGAAATGTGTATGTTTATCTAAGAGTTTTTAGCCCGCTTTTTTATTTTTTATTAATTTTTAAAGAACAAAATAAAAAATTTTTTTTTTAAATTGTTATTTTTTTTTTTGTCTCTGAACCTACTGGGCAAATTAAAAACCAATGTAAGAACAGCCTATAGATAATATTATTACTGAATTTTAGTTGTTTTTTTAACCAAATATAGTGAATTGTTTTCAAGTTATTCCAATATATGAAGTGGAAGTGCCTTAATTTTGAACATAAGGGTATATCTTAAAAAGTCGAGCTGACAGAGAAAAATGGAGATTCGATTTGAAGTCAGCGACCCCAAATTAGTAAAAATGTTCATCAAAATTACAGGCAGCACAAAAAAAGTTCAGTTTTGTTAACTTGTGTAATAAATCAAAACAAACTGGGGTATTCTGGAAAATGAGAACGCAAGAATTTTTGTTATAAAATTCTGTTTAGCAGAAAAAAAATTATTAAAAAAAATTACGTTTAAAATTCTTGGGTTTTGCATTTTCAATTTCCAGAACACCGCTGATAATTTTTATACATGTTATATACAAACATATATTTTTTTTTCAAACCAGATAGTTATTTAAAAAAACCACTCATTAAATAATAAAATTTTCGACTCATTTAGTAGAAATATTTTCAATGGAGTTCTTAGCGAATACATACAAAATTGCCGTTTTTTATTATAAAACTGTTCAACTTTTTTATGGCTTCCATTCATAAAACTATTTTTAGCACAATTTTTAAATTTATTTAGCGATTTTTGTAAATTACCATTTTGTTTAAAAAAAAGTTTAGAATTTAAATGATAATGGAAGTAGTCCACGGACGTAATTTTTATCTCCAAATACTTCGTTAATTATAAACTCCTTCATGTTTCGCTCTGAATGGCATTAGAAAAATGGATTTTTTTTTGTTTATTAGGTCATTTAAATGTCTTTGATAGATGACATCAACAGCATCATTCTTTGTTTAATGATTTTGGCTTGTTTTTTTTAAGATAAAAGCAGGTCGAAATGATGTAAATCTCCTTAAGTTAAATTTTACTCATCAATTACACTTACATTTCCTTTTGGATGATCGACGAAACCATCATCACTCTTTTATTTTACACCAATTATTGACGTTTGATGTATTGAATCAAGTAAATGGGAAGAAACATTTTTTATAAATGACAGCACACTAATACATTATTTATTGTATAAATCTGATTAAGCTTATTATGCTAAGCATATCACAATTGCAGCAACGTTTTCACAGGTGGTATCGCAACTACAACAATCCAAAAACAACAGAAACAACATTGGGGGTTTTACATAGCATTGTCAGTGTTTACGGCTCGAAATGTCAACCATTCTTAGCAAAAGACTAACAAATCAAAACAAATAGGCTCGAACTGTCAAAATCAGAAGGTGTTTCGACACCGCCTGTAGTTAATTCGCCTAGGTGTTCACCATGAAGCATAATTTTTTTCAATCACATACATTTTGGTTTAAAAAAACATTGGAAAATTTTGCCCACAACAATATTACCTATGTTTGTATATGTACATGGCGAATTTACTATGGGCGAAACTACACTAAAGTCAACAACTCGAATAGCAACACTGTTTTTATAAGTTTGAAAAAAGTCGTCGACAGCACATGTCTAAAAAAACAGGTAGAGTTTATTTTGTTTTTAAATATACATAGTTTTAGTAATTTATTTTACAGTTTTAGAAAGATAAAGCTGAACGTATATATCGTTGGTTATACTAATAATTCCTTTTATAGTTAACATTAAAATAATAAAAATACCAACAGCAAAGCAACTAGGATAAATTTCATAGCCGATGTCGAAGGGAGTTCTGCTCAACATTTTCGTTACTTAGTTAATGAGGCAAAGCAATAATTATCATAGGTGAAATATTTAGCATTTTAGTTTTTTATTTTAGTACGATAACGACAACGGTAGTAGCGAACACACTAACATAGATAACTAAACAGATATGTCACGAGGCGGAAGATTTTGCGTGTTTTTGTCTGCCCTTTTTGCATTTCTCTTTGCATCATCTTTTATGCCGCAATACAATAATCACCAATTTGTTTAGTTGAGATTTATATGCAAAACTGTTGTACAAATTAACTTTTAAGTTAACCACAACACGAGCAAGTCAGTGCCGGTTCACACACGTCAAGTTTGAAGCCTTAAGTCTTGAGCTTTTAGGAGAGAAAGTAAAAGAGAATCTCATTTATTTACCCCTCTCTCTAAAAAACTCAAGATTTGACAAGTTACACTGTTTCAATAATTTAAATAATTCCATTCATTTTCTGAGACATATTGGTTTGCAATCTCACCTGTTTCAAACTTGACCGACACTAAATAACATTATAAAATAAAAAAATAATACTAAGTCTTAATTAACACGTTTCATCTTTTGATGCTCAACTTCTTTTCAATTCCCTTTTAAAGATGCCAATATAATCACACGCAGCAATCGGTTTCAACTTGTTTCGGGTTAAAACAACAACAATTTTATTAACAGCGAATCAAAGAGAAAAAGAAAAGAAAAAAATTACATTCAGCCATCGTTGTGCATATACAAACGAATAAAAACACAAAGCGTACTGACCGAGTACGCGCATCTCCGTACTAACCCATTTCTTCTTTCTTCTCTCACCTTAAAACATAAGAGTTGAGCATCAAAAGATGAAACGTGTGAAAGCAGACTAAATAATTATTTGGAGTTTTTTGTTGTTATTTTTACTGATGTTTTTTATGTTGTGTAATTTTTTGTTTTGTGCTTTGATTTTTTTTATATATGTATATTTTAAATTTTTTTTATTTTATAAACCGTCCCTGATGATGTTATTCAAAGAATGACGAAATATTGCGTACAAAAAATAAAGAATATTTTTTATAGATCGTGGTCCAGCAGCCGTATTCCGTTATTCGCTTAGCTAAAGCTAAATCTCGATCGCTAAAATGCCTTAGAGAATACAAAATTGAAAAATTTTAGCGATGAAATCAAAAGCTGAAATTTACCAATGCACGTTACAGTATTGCATTCGTAGCCGAAAATCGCTAAATCAACTTTTTAGATTTTTAGCGATAGAGATTTAGCTTTAGCGAATTACAGAATACGGCCACTGCTTGACGAATTAGGCCTGTTTTCACAACTTACCGATTGCTAAAAGTAGATTTTAGCCTGCCTTATAAAAACCGTTCCATTATTAAAACTTTACTTAAACCTAAAGTGAGCGATAAAGTAAATTAAGGTTCATCCTACCTGGTAGGTTAAAGAAAAAATTCATTAATATTATAAGTCTTAAATCGCTCCGTAATATTTAATTAAAAACATTTAAATTTATACGTTAAAAATAAGTGATTTACACAAACATAAACGTTATAAAATCTGCTACAAATTGCATACAAATTTTTTATAAAAATTGTATATTTTATCCCATAATATTACTATTTAAATAATTTCTTGTGTTAAAAACAATACAGAAAAGACAAAACAAAAATTAAAATCGCAAATCAAACAAAACCCAAAGAGAAAAAAAAGAAACGAAAAAAAAAAAATAAAAATAATTTTAAACTCTCGATTGTCATCTTCTCAATCGAATTCAAAACATACAAAAATAAAAACATTTCAAAAATTGAAGCTTAAAAATAAAACGAAAACAAATACAAAAATATTAATGCCTATAACAAAAATCAGAACATCAAAGAACTCGAATAAGAGTAACATCAAAACAAACACAACCATGCAAACTCCCATTGCTGCATCAAAAAGAGGTAGAGAGCCACAACAAAACTCACTGTTTGATGCAGTTCTGAAAACCCCTCGCTTGTCACACAATGATTCCCCCTTTAAGATGCTCAATATAGTTGATAATAGATTTGAAAAAATAGCCGAGGTAATGAAAACATTAATTAAAGAAAGTGAGCAAAGAGTGTTAAATGAATTTGATAAACGATTCAGTGAACTGAAGAGAGATATTTCTAAAATCACTGAGCGTGTTAATAAACTTGAAACAGTGGTGGATGATATTATAAGCCTAAAAAATGAAGTCAACAATTTAAAAACACAATTGCAACGTCAAGAAAATTCACTTGTCGCGTCTGATTTAAGAATCAACGGTATTCCATACAAGGACGGCGAAGACCTTTACAATATTTTAAATTCAATATGTAGTCTGTTGAAAATAAATACTCCTGCGGTTAAATCTATATACCGTTTACAAAACTACAACAATAAGGGAAATGATTATTCACCTCACGCCGTAATAATGGTTAAGTTATTGTCACCCTATGATAAAAATTTTGTCCTTAAATCTATCGCTACTTTTCGTAAAAATAATAAATGTTCGCTGTTATTAAATCATATCGGGATAGATTCGGATAGACCGTTTTATGTTAACGAAAATCTAACTATGAATAATTATAAAATACTGCAATCAGCAGTTAAATACAAAAACTCAAATCGTCTGAAGTCGGTCTTTACAATGCGGGGCATTGTGTATATAAAATTCAACTTAAAAGATGAACCTATTCGTGTGGAAAGCATTGAAGAACTGGATGGTTTTTTTCGTGATCAGAATCTGTCTTACCGTGAGGAACAGACCAATTATGAGAACGAAGCTAATTATGTACAATAAATTATGTCTTTACTTTATTAAATTATATTTTTGCTTTGCCATATTCTATTTATTTTTCCTTAAAAACTTTTTATACTTTTTAAACTGTATTTATATTTCTAAAATTTTTAAAAAACATGTTTGCTTAAAATTTTTATTTTTTTGTTTTGCTTGCGTTGCATATCTAAAATATATTTTTTGATGATCGACGATAGCTTAAATTACAGTTCCAATGACATTACGTCTGACATGGTTCGAATTTTATGTAAACAGAGATCTGGTATTAATATTTGTCATATTAATGCTCAAAGTTTAAGGTATAAGATGGAAGAATTTCGTTACATCTTTGAGAATTCCGGTGTTGATGTAGTTTGTGTTTCAGAATCGTGGTTGGGTAAATCCGTTTCGGATAATATTATCGGTTTGAAGGGTTTTACATTGTATCGTTGGGATAGGAAAGCTAAAGTTGAAATTCAAGGTGGCCAACGTAATAGTAACTCTCAAATTCAAGGTGAACAACATGATATTGAACAAAGTGATATTGAACAACGTGATGTAGAACAACCTGAAAGTCAACAAGGTGATAGTGAACAACGTGATAGTAATACACAGACGGGTCAACCTAAACAGAGAAAAAAAGAACCTCGTGATGGTGGGGTAGCAATTTATGTAAGAGAAGGGATTTCAAGTAAAGTTTGCTGTACCTCTTTGCCAGGGGAAAAAATTGAATATCTGTTTATTGAAGTCTTTGCTTGTGGTAAAAAAGTACTTATTGGATGTGTTTATAGACCTAATCGTCAAATTGATTTAAATATTTTTCAAGAGAAACTTGAAACACTTACTGTATCCTATGAGGATGTTATAATTTGTGGTGACTTTAATTCCAACTTACTATGTGAAGTTCATTTAATTGATTGCATGAAAACCTTTGGGTTAACTCCAACTAATAGCACAATACCAACTCATTATACGTCAACAATTGACTCACTGCTGGACATATTTTTCGTTAGCTGTAAGCACAAAGTCTTACATTATGAACAACTATCGGTACCTTGCTTTTCAAAACACGATCTGATATTTCTAACGTATGATTTTAAACTGCAAACAGTTAATGATATAGTAACATACTACGATTTTAAGCACATGGACTTTAATATAATTTCTAACGAATTTTATAAAATTGATTGGGATTCGATCTATTATATGCCACTTGTTGAAGATCAATTACAATTTTTTGAACACAATCTGTTGCACATTTTTAATATGTCTGTGCCTTTGAAAAAAATTAATAACAATTTTAAAAACAAACCATGGTTTAATATGGATATAAAACGGATGATTTCTCGCAGGGATTTCGCATACAAAAGCTGGAAGCGTTTTAAAACATCGTATGTACATGAAGAGTATTGTAAAATGAGAACAGAAGTCAACAAAAATATACGATGTGCTAAAGCTGCGTATTATTACCATCGTTTTAATTCTGCTGTAGAATCGTCAAAAACTTGGAAGACTATTCGTGAAATAGGTGTTGGAAAAACTCAACCAAATACTTCAACTAAAATAGATGTGGAAATGCTTAACGAGTCGTTTATAAATACTCCTAATGTTCCCGCAAATTATAATTTCTATAATGACATTCACAATTCCACACCAGATGAAAACAGGTTTTACTTCAATTGCGTAACGCAGTTAGATGTACTCTCAAGCTGTTGTGCTGTAAAATCGAATGCTGTTGGATATGATGGATTGCATCCCAAATTTGTTAAAGCTATTTTGCCTGCAGTGTTACCTTATCTAACATATATTATTAACACAATAATTACGAAAAGAGACTTTCCAAAAAATTGGAAATAGTCCAATAATGATTTCAGGCCTATTGCAATTCTACCATATTTATCGAAGGTGTGTGAAAAGCTGCTTCACCAACAAATGAACAAATACCTACATGATAATACTTTGCTAACTGATAGACAATCAGGATTTCGTAATAGGCACAGTTGCGTTACCGCCCTTATTGATGTGTCGGAAGATATACGTGAAAGTATTGATGATGGTGATATATGTTTTCTTGTTCTTTTAGATCACTCTAAAGCATTTGACACGGTCGACCACAATATTCTATGCACGAAACTATTAACAATGTTTAATTTTTCATCCTCGTCTACCAACCTAATATCGTCGTACTTATCTGGACGTTACCAATCTGTGTTTTCTAATAACCAAAATTCACGTGCTTTGCCTGTGATTAAGGGTGTGCCTCAAGGCTCAATTCTGGGTCCACTTCTTTTTTCGATCTATATTAATGATCTAGTTAAACATCTATCATACTGCAGAATTCATTTGTACGCTGACGATGTGCAGATATATATAAATAGTAAAATAGATAAAATTACTACTTGCGTGGATAAATTGAATGCAGATCTGGCTAATGTACACACTTGGGCAACAGCTAATGGACTCTGCATTAATCCATCTAAATCGAAATGCCTTATTTTAACCCGTAAGTCAGTAAACTTGATTACTGAACCAACCGTATCTATTAATAATCAACCAATTCAAGTTGTAAACTCAACCAAAAACTTGGGTATCATATTTAATAATACTCTTTCTTGGTCTGATCATATTAATGCCGCAGCCGGAAAAACCTACTCCATGATACGTACACTTTGGACTACTCAATACCTTACCCCACTCAATATTCGTATTTTGCTTGCCAAAACCTATCTTATACCTTCTTTGTTGTATGGATGTGAAGTGTTTGCCAACCTTGATTCTACTACTAAGAAAAAACTTACCGTGACTTATAACTCCATATTAAGATATGTTTTCAACTTAAGAAAATATGATCATATCTCAGCATTTGAGAAACGTCTTTTTGGGGTTAACATTATTGATCTTTTGGAGATAAGAACTTTGTTACTTTTTCATAAAATTATTTTCACATGTGAACCAAAATACTTATTTAACAGATTAGTCCCTACTCGATCTAGAAGATATAATGATATGATACAAATCAGATATAGAACCTCTTTCTCTGAACATCATTTTTATATTTTTGCTATACGTCTTTGGAACGAGCTACCGCCAAATCTACAATTTATTAGTAACGCTTTGCAATTCAAAAAAAAAATTTATAAACATTACAATTAACCATAATTGTTTTTGATTTGTTTTATAATTGTATAAAGTATGTATGCTTGTATTGCTCTTGCCAATGTATAATTTTTTATAATTTTTTATTTTTTTTTTTTTTATGTTCCTTATTATAACATTATTTTAAATTATATAATATTTTTTTTTTATTGTAATAATTATGCTAATTAACATTGTAATAATTCTGTGCGATAATAATAAGATTCTAAATCTTGTAGCACAGAAACACAAATTAAATAAATAAATAAATAAAATAAAAAATAAATATAATGGAAGACTTTTTATATGAC
This sequence comes from Pollenia labialis, assembly GCA_949318255.1. NCBI lineage: Eukaryota > Metazoa > Arthropoda > Insecta > Diptera > Polleniidae > Pollenia > Pollenia labialis. The sequence continues at coordinate 121,076,841 of OX439141.1, forward strand.
CGATAAAATCCTACCTTGTGAAAACGGGATTTAATCTAGTTACGTTTTTGATTAAATTCAAGATAATGCACTAGTGTTTAGTTTTTATTATGATCTGTAAGAGTTTACCGACTTTAAAATAAATAAAGAAAATCTTATATGTGAACTTCTCCGAGAAAAAAGGTACTTGTGAAAATGAAGTTTTGGAAAAACGCATGCATTTCATCTTATTCTACACATAGTTAACTGCACTGAACACTTTTTAATATTTTATACACTTTACACTTTTATTATTTACAATAATTAAATTTCTATTTAAATAAATACTAGCTTTTTGGTTCCGGCGCTGCTCGGGATTTTCTAAATAAAAATGAAACACTGTAGAATTTTCTTAACCCTCAGACGCACGGTAAGGTCCCTGTGGACTTTTTACTTTATAAACAAGTTCCATTTAAAAATGGATAGGGAGAATGGACACATATTTCATGACTTCTATTATTGGGGTGTTATAAGTGTTTTGATACTAATCCCAGGAGATTTCTTATTCGCAGAGTATTTAATTTTTTATTTTAAAGACTTTTATTAGGACGTTGAGCAGTAAGGTCCGGTAGGGACCTTGCATGAATTTTCATATGAATGACTAAAAAATGTACTAAATTTCTTTAATCAAATGTTTAAAATGCATATTCGAAATAATAACAAAGTAATAGTAACTTTTAATAGTAAGATATCAGTTTCATTGTAATTTTTGAAATATTTGAAATGCAAAAAAAAAATTAAAAACAATTTAGTAAGCGACGATATAAATTTGAATTTTTTCCATTATCATTCTCTCAATTTGTTCAAATTTTAGTAAAAAAAATAAGTTTCTTCTTTGTTTTTATATATGAAATGCATTTAAATAAAAAAAAACAAAGTAGGCAGCCAAAAAATCTGAAATGCGTTGCAAATTTTAGTAGGAAGAAAATCAGTTTCATCATGAGTTTTAATATAAACGAACGTGTTTTTCTGTCTTATATTTTTGAAGATATTTGCATTTAATTGACATCATCTTTTTAAATTGTTGGGTTAAAGGCCCAACCAGAACATGAATGAGGTCGCTTAAGTCAACTTAAGTAGCTGTGGGAATACCTATAAAACATATATGGCAAGCTACAATGTACTTAATGATGATTTTCGTCAAGTTTCGTCAAATGTCATTTGCTTAAGCAAAGTGCCAAACGGAACGCACATTCCGTACGAAAACAGCTGTTAATTTATTTTTATTAAAACACTCACAAATTATCTATTTTTAAATTCTTTACAAATTAAATAGCATAAAATAAACAAATACACGGTTGGACTTCTTGGTACTTTTTATTTTGAAGTACTCGCAAAAAAAAAAATATTGCACAAATATGCAACAATGGTTAAATAGATATTAAGTACATTATGGCCACCTAAAAGTCTTTTTTTATTTGCTTATGCATTTGACAGACTTTTAGTTAATTTTTGACAGTTGCTTAAGCTAATACATGCATGTTCTGGTTGGGCCTTAATATCTTTAGTTTTTCTAAAATATTTATGGATGAATTTTCCTGATGATCTGGCCTTAGTAACCAGTGAAATGCGCATAGGAATAGCTTATCCCATCAACAATAAATTTCAGTGTTTTTATCAAATAATAAAAATTGGGAATTAAGCACGAATACCAAAATCATTTATACTACATTTACATTAGGCCGAAATCTTGTAGATTTGATTTAAAATCTTCTTCGAAATGTAGTGCGTTTACATTACACTTTTTTGACATTAGCGAGATTTTGTTTTTATAACAAAACAACTAACTAAAAGTCTTTTCGTAACACATACAAACACAAAATGAAATATACATTAAAAAATTTGCATTGCCTTTTATTAATAATCAACGATATTTATTTTATCAATATTATTCGTCTTTTTTTTTTTTTTGCACTTTTTATTTATTTATTTTATAAAACTTTTTAATTTTTTTTTAACAATTTTTGTTTTGTTTTTTTAAATGTCATTTTTTCTTGTGCATGGAAGTATTTTTTAGTGCTATATTGAAAAAAACATAGTTGCATCATTCGTTGAAATCTAGTCACGAAGTAGATTTTGTTTTGTATGGGAAATCCAGTCAAAAACAACTAGATTTGGCTCGAAATCTCGTATGTACTAGATTTTGCGTAGGTGTAAATGTAGTATTTAATTAAATTTTGTATTCCCACGAAAATTATTTTGATAATAGTATTGGTTTTTTAAAACATTTTGATAAAATTTTCATTCAAAACTAAAAACAAATTTTATAGATGTCATTTTCAATTTCATACAAATTTTGTTTTTGTTGTTAAACAAACGAAAACTGTTGTTTTGCCAAATCGCTTATTTAATACATATTTTCTTATTATGATGACTACCATTGATATGCCTTAGAAAATAAAATCCACGGTACCAAATTTGGTTAGAATTAGTCCATATTTTATTACAACTTCCATAATAAGCCGAATTCCGAAAATCATTTGAAGTAAAATTTTGCAAAAAAATTTGTTTATGTACGAAATGTAAAACTACTTATCAAAATTTTGTGCTCGTAGGTCTAAAATTGGCCGCAGCTACTAGATTGGGCCAATTTCAAAAAAGAAAAAGAAATCGCTTACAAAAATGGCTTATTTATTTTGGTATTGACAGGGAATTAATCTTTTCGGAATTGCACTAACATGTGGGGAATTTATTATGCATTCATACTGGAGTGTGTAACGCACAAGCCATTTTTATTTTGTTGGGGCTTCCAGAACTATTTTTTCTATCCAATTTCAGTAGACTTTGTAAGGTTTAAAAAAATAATCCTGAGTTGTTTGAGTCAATTTCATTATGTTACACCGATAGTAGTGTAAAAAGTAAAAAGAAACACAGAACATATCAGTAAATAATTTCAAATTATTTATTTGCCTTTGTTTAGCTTAAGTGAAACTTTTTTAATCATGTCACTAACTGACATCGTTGCAACATTTCAAATATTGCTAAAAAAGAAGGTTGAGGACAACTTTTAGACAAAAACCGAAAGCATTTACAGCCATAAATTATTTCAGATACAAACAAGAAAAGAAACGCAAACCACAATAATGAAAAAAAATCTCCGAAAATAGAACTGTTCAAGCAACCCAGATACAAATTTATTTCACACTTCTTTCTTTCTATACTTTAAAACTAAAAAAATATGCAGAAAAATTGCGAACTTAAACATTCGCTGGTACGTTAAAAATAAAACTACGACACAATGTAAAACTTAATTTGTAAAAGCGTATGTTAACCTCATTTTTTGTTTGTTTTTACAACATGTCTGTCAACAGTGTAGCAACATATAGTTAAAATGGTCACTTTAAAAAATAAACGTTAAAAATGGCAGTGGTTTAAGAAATAAGAGAAACGGTGGTGGTCGTATTAAAAACGATTTACGTAATACGTTTTTTAATAATCTTCTATAGCGTAAACTAAAATCTTATGAATGCATTATAAAAAGGCCTTTAAATAACTTCATTAGGTCTTTTTTCAAATTGTTGGAATCAAAACTATATTTAACAATCCGTCTCTGAATTTTGTGGGGTTCCATCAATATGGGCATTTCTAGCGAAAATTCTTCTTTTTCTAACGTAACGCCAGCAAGCCCTACTTACAACTTCAATTAATATTGGAATAATAATTTCAACCAATTCTAGCTGGGAAATGTAAGAAAAGATAAACTCACTGTTTATTGTTGTTGTTTTGTTAAAGCTTTGATATGGTAACAAGTAAGACTTTTGCTTATTGATAATTCTTATTCGCTTAACAGTTTTACTTGTTTTTACCATACTCAACCACATTTTTTCTGCAATGTTATCCTTGATATGGTTCATCGATTTCAGAGTACGCACAAACCAGTGCACAGTGGTTTCCCTCATATGGAAAAGCGGTCAAAAATCAATATCTCCAAAACTAAAAAAGCTAGGGTCTTCAAAATTTTTCAGCTCATTTCATGCCCAAAGGACTTAAAGTTGGCAAATTTTTAGAAAAAAATATTGACAACTGTAGCCACAGTAACCATTTGATCTTTAAAGGTTTAATTGGTTTATAGATCTACTTTAAAAATGTTTGAAATAAAGTATTTTAATATGAAATTTGGTTGTTTTAAACAAGTTTTGTAAAGTTTTATTTCATTTTAATTCATTCGAAATATACACTGAAAAAAACTAAATTAAAAAGTTAAACAAAGTTAAATAATGCAATATAGTTTATTATTAAGTAATATAAGGTAATAAAGTAAAATAGTAGTAATATACATATATCAAATATTAAGCAATTTTAAAACTCCTTGACTTAAACTACTTCTTTTCTTTGTTGGTAAGTTTCGGGCTCCAGAAATAAATGGATCTGAACTTAAAAAGAGGCGATTTAAAAGATCTGTATTTGTAGCTATGCGCGATATTTTTCGTGTATGTTGCAATCTAAACTGTTTTATATCCTTATTTTTCGCTTCAGCTGCTTCCTCCGATAATTCACCTATTGACACTAATGCATACTTGATTACCTCAGCTCCATGGATAAGAATTTTGTGTACCGATGGAGGGAGGTAGTACCAGGGATACTCCTTCACAAGTTTTCTTGCTGTCTCTACAGCATATTCCTCAAACTTTTTGGCATCAATTTGAAATCCAGAATTTATAGCTTGGAGAATTGTGGCACATCTTTGCAAAATATCCTTATCGATTCCTGTTATTTTTGAGGAAAGGTTTACATTTTGAAAAAATCTCCGCGCTGTGTTGCCATCATTCGAATTTCCGCAACCACCAGCTTTTGGCCTATCTACCAAAAGTCCCATTTCGGCCCGAAATCGTTGTTGAATAAATTGTTTTCTTTTCAAAACACATGGCTTTTCGTTCTTACTGGTCTTCCATTTTTTTAGCTCTAATTTGTACGATAAGTGAATGAAGTACTCAAAAAATCGTATGTTGGCATGTAATGGTGACAGTCCGAATTCGTAACGAGCTTCATCTACTTTTTTCTCGAGGCATTTTTCAATGTCATTCATTTCTGTAGGTAAGGCACCACATATGTGACATTTTGCAGAAGAAGTTTCCGTAAGAGCGTTACAAACTTTACCGTCAACCATGGTCAGTTTTATGTCATGCTTTATATGTAATTTTTGTTTTGTTTTTTTTATTTCGGTGGGAGAAAGTGCAAAAATTTTCGATTTAAAATAACGTTCCTCATTTTGACACAGTTGCGAAGTTTCTTTCTTAAATTGAAACCTCAACGGCCTGCAATAACGAGTGGATGACGGGCGCGGGTTTTTCCAAATTATAGTTTTGTTTTCCGTGACAAGTTGAAGAGGAACATAGGATGTCACAAAGAGGGAACTGTCATCCATAAGCCTATTCGACTTCTGCTTAAATTGGCTATGACCAGAACTGCCATCGAATCCCCATTTTCCAATCAGTGTTAAGTGTTTTTCTCCTGGGCCTAATGCTTCATCAATAACTTGATCTTGCAATTGCACAATTCGATTAGCCGTATGATCAAGGAGAGCTTGTAGATCGACCTCTGCACTCGACTCTGTAACAGTAATGTTTTCTGTGCTTGGATAACAAGTTTTCTTAGCTGCCAAGATACTTTTATAGCCTGGGAAAAAATTTTTAGCTATTTTTTTATTCACAAAATCTTTTATAGTTAAGTACTGTCGCTTAGTAAGTCTTGTTTCAACGAAAAGAGCCAAAACCTCGTAATCCTCCACATTGTGTGTCGGGGGAAAGTTGCGATTTTGTAAAACTTCGGTTAACGAATTATCAACTTGACTAATTTTAGACATTTTACGCCTCTTTGTTCTATCTGAACACTTTAAAAATTCCTTAGCAGGACGACCACGCTTTTGGCTAGGTGCAGGTTGTTCTTTTTCAAGGGATTTTGCTTCTAGCTGAATAGTTTCAAAACTTTCAAACCATTTTTTATGTTCCTTCAAAATAATTAATTTGCTTCGATGATTTTTCGTCCAAAGCTTACCAATCCGCTTACAAAGGCTTTTTAAAACTTTTGTTAAATTGCTAAGGTCGAATTTAGTTTTTTCTGCATTAAATTTTTCTTCCATAATTTGAAATATTTTGTTTGCTTTCGAATGATAATTACCAGCTGTAGAACTCCAAATATCAAGCACATACATTCTAGAAAATTGGCACTGACAGAATAAACCTTCTATTTTAATTTCCATATTGATATTTTTGAAACTTTTATCACTATCGCGAAAACAATTAATTATAAGAATTAAAATTTGACATTTGTTTTGACACTTTTTAAATGCAATGAGTAAGCTTCACTTAAACTGAAAGTCAAATACCTTAAAATTGCAATATAAAGTTTAAAACAACAATTTCTTAAAAAAAAATGTTTCTCTCTATTCATAACTGTAAATCAAATACCATAAAATTGCAATATAAAGTTTAAAATAACAACAATTAAAAAAAAATTAATTTCTCTTTACTCATATTCTTAAAAAGAAATAGTATAAAACAAAATGCGATTCACTATTTTTCGTCGGATGACTATGTAAATCACACCCATATGCGAAAATATGCAAAAACCCGCGGCCACAATATTTTTTAATTTAAAGAGGGATAAAAAACCTACAATTTGATGCATAAGGCGTTGTGGGCAGATGAGGGCCATATCACTAAAAGTCTACGTGAAAAAGAAGTTTTTGAAAAACGTGTGTTTTAAAAAGGTCAAGAAAGTATTCTTCAGCGACTTTTTTATGGGCTCATATTTTTGCAGCTTTTGTTATTTAATTTGGTAGAAAATAAGTTAAAATTTAATGTTTGTAAGGTTTTTGGAAACTTCTGCCACAATATCGCGAATAACTTTTTGGATAAACTTAAGTTTACTTTTATGACTATGCAACCACAATATATGCAATATAAACATACCTCCACTTTCAACGGACACAAACAATAAATCTCGCCAAAAAAACAACAAAATTTGTTAGATTCATAAAATTTAGAGTGTTATCAATAAATTTTGTGCAATAAAGCTTAAAAAAAACATAATAACTTTTTTGATTTTTGGCCTATGGGGGAAACCACTGTGCAGTGCAGTCAACCTTTTGTGGGTTCTACACGAAAGAAAAATACTACACAGTTCAGACAAAAAAAAAAAAGCATCAAAGATGATAAATTGGAGCCATTACTACAAGAAGACTGTTGTTAAACTAAAGAAAAACTTGTTTATCACAAGCAAAGCAGACGAATTTATCCGAGCGACGTTAAAATATAATTTTGTACGTTCGAAACGCTGACAACCGTTCTTATATTGCTCACACATTACACCAACCGGAAGTTTGAACCCTACCGCCTCCAAAATTCAATTATAAAGATAAGGAAGTTGATAAACCTTGTAAGTCATGAAAATTTCTAATAGCAAGAGCTATATTAAATTTTTCATTTTGTATGTAACGCATCAAAATAGGTATGGGAGATATTAACAAGTGTTAATATATCAATTATCCTTTGAACACTATAAAATGTTTTAGGAAATTTTTGTTGATATACCTTTGTATCTGTTTAAATCGAAATAGAACTCATTGAACTAAAACAATTTTGCTACCATACAGTCTATAAGAGTTTTGTGGGTTGCACTTTCTATTAATTCTTTTTCAGCAGTACGTATGAGTAATATTTAAATATGAAATATATCTGTGGCATTTTGAAATAAACATCTTAAGTCAAATTTAACACTTTATGCACATTGTTTAGTACCCAGGGTACCCGTGTACCCATATACTATAATGTATTAATAATCACTATTTTTATTGAATAAAATTACATTTTTAATATTTTTAAAATCGTATTTAATTATATTAATGTAAAAATATGATTTTTTAACTTTGTTTTGCATTACGGGTAAAATTTAAAATTTTTTATAGAGGACAGTATTTTTTTGTATAACAGTTGAACATTTTTGGTCATGCATGATATGTTTGTGTTATCCCATTCAGTGTATTGTATTGCATTGGGTACCGGGATACGCGGGTGCGCATGTTGCGATGGTTAAAGTTTAATCAAATTTTTTTGAGTATTAAAGGAGCAAAAAATAAGTCTAGAATCTGAATTCGCTTTCTTTTAAGTTTAATAACGACGATCCAGAAGCTTGTTTTAACATTTTTAATTCTTCTTTCAAGTAAATTTACCTAGGTGGATACCATGGTTCCCGAGTATTAACACAACGGTTAAAAAATTGAAAAAAAAATGTTGTTAATCGTACGAATTTTCATTCAAAAACATTTTTCTTTACGTTTTTGTATCATAAACGAAATTTTTTTTTTTAATTTTGTTTTTTTATGATGGGATGCGCATTTCAATGGTTGCTTAGGCCAGATCATCTTCATCCAAAGATTTTAGAAAAACTGAAGATATTATACAAATGAATTCGCTCAACAGTTTTATTTGTATAATATTATGTAAAAGTTGACCATGACTTCGTCTGAGGTGGCTCATTCGACGGTCCAATTTTGGGCGAATCTTTCCAGTTTGTATGACCCGATATGTTTATAATAATTGTGCAATACGAATACTAGAGCCGTGCTTGGTAGCCATTATATTTCTAAAAAAACTAATTTTTGGGAATTTTCGGCTGTTTTTTGGGAATTGTGGGATTCGTTTTTTAAGTTTATTAAAACTTTGACCTGGTTTGTATTAAGCATTAAAAAATGTATTTACTTGTAAAATGTCATTAAATAATATAAGCTAATAAAAATTTTATTGCATAAATTACAATTTATATCGTTTACAAAAACTCATAAACAAATTTTTTGCAGTTTTTTTGCAAAATTTTTTACAACGAATTTTAAAATTATATTAGTTTATGAGCTCAATACGCAATTCCCAACCCTTTGACAATTTTTATCATTTTGTTACATGCAGTAATAATTTTTATGTAGATAACACTTTTTTTTACCAAAAGAAAACTTGTGTGTTAGATAGCACAATACAATATTTATGAAAAAAAAAACGTTTTTGGAACATTTTTTTTCAAATTTAAATGACAAATGACCCTTCAGTCAGTTAACTCGTTTCTATAAAAGAACACATTTTTGAAAAATTGCAGATAGCACTATTTGAAAATAACTCTCGATGTATTTAATTAACAAAAAAAAAACATAAAATTATTTAAAATATTACGCACCACAAATAATCAAAAATTATTATTGCATAATGTAGCGCAACTTTTTTTATGTAACATATATATTTATGAATGTTTGTATGGATGTATATTTACAGACTACGTGTTACTTACTTTTGGCTAACAGTGTGACAAAAACTCAAATGCTTCTTTCAATTAATATTTAAGACATTGCTGCGTAACAAATATTTAACTTAAATTTTTAATATGTTTTTTTAATGAAATATTTAGATAACCTAAAGGAGTTAATTTTAAAATTCAAGGAAAGTTATATTTTACTGAATACAAAAATATTTAGTACAACTACTGTAAGATCTTCAATTTACCCTGCTAAATGTTAAAATAAAAAAAAAACCTTTTTTTGCTCTTAAGACTATCATTGATTATTTATTGCACTTTCAATTTATCCTCCGTCACAAACAGCACAAAATATTTCATAAGGAATACAAAAACGAAGCCAAAACATTGATGTATTTTTTTTCAAGTAAAAAAAGTATTGCCTTAAGATTAAAGTATTGATATAACTCATCATGCGACGACCGAAATTCATTACGAAGGTATTGTTTTTATTAATTGAATTTTTAATGTAAAAAACTTAAGAAAACAACGCGATTTTATGGATTTTTTTTGTGTATTGGAAAAACACGCCAAAAATACTTGTAAGAAACCCTACACTAAAACCTGTAATTTCTACAAAAAGAAAGCAGGTAGGGTTCGTACCTACTAGTTATCTTTACCTATTTCTACGTTTATTTGGTGTACGTGTTTTAACCCTCAGTTTTTTTTAAAATATGGCTGCTTCTCAGTGTTGCCAATTAAGCCATTTAGTAGCTAGATTTAGCCGTTTTTCACCCTGTTTAGCCATTAAAAAGTGCGTTTAGCCATAAGACATTTTTTTTTGCCATTTTTCAACTTGTTTAGCCATAAAATTTTGTTTAAATATGGACTACATCCGGTCATGCTATTAAATGCCTATTTTGATAACAAGAGACAAAATCTATTTAAAGGTCATATTATCTCACTTGCTTAAACGATTCTTTGCTTTAATTCCATTTACTTTGATGCAAGCAGAAGAAAAATAATTTATACTTTTAAATATTCTTTAAAAATATTTAAACACTTGTACATGCTTAAGATATTAATCCTGTTTGAATTGTTTTTTATTATTTCATCTTAAAAACTGCGTGGGAGATAACAGTAAGTAAGTAATAATGAATTTTCTCATCACAGCACTTGATGATCATTCCTTTTAAAGAAAACAAAATATAATTCTTCCATTTAATTAGTTGCATTATTGCATGGAGCATGCTGTGCGAAATACATGGTTAGTCTTTGACTATAACTCTCAGTTTAATCTGTATAAAAGGAATGGTGAAAAACACTATTAAAGTTATACATAAATTTAGTTAATTAAGTAAATGCAGCATGCTATGCAATAAACGAAATTAACTTAGCTGTACATAGTTTAACATGAATTCAAAGCGAGACTTTAGTGGCTATTCTGAAATACGCGTCGAAGAGGTGAACATTTACATAAAAACAAAAACAAAACCAAACCAAATTGACAAAAATTGTTTTTGTTTATCATACAAAATTAACAGTTTTTTAAAGAGAAAGAAACGTGTTATAACTCTCGCGTTAATTTGATTTAGGAAGTGTATAGATAACAAAAACAATTATTGTAAATTTTGTTTTTGTTTTCATTTAAATGTTCACTTCTCCGACGCGTATTTCAGAATAGCCACGATTATTAAATAATTTTCTAGATTTTTATTAACTACAACATTACACTGTGGGCTCTAATACATATCGATGGCTTAATATAAAAAAGACGTAACTCGATTTTGTGTTTCTTTAAAGGGAAAGAACAAATCTTAATTGGATCGTTAAATTTAAGATACAAAAAAGTTTTAGTTCAATTTTAAATAAAAGATGCAACAATTTTTATAATAAAGCCTTCTGAAATTTTAAAGCACGATGCGTTTGGCATTTGTCTACCACAATAAATAGAAAAAGTTATTTAAGAAAAAATTAGTTACGTCTTTTTTATATTAAGCCCTCGATATATTCTAATCAAAATATAAATATTATTTTTCTCGGCCACTTCGACAAGAAATAATTTATTGAATTAGCGGAAACATTTAGGTTAAGAATATAAAATATAATTTTTTTTTTAATTTTTTCTTGTCTTTCTCAACTGACTGCCGTAACATCTCGGAAATAGCAAAAGCAATGAAGTCGCTTAAAAACAAGAGGGGACCTGATTTGGATAACATATCCCCAGTACTCCTTTAATACGACCAGTGCTCACACACCGGCCCTTATCATTATGAAATTATGGCTAACTAAATATTTGCCTCCTGAAACCTAACTATGAATGGAGACATCAGCTAAAAACTGGAGAGGTACTATTTTATTGAGCATGATCAATGAATTAATTGCACACATACTAAATAAAATATTATCAGCAATAGTTCTCCTAAATATGAGAAAAGAACAAGCTGGTTTTCATGCTCACAAATCAGGTGTAAATAATTTTCAGAAGAGGAATTTAGGTAAGAGCCATGGTAAGTTATGAACCAATCTTCTCAAAATTCTGCAGAGTGATTTCTGGTATTAAAAAACCTTAAATTTCAACACAGCAGTGAAATTAGTTTTAGCGTTTACAGTGAATTTCAGAAGGCTGCTAAAAATGGGATATAATGTAAATTATGGACCGTACAACACAAAATTGCATGACATTTTTACTGGCCATATGAAGCTAAGTTGGAAGAAATTTTACCGCAAATTCTATATCTGCTACGCTTTTAGACGTATTTAATTAATTTAACAAAGTGGGCTTTATATGGGGCCTATAGTAAATAATGGACCGATCATCACGAAGCTTATTAGTGTTATTACTAGTCATATAAAACTGTTAATTATTAAATTTTATTCTGATAACAATTTGACATGGCTAAATCGACTAAGATTTACTCAAGGAGCCAGAATATATATACTTTTTTGGGTCTAAGATGTATAATAAAAAAGTTTCACACGGAATGGTGTTTTCTTTTCTACAAAAAAATGTGCCTTTTTTTCTAAAAAAAATTCAATGTGGTGTCTTTTTCTAAAAAATTTTGCTCCGGAAATGGGTGGCTTGTTTTATTCTAAAAAACTCATGCTTTTCAGGAGCAACATTTTTAAGAAACAGACACCAAATTGCATTTTTTAAAAAAAAAATGCACATTTTTTGTAGAAAAGAAAACACCAATAGTATACCCCCTTCACAACTAATTGTGGTGGAGGGTATAATAATATGTGAGGTGACATGGAATTCCCTTACTACGAAGAAAGTTTTAAAGGGAGAATACCATAAGCGGTTTAAAATTTATTGTTCTTCTATTTTTCTTGTAATGCCTACTAGTTGTTTTGACTATTGCATGTTATGCAAACTGTTAGATAGTCCTTTTAGCGTTTTTCGCATAATCTTTTGTAGACAAGGCCTTTAGTTTTTGGCTAATAAAATCGCTAATTTTGGGTCGAAAGATTCCATTGCGGACATTTGAGTTGATGCAATACATCAGAATCAAAAAAAAATCGATTTGAACATTTTTGTTAGTTAGGGCCTATTGCGTTCCAGGACACGATAATTTGGCTTAAATTTTCATCAATTATTAAAGTACCCATATCATACAAATGCCATTGCTTATTGGAATTGCTTAAACATGTTTAAATTTCTATTATTTTTTAATGAAAATAAATACGGGTAATTTTGTTTAACCAAATGCATAGGCTATTATCTACAAAGTACATATTTTATTATAAATGTGCACTGTAAAATTGTATTGTACCTACGAGAATTCTTTATTATTTTATTTTTTAACCATTTCATGCCATTATGCATTATAAATCTTTTTTACAATCTAAATTTAGGCAAATTGCGTACTATATTGAAAATGTTTAAAATTCTTTTGAAAATAAAATAGAAGAATAACTGAAAAATAGGAAACTAAAAATACATAGACACATATATTTTGCTGCTTTTCGTGAGTTTCTTGCTGCAAGGGTGCAATCAAAAAACAAATATTCTAAAAATAGAGAGAATTGAAGAGGAAAACAACCATAACATACATTTGTTTCAAACTCATAAAGTAGACCAGTAGAATTATTACTCCTACATGCCATTACTTTGCATTTATCTAAGTAAAAATTATTACAAAACCCAAAACGATGTTACCCATAAAGCAAATAAAAAAATTAGTGAAATTGGTATAATTTTTTTTTTTTTAAATCAAGATGATTTCAAAAATGTATGTAAAGTAAAATTTGTAAGCTGCTTTAATAAATGCTTCTTAAATTTTTAAAATATTAAGGAGACCTCATTTTATTGTTTATTGGGTTGCATTTATTCTTAGGTTTTCTATAATTTTTCAATGCTTGAAAATATATTTGAGTCCATGTTTGTCTACGAAATGCCATTGCATTTAAAGACAATAAATTTTGTTTTTTAATGCTAAAACAATATAATATATAAGTAAGAAGTCTAAAGGGTATATTCATATGAATCGGAGCTTTATTTTTCCACCCCTATTTGTCTTACTTTAGTCGACATTGCATACATTTAGGCGTTGACATTTGTAAGTGCAAATATTTCTTTAAGCTATTTATTTCATTGTTCACATTTTATCTTATCCTTAAGCATAATTTTTTTTTTAATAAAATTTTTTATGTGTTACAAATTTGACCGTTTGTCTTTATTAAAAAACTGGTAATCTGATTTTTTTTAAGTATATTTAGGAGAACATTCTGTAGACACAAAATTAAAAAATATTTTTTAAATAATCAAGCTTTTTTAAAATAAGCTTTTAACTTATATAACAATAAGCTTTTATAATTTATATATCTGTAGGCTTTGGTGCTGAAAGGGCCGATACCCAAAAATTTAATTTTGAGAAAATTTATATTCAACTATTTTTTTTAGAGAAGAGTTCTTACTGAAGTTGTCTAGCAAAACCCTTATGAAGTTGAACTGAGTTAAATTATACATAATCTGGTTCAGAAACTTAAAATAGAGTACTTAAAGACACCTAATGCAATGACTAACTCAAAGCAACAAAATCTTGACATTTGGCATTTAAGCACCAAGCCACATATCGCTGGCTTAACATGTAAAGGCTCTAAGTCCACTTTTTTAAGAAATTGAGATTTTAATGCGGTAATGTGCAATTAGTAAAAATACATTGTGTACAAAGAAAAAATTACAGTTATCTCATTTTTTGTTGTTGTTTTGTAGTGATGAGCAAAAGCGCTAAGTCCAATTTATCACGAGAAAAAGCTCCAAGTCCCAAATAAAAGTACTGTTTAACTATTTCTCTCAAATTGTCATATGTATTTTTATTGTTTTTTGTCTCTCCTGTAAAATTTTCAAATATTGACTTAGAGCCTTTACATGTTAAGCCAGCGATATATTACTTGTACCACCCGGTGCACGTTGCTAACCCCCATTGAAATTAAAGAAGTAAGAGTGCTAAACCCGGCTGTTCCGAATAGTTAGTACTCTTCACCTAACACTTAATGCAGCGTCTTAAGGCTCAGTTAGCCGGAAGAAACAGTAACGTTGCAAATCAGCTGCTTTATTTTGTTGCATGTAAAACAATTAGAACGATTACAGTTAGCAGTAATATGTTACATCTAAATCTGTAAGAAATATATTGGTCTTACTTATGTTACTGTTACTCTCGGCTAACTGAGCCCTTAGATAACTTGCTTACTAACACTCATTACCAAAAAAATTAAAAATATGTAAATTAAATATGTTGAGTAAGTTTTTTCGTTTACAACACATTTTATATAAGAGGCAATTGCGAAAAGTTGACTCATTTAAAAAAAAAAACAAGTAACTTTGTGACAAAAATTAAATGCGCTCGTAATTTTTTGCTCTAATCTCATTTGGGTCTGTCATAGCAAAATTTGACGAAGCATACGTGACAGCCATATCAGCCTTTTCAGAGATATTTAGACAGTTGTAAAGGACGTCCCACACTCTTGTTTCCAGTCCCAGTTTGCTTTATAAGAGAGGTTTTGATAACGAAACTCTTGACTATACTCTAATTTAAAACTGCTAATGCAACCGTTTTCCAGATATACAGATATTAGAAATGTTTTTGTATGGGTTGTACTTTTTAAATTGAGCCCCTTTTTGAAAAATTTTCTATATTGTAACAACTTTGGAAACTATTACTGATTCTTTTCTCATGATTTACATTCAACTATACAGTATTTCTATGCGTGCTGCCGCACTCAATTTTTCAATCCATCCTATTTTTTGGAAGATCCACACAACATCTTTTTTAAAATCAGAAAACTTTGACTCTAACGATTCCCCAGATATGAGGTGATTCCTATTGTCTCTGTATGGGATAAAATATTTATATCCTACGTTTGGTGTAGTAGTTCGGGAGTCTATATGGAACAAACATACAAACAAACGTGTTTTTACCAAAGGTTTTCTTGGGAGTCAACAATTTTTTTTCATTAATAAAATTAAGTTTTAATGTGCTTAATTCACAATTCTTACTATTGATAAATTAAAATTTATTGTTGGTGGAAAAAGCTATGCGCATTTCACTGGCTGCTTAGGCCAGATCGTCAGGAAACTGCATCCAAAGATTTTAGAAAAGGCAAAGATATTATTCAAATAAAACTGTAAAACAAATAGGAAATATAAACTCTCAAATATCAAAGCTTAAACAAAACACCAACAACAAATAGTGACTTTATCTTATCTTACAATTCCGACTACCATTGGTTGATATTTTGTCAATTATAATTGTAAGGGAAAACCAAAAGAAAAAAACAAAAATAAAAACAAATTACTTTATTTCATTGTTGCCAGTTTCACCAACAATAAATTTATCAATAGTAAGAATTGCGAATTTAGCACATTAAAACTAAATCTTATTAATGAAACGTATATATACAATAACTTCAAATAACTCGGCATCGTTCCGGATTCAGTTCCATATCGTGGAGAATTGTTCAATAAGATTCGCTCCACATACGGCATGATTCGTGTGCCACCCTGTAATAAATAAATAAATAAATAAATATTAGTTAACATGCCGATTCTGTTTGCTACCTGAAATCTTTAACGATTGCACCAAATGCCAAAACAAATTTTTGTTCTGGGTGTATAGTAGGCTGGGTCAAAAAAATATTTTTTCTCTTATCGACTTCTAATAGCGTAAATATGTATTTTTGTCTGAATTAGATCAATGTAAAATATTATTAATTTATTTTTAGTGTAAGAGCCCGCGCTTTGACCTTCAATTTTGTTAAATTTTTAATAAAGCAACAATAGCATTGTATTGCAGAAAACCATATTACTGTATTTTAACGACTTTTAGGTTCGTGAAAATAGTGTCAGAAGCATTCATGACTCTTTGCGCTAAAAAATTCAAGCGATGGTTTAATATAGACGAAACTTAAATCAAGACGAGAGATGCCCTGACTTGACAGTAAACAAGATTTTGTGACCAAAAAGGATTTTATTGTTTTATGTTGTATAAGAACCAAATTTTTATTTTTGTTAAGTTTATTTCAAAATATTTTTAGTTTTAATTAATAATAATTGATAGTAAATAAAATATTAAAATTTAAAAAATGGACTTTTTCAAATATTCTCAATTCTTAGGAGCTCATGCGCTGGCTCAAGATGACACTTTTTTGAACTTTTTTTTTGCAATTTTTATTTGTTTTAACGTAATACAAAAAAATATTGCTATTAGAATATGATTCGAGAAGTTTTATTTTTTCTCATACATCAGTGACCCACCCTAGTGTATAGCACATAATCTCCAAAAATATTTTACTACGCCATTAAATGCAAACCTAAATGATATTGTTGTAATATTAAGCCCACTTCAGTTTGATTAGACAAGAAATATAATTTCGTACAGATATGTCCATAATTGATCATAGGCCCTATTTAAATCCCATTTTCAAATATCATCTTAATTAGCCTTATACTGGAAAAAGTTTCAATATTGTGTTAACATTTTTTTAAAAATTTCCGGGAATTAATTGCTTGATTACCGGGAATTGGATACAACTGAAAATCTCTAATACATTATGTATTCAGTTTATACTGAGAGGCAAAAGTTGTTTTCTTGGATGATTTTAAAGACTTTGGAAAACATCACTATTTTAAACATTGAAACAATTTTAAAGCTGATGAGCCTGATAGGTATTTCAGAAAATTTTAAAACTTCATACAAATTGTTAATGTCTTCGTTTGTCTGTATGTGTCACGATGGATAAAAACGAAAGAATCAGACAAGTAAAGTGCTAGCTAACACAGGGTGGTCTAAAATTCGGAAGTAGATATAACTTTACTGTTTAGAAATTTTTTTTTTATATTTCAGGTTGTGGTAGAGAAGACTTGGGTTATTGAATACAAACTATAAACTATTGAAAATCGAACCAAAAATTTCAAATTCAGGAAAATTATGAAAAAAAGTAAGAGGGAAATTTATCAGCGGCAATTGCAAGTGTACAGTTTAGTGTGAAAAGAGTAATATTTGAAGAAATTTTACAAAAAAGTATAAAACATAAAGTAAATTGACAGTTTCAAACATCTTAAGAAAACTATGCTAACACTTATTAGTTCTACGTATGAGTGACATTTACGTCCTTATCAACATTGGTGAAAAGGTTATTATGCGTTTTTGCAGAATTACTTTCTGAATCGATCTAACGATGTCTGTCCGCCTTGTTGGCTATCCAAAGTAAATTTGTTTGATGAAATTTTATATAAAGCTTAAAGTTGTTATACGAATCAAGCAAAGTTCCAATTATGGAAGAAGGTTCATAATTTAATTTAGCCCTACAAAAATTGTTTTCGTTGTAGAGGCCTTGTGCTATGTAATGTAGATGTTTAGATTTAATTTGGCACACAAAGATTATATTGCATACTTAACTATCTTAGCAGGCTTTACTGTAATAGGTCCATAGCTGACTAAAGCTCTCCTATGTAAACTGCTCCCGAAAATACCTTTAATTGCCATAACTTCCTTACAAATATTGTAAGTACATAAGAGTAATCTTTTAAACTTTTAGTAAGTTATATGACAAAGGTAACATCAAATTTTAGTTCCCAGATTTCGATACAATCAAAAAACAAAAAAAAAGCCTTAACACTTAAAACCTACATATTTTTGTTATGGAACAACCCACATGTATGTTTGGTTTTACTTCGTATCACATCTACACTTGTTATATGTCACTACAACAAAACTATATTTAGTAGCAAATTTGTATTGTCATTTCATCTGTTTTTGTGCAGACAAAAGATTATTCTGACAATTATATAAGTTTCATGTCTGCTTTGTGACGCAAAACATCTTCGAAACGATTGAAAGGTACTAAAAACGTTTATGTAAAATATTGAGGTGAACGGCATAAGAAACATTTTTTTATTTTTTTTTAATTTCCTAAGCTTATCCCGCGAAGCTTAATGCTTGTCTGCAGGAAAGAAACCAGAGTCTCAGGCGGGAATCGAACCCGCAACCCCGGCGATGATAGACTAGCTCGCTACCAGCTAGTCTACCGGGGCACTCATTTAAGCTTTGATATTGTTACAAGTAAAACTGTGGTTTATAATTCTTATTCGCTTAACAGTTTTATTTGTATAATATCTTTAGCTTTTCTAAAATCTTTGGATGAAGTTTCCTTAAAGTTATTTCAAGTTGAAACAACGTGAATTTCATGTAGAATCAAATTGGTTTGAGTGTGCTATAACAGTGTGAAGAAGCTTCAGAGACAACATATGCATTTATTTAAGAATAATTCAACACACTTACCCTTGTAACACATGTTTCACTTATTTTGCATTCTCCTTTGTTAACAGAACATCAGCAGAATCGCCTGGTCGATATGGTTTTAGTCATCATTCTACTTTGAAAACTTGATGTACCATTCAACTAAATAATTTTAATTAAAAGAATACGGGAATAGTATTCTTTTTATAACTTATTTTAAAAATGAAAATAAAAAATTAGCATACTTAACTATGAATGCATGTTAATTTAACAAGATAAACTTTTGATTTTAATATAAAACAGGTTTTTATGGATTCAATATCGAATCCATATTTATTTATATATTAATATTTTTTTTATTTATTTTAACAGTGAATAATATTGAATATGCGTGATTTAAGATAATTTTAATATTTTTCATTTAAAATTAATATGAAATAATGATAAATTTAAATAAAGCGCATACTTTTGCAGAAATTTACTATGATTCTCAATCAACATTTTTCCATGTTAATTTTACATTGGTATATATAATTGATTCCCTGCAAAAGGGATTTGTTCCACCTGAGGCTTTTGTTTACCTTGATAACCAAAAAATTATTCAAAACGAAAATGGCATACCGGTCTTTTACCATGACTTTAGACGTGCCATTAAAAAAGCAGTTAATTGTAATTCAGAAAATTTAAATATGAGATATAGTACTAGCATATCAAACAGAGATTTGAGATTTACACAAAAATCTAATACCAAAAAATTTTGGTGGCTGTCTGAATAAACATTATAATTTACCTTTTTTATCCTTTGACACTAGCCATTCTTTGCTCACTCATTAACATATAAGCAATGTTTTTTTTTTAATTTTTTTCATTGCAAAAAGCTGGTGATATATATTTATTTATTGTAAATAAAATTAAAAAAATTTGTATAACCAATTTGTAAAAACCAAATGATTACACGGTGCTACAGTGTAAAAAAACTTGGAAAACGACATAGCGTGGGTTATTGGTCTTGTTGAGTACATAAAAAATTGTGTCAAAAAAAATTCAGAAACACCCTCAAATTCAGAAGTTATTTAAAAAAAACCGTTTTCAGTGATGTTCGTCAACTTATCGACCTGTAACTGAGTCAGTTCTTGTCCGATTTTAATTTTTTTAACGGGTTTGGAAAGAAAACTAATTACTCTTTAAAATGAGGTGCATTTTTTATACATTTGTAAGTTATAACAATTGTTTTTGTTAAGAATATCTACAAAAACAAACGAAAATTATAAACTTTTTTGATTTTAGGTGCTTTTCATTGCTTATTTTAATATGGAAGCTTATAAAAATTTATATTAACGCATGAAGAAAATTTAGTTCTTAACAAAACATGGTTTTAATTTTTCAAATCGGATAAAAATTGTATAAGTTATTCAACTTTTCATTAACACCTGTTTTTAGTATTTTCTCCCACCGCGCAAAACATATGAATAAAAAAAACAATTAACTATACAAGCAAATTTGTCAACTAAATACTTTGTTTGTTGTAATTTTACAGTTACGTTTTTGGTATTAACTAATGTGTGGTTTACAGAACACGAATTCAAAATTTTGTTTTTGTTTTAAATGTAAGTTGAACGGACGAATAAGGCGCTCGTGTTCTGTAAACCACATATTAATAAGTTATTGTTAATCTGTCTTTATAAAAAAAAAGAACTGGAAGATAATATAGATGAATAGGTTTTAGTATGCCCTATTTTTTTTAAATCATTAAAAAAGTTTAGAATGTTTTTATATTCAAATTTTAGTTATACATATATATTTGGATAAATACATAAACTAATCGAATTTATTACCAACACAATGGCAAAGTTTAAATACTACCTTTTGGTGAAGGATATTGTTTTTAGATAAGAGTAAAAAAAAGTGTAACTAGTTTAAAATTTATGACAAGTGAAGTGAAATTAATATTTAATTTAATTAAAATAAGTAAGCTGTAATCCTTTAAAAAATTTTAAATTGTGTTTAACTTTTTCTGCAGTGTGTGATAAGCGTAATAATTTTTGTTATGTTTGCGGTTTATTCGCTGACAAAAAACATCGCTTTGATCTGAAGAAAAATAAAGCCTTGGTAAATGCCTTCAATACAGTTTTTAACTGCTCATACAGTTCTAGCAAATGTTGTGAACCTGAAAGTATTTGTACAAGCTGTTCCAGTATGCTTAAGAAAACTAAGTCCGAAAAGTTTATAAGCCAGCCATTACCATTATCTTTCCCAATGATTTAGAATCATAAAATATTCCATAAACCACAAGACTGTTATTTTTGCCAAACAAACATCACTGGTTATCAATATAAAAATCGTGATAGCTTTAAGTATGCTAATGTGTTAACTGTTACTAAGCCAGTATTAAGTGCCATTAAATGTAATGAAACTTTACATAAACAAAGTGATGATGAATCTGAAAACGAGGAATGTGATATGGAATATTTACCAAAATCGGCTGAGCCACATTTTGTGCAAATGCATATTTTTGCGATCTTGTGCGAGATTTAAAACTTTAGTAACTTTTGCAAATATAAACCGATTTTAACAAATGATATCTCGTTTTTTTCTACATAAAATTATCTTTAAAACACAGTGCAAATAATGATAGGTTTTCATAGAAAAAAATTAAAAAAACTCTTGTTGAATTTGAAAAATTAGGAAAAAAAATAAAAAAAATTAGATAATTTTGAGAAAAACTCACCTAATTTTTTGGAATATATTTTTTATGAATACATTTCATAAAACCTTAATTCTTTGCCTTTCCAAAACAGTTTAAAATTTTAAAATCGATCAAAAAATTTGTGAGTTAGAGGTACTAAAGTGCTACGACCTACCCTAAAACAGTTTTTTGAAAATAACTCAAAATTTTGAGGGTGTTTCAAAATGTTAGAAAACGGTTTTTGTATGTCCTCACCTAGGCCTACAACCCCCACTAGGTCGCTTTTCAAGTTCTGACAAAAAGTGTTTTTTTGTAGCAGTGTGTTATTATATTAATAATACTTGAGAGCTCGATTATGAGACATTGTATATAGGAATTGTTATTGTTAACTAGTGTTTATAATAGTTTAAGTATAAAGAATGTTATTAAATAAACGACTAAAAAAAAAACAGGTTTTTATGGATGCAATATTCAATCCATATTTATTTTTATTTGAAAATTTTTTTCATTTATTTTAACGTACATAATATTAAATAAACGTGATTTAAGATTATTTTAATATATTTCATATAAAATGAATATGAAATAATGATACATTTAAATAAAGGGCATTCTTTTGCAGAAATTTACTATGATTCTCAATCAACATTTTATCATGTTAATTTTACATTGGTATTTTTTTCTGTGTATTGGAAAGAGTTTTATACCAACATATTTCAATGTATATGACAAATAATAGTTTAATGAATGATTTTCATTATGGATTTAGAAGCGGATGTGGCACTAAAGAAGCGAATGTAAATGTGTCAATTGTATTTGTAAAGGATTAGACGAAGGTTATAGTAGTGCTGTCGGTGTATTCTTTGATTTAACCAAAGCATTTGATCTAATAGATCATGCAATTATGATAAAGAAATTGCGGTACTATGCGACTTGTTTGAAAGAGATGCTACTACTAAAAAGTTATTTAACTACTTAATCAGAAACAGTGCATCCACATTAATTCACATAAAAGTGCATTCGGTGATGTAGAAGTATGGTGTACCCCAAGGCAGTGTTTTGGGTCCACTCTTATTGATATTTGTTTGTTAAGCCCTTACAAATATGAAACAGTTGCTAAGGTCTCTGTTGAACGAGATGAAGCATTGTTTTCTGAGTTTGTGAAAATCAATAAACTGTTTTTTAACGAAAACAAAACACGTTTAATAATTTAAACCACACAGTCCGACTAACGTTTTCAGTATACTTGTGCATGAAGAAGACATTTTTGAAAGCTGTTAAATTAAATATCTGGGTAAACATCTTCAGTGCAATCTTGTGTGAAATCAACATATACAAAATATAAAGAAAAAAGCTAGCCATGCAATTGGGTTCTTGTATAAATTTAAAAACAAGTTTGATGCAAGTACCAAGATGTTAATCTACAATGCATTAATTCAACGCCATTTAGACTACTTAGCCATAATGGCTAAGAGCTAAAAGCATTACAACGTATACAAAATAAGGCATTAAGGATTGTTTCCAACCTTCCGAATGCTTATCCAACGCTGTCACTTTTTAAAGAAATATTCCAAACGATTCTTCCAATACGTGCCATCTACAAACTAAAGTTGATAATGTATGTTTTTAAATGTATTAACAACATTGTGTAACGATTCTTCAGGTTTATATATTCCTCCTTGGGAACGGGGCTACCTATAATCCGGCCGTGCTCGTCGTTGGGGGGGTGTATAATGTTCCCAAATCTTCCTAATGTCAAATAACAAAAGAAATCGCTACAAAAGATCTTAACTTAGGTAGCCAAAAATATCAATGACCAACACAGAAAATAAATTAAAACAAGGATAGTAAAAGAACGTAATTGATGGTTGGCTTGTAGCATAAGCTGGAATTTGCTACATTAAGGCCAGGCCCACCCACCATGCTGACAAGAATATATCGTTTGCTGTCAGCCCAAAAATAAACCTAAATAGAATTTACCCTACCTAACCCATACCTTAACTTTACTTTTCATAGTAAATAATAAACAAATTTAAAATTTCATGTTTGAAAACATTACAATTATCAAAATTTATTTAAAATATTAAAGTTTTAAAATACGCGAACAAATCATAAAAAAAAATTCATTTAACAAAAATAAGATAAACAAAACTTGAGTTTGGTCACCTCTTTATACATAAATTTGCATATAAGTATACTAAATAACTATAACTATTATTTCCAAAAATTTGGTAGGAATATTAATAAAATGTTTATATATTAAAAAAAAAATTTAAATAAAATGTGTTGCTTAAGAATGTGAATGCATAGAACTGAATGTGATATTTATTTTTTTTTTTTTTTTATAATTATATATTTGTAATTAATTTGTAAGAGTTTATTTTTAAAAATGGCTGATTTATGTTATAACATTAAAGTAATCCACTTACTTGATTTAAATCCCCCGATGTCAGTAGGCGCCCATTGACAGTAGGTTATTTTCGTTGATTATTTATTTTATGCAATTCTTAAATCTGCTATTGTGGATGTTGTGTGGAGTACGTTACGTATGCATGTTAAATAATTTACTTATAACATAATCCACACTAACTGAGTATATTTAAATGTGTATTTTTTTTTTTTTTTTTTTTTTTTTTAAATTTACATGTGTGTTAATATTTTGGTATGAGTGTTTTTATTGGGGTGGGTATTTGAGTGTGATTGATACTGAATGAAAGTGTTTTGAGTGTATTTTCTAAGAAGTGTTTTTATGTTGAGTTTCTACATGTTAAAAAGTTAAGGTGACCAAATTAAATTGATTTCTAACAAACCGAGATTCAAAAATTATTGATATTAATTAATGATTTTTATACAATATCAAAAATATTGAAATATCTTTTTAAAAGGAAAAACAGAAACTGTAATACAAATGAATTCAAATACAAATAAACTCAATAATTAGAAAATAAATAGAATAAAGAAGGATTTCAAACACAAATTAATTAAAAGTAAACAATTGAAATAAAAAAAAATTAACTTAAATAAACGAACGATTTTGTTGGAATGTGGTCACCCATTAACAAGAATAATAGATTTAGTTAATCGTATATCAAAATAAGAGGAAAAAAAAAAAATTTATGGTTGTTTATAAATCTGCCTTATCAAATACCAATATCAAGAAGCAGATATATAAGGTACCACTATAATTATCGGGAATAACCGCTCAAAGATAATTTACTAATTGGTGGTGAATCTTTGCTGTTGTGGCCAATTTATAAATTTTACCCAGTTTGCTTGGAGTTATTCCAATTCAATGAAAACGAATATTGAAAATATTTCCTGTTCTTTACTTTTTTTCTATTTTGATTATCCCTCGTACAGGTTCACAAGTGAACCAGAAATTACTAAAGAAAGTAAACCGAAATTAGAATTTAAAAATAATATACGCATATGCACAGAAAAAAAAACTTACCAATTCGATATATTCTAAAATCTTCTTAGTGTTCTTTAAATATTCCTTTTTTTTCCCCCTTTCCTTTTCTTTGGCACAAGAAAATTATTATATAAAATAATTTATTTTAATTATAATCTGCTGTGATCGTTCACCTCAAATAAAATTTTCAATTTGAAATGAAAATTTTCTTTTAATTTGAATAATAAAAATCAAAGCTAACTTTATATCATTCAAAACAAAACTTTTTATTCTACAGCCAAAGAAAAATGTTAATAAAATCAAAAGTGTAAGAAAATTCCCCTGTACAAAAAAAAACTATCACCCTCACAAAACAGATGAAATGCAAAGCCTGCTGCCGTATTTAATCTGAAAAAGGTGACAAGAACCCAATTTGGTATTCGTAAATCCAATATTTAATTATAACCAGATATCCTTCATATGATATATTGCCGTATATCCTCCATTTACATCCTCCAGTTCGTAACTTACTTTACCAATTCTCCTTTTCACGACAGCTTTTATCCCAGTAGGCGCAAGCTTGGCATTAAAGTTATCTACCAATGAACTCTGAGAAAAATTCCTACGAATAACAATTTGGCCTACATTAAATTCACGAATCCTTGATCTTAAATTATATGATCTGACATTACGTTTGTATGCCTCCTCAATCTTTGCCCGTATTGAGTCTCGGAGTATAGTAAAATTGTCCTGTCTTTCTAGTTTCGT
This sequence comes from Pollenia labialis, assembly GCA_949318255.1. NCBI lineage: Eukaryota > Metazoa > Arthropoda > Insecta > Diptera > Polleniidae > Pollenia > Pollenia labialis. The sequence continues at coordinate 121,102,666 of OX439141.1, forward strand.
ATCTGTGTCTGCTAAAAGTTTCAAATTACGTAAAATTTTGTAGTCCTGACCGTGTGTTATCATAGTTTGTCCGAATAAAAGCTCATAAGGAGTATGCCCAGTTGTTTGGTGAACGCAACTGCGTATTGCACAATTGATGCTTGGCAAATATTCATCCCACTGACGCTGATCGTTGCGAACATATGACCGCAGAGCTTCATTAATGGATCTGTTTACTCTTTCACTTGAATTAGATTGAGGACTGTGAACCGCAGTAAACTGATGTTTAATTCCAAATTTTTCCATTAATTTCTTAAATTCAGCTGATCTGAATTGGCTTCCGTTGTCGGACACAATAATTTCTGGAACACCAAAGCAAGTTAAAATTTCATTCTTTAAATATTCGACGATAGGCTTAGCAACAAACTTTTTAAGAGGCTTTAAAAAAGTAAATTTTGTGAAATGGTCGAGAATTATAAAAATTCCTATATTTCCACTTTTGGTACGAGGCAAAGGACCAATGATATCAATATAAAGACGTTGTAAAGGCCTTTCAGAATCCACCATTTCTCCCATTGGTGGTTTAAGTGAGAATGTTGGAACCTTAGATGTCTTACAAAGGGTGCAATTAAGGACATATTCCTTAACATCACTAACCAACTTAGGCCAGTAGAAAAATTTTCTTATACGGTGAACAGTTTTAGCAATACCACCATGTGCTGCGCTTGGTAAATCATGAGCTGCAAAAATCACTTCTTTACGCAGTTCGTTCGGAATAAGCAACTTCCAGCAATCAGACTCATCAAGGTCTCCTGATGAAAAATTCGTCCTCTTATAAATAAATCTATCTATAACTTTATAAATTGGTAACTCTGATTTTGCAAACTCTTTTCTTAATCTATCATATTCCGGACTATCAAATGCTTCAGAATTGAGGTCAATCGATGGCATTGCTTGTATTTCCAATTCGCCCACAGTTGCGTTATCATCAAAAGCTCGCGATAATGCATCTGGAACCACATTATCCTTACCTTTGCGATGTTCTATTGTAAATACGAAACCTTGTAACTTCAGAGCCCATCTGGCTAAACGCCCCGATAAATCTTTTTGCCTCATAAGCCATTTGAGGCTAGCGTGATCAGTTATTACTTTAAATTCCTGGCCTTCAATATACGCTCTAAATTTCTTGATTGCCAAAATTACAGCTAAACATTCCAGTTCTGTGATAGAATAATTCCTTTGGGCTTTGTTGAGTTTTTGTGACATAAATGCAATTGGCCTTTCGATTCCATTTTCATCCAACTGAGCCAAGACTGCACCAATTCCATAAGTACTAGCGTCACATTGAAGAATAAACGGTTTATCGAAGTTTGCATGCACTAAAACTGGAGCAGTTGTTAATTTTGATTTAATTGTTTCAAATGACTTTTGTGCATCATCTGACCAAACGAAAATCTTCCGCTTTGACAGCAATTCAGTCAGTGGAAATGTAATCTCTGCATAATCATTTATAAACCGTCGGTACCAGCCGGCCATGCCTAGAAATTGTCGAATTTGTCGAACAGTTTTAGGAACAGGAAATTCAGAAATCGCTTTTACTTTTTCAGGATCTATTTTTAAAGATCCTTCACCAACTACATAACCAAGATATTGAACATTACGAATACAAAAACTGCTTTTTTTAACGTTAATTGTTAAATTCGCTCTTCTAAGTTGAGATGCTACCTCCTGCAAGTGCTTCAAATGTTCGTCAAAGTCCTTCGAAACTATCAAAAGGTCATCAAGATAAACGAAAACATTCGATTTCAAAGTATACGGAATGACCTGGTCCATCAGTCTACACATTGTCTGCGGTGCATTGCACAATCCAAACGGCATTCTTGTAAATTGATACAACGGCCGATTAGGAATTGTGAAAGCAGTCTTTGGTTTTGAGGTTTCGTCCAATTTGATTTGCCAAAATGCATCTTTCAAATCCACTTTGGAAATAAAATAAATTGGAGGAAGTCTCGAAATTAGTCCGTCTATATTTGGAATTGGGTAAGCGTCTTTCGTCGTCACGGAGTTTAATTTTCGACTGTCCACGCAAAAACGCACTTTATTAGGTTTCACTATTAAAACACCCGGAGATGACCACGGAGAAGTTGGACATTCTTCAATAACACCTAAACTTAGCATACGGTCTATTTCCCCGCACAACAATTTTTCCAGCTGGAGATATTGGGTAATACCTTTGTTTAATAGGGGCAGCATTTCCAGTATCAATAATATGTTCCAACAATGTTGTACAACCTAAGCCGTCACGTTCAGAATTTGGAAAATAATTAATTATTTCCTGAAGTTTCTGTTTTTGCATCGCTGACAAAGGAATTTTTCCCGGATCTTCATCCCTAATAATTTCACAAACAGTATTTCTTGTAAAAATGTGTATTCCAAATTTGTCCCAAAAGTCCATACCACAAATGACATCTTGTGCTATCGATGGTATAAGGAAAAATTCAATGGTTTCCTTAGTCCATTGTAAGTAATTTCCAAAATCACTGTTCCTGTAACACGTTGTTTTTGCCCATCAGCTGTTTTAAACATTTCCTATCCCATGCTTAAAGTTTCCAGTTTCTAATACCTCCGTACACAAATCTCCGCCTATCACAATTAACGTTTCGCGCCGCTATCCATTAACGCAAAACGGAATCTGTTTAATAACTCCAATTTAATATATGGTCTGTTGTCATTCTCTTTGCTTACTAATGTAGATATGACATGCTTACGAAATTCTTTTCTACGTCTAAAAAAATTCACTAATTCTCATCGATGATCTATTTGGCTTCTGTTTAAAAACAGATTAACAAAAAATTCTAGCCTAGCCTTGTTATATTCTTCTAATCGAATATGCAAGGGTCGTTGCAAAGGATGAAAAATATTATTTTGAGTCTCTTCCGGTAATTTTGTCATATCAGGGATATAAGTTTCAGCTGGTAAATTCACTTCACAAGGTTTATTTGCATTTCCTAATTTTGTTTCGGATGTCCGTTCCTCATAGTCCGGACATCCTTCAAGGAGTTTCCCCGAGTTTTGGAACATTTTGGGCAGTTGGGTTTATAAATATTTCTCGCTCCACAACCGTAACAGAACACTGTTCGTGGTTCCAAGCAATCTATAAAAGTATGACCGACCTTGTCACAATTCCAACATTTTCCAGTCTTTAATAATAAACAAATCTCTGATACTTCTTCCATATTATCTTTGTTATCTAACATAGTATTATCCGCATCAATCTCCGAAATGTGAGGCTTTTGATACGAGCGTTTGTTATTATTCGATAAGGTCGTGTCTTTAATAAATTTTTCATGACGTCTCACTGCGCGTCTTAGCTCACCTACTCGATTTATCTCCAAATGTAAGAGCTCATGCCTTACGTCTGGTCGCAAATTTCGCTGAATAATTTCACACAGTTCGACTTCGGTTAACGGGGTTCGCAATCTATCACATAAAATCAAATGGCATCATAAAAGTCATCAAAACTTTCGTTTTGTCTTTGCTTTCTACGGAAGATATCATCTTTAATATCAAAATCCGTTGTGTAATCTTTAAATTGTCTTTTCAAAGCGTAACACAAATCATTCCAATTCATGACGTCACAACTGCGATGAAACCGCCAAAACCATTTTAAAGCCTTGCCCCTCAAAAAGAATATGGGCATGCTCACTTAGCAAACCAAAATCGCCCCCTAAACTAGAATTGTTAGAGTGTTTACCCTATAGATAAACTCGTCTACTGTTACATCCGACGTATCCCCAGAAAATCTAATTCTCCAATTACGGATCACATTGAGAACTCTTTCAGAATTTCTACTAAAATCAGTATTACAATTTCTTAAATCACGGTTATCACGATCATCCCGAGAAATAATGCTCCTATCATCTCGACCCTCACGTTCAATATGTTCCTGTTGTCTGTCATGTTCTATCGGCAAAGTTAAGGTTGCGAAGCCCTTCTGAAACCATATTGGCTATTTCCTCTCTAAATCCTCCTAAAGATTCATTCACAATACTACGAAACTGTCTAACATTACAATTTTCCTGCACTCGAGCATCTCTACGTGATTGTAAACGAGTTCTAGGCCTTCCAACCGTATTTGGGGTAAGATTTGAATCCCCACCAGCGCCCTTCATCTATAATCATAGTAGCATTAGCAGATTCCCGCTCTAAACTTGCTGGAATATTTTCAGCACTCCTAACTAAAGCATTTGGTAAATTAACAACAAAACTTTGGAATAAGAGAAAAACAATGGACAACAAAAGTCAGAGTAAAAATTAAACAAATCAATCCAAGATAATTAAAATTCTAAATGAAAAACTAATTAATTCGAAATAATTAGCGTAAACTGAACAAAAGGTTTATTTTCAAAGAATTGGCAGAAAGGTAATTTTAGCTATTACTCAGTGAAGTTTCGGTATGGGTAAATAAGTGTGAAAAAAAAATCATAAATAAAATCAAAACAAATATTTGAGAAAATTAAAAAAAAATAATAGACAAATTTATGTCCTGAATACCAACCATAATTACGTTGAACAAATAAAAGAAGTACAACTCAAAATTGTTGGAAACTTTCGATTAAAACTCAAAAGAATCAGGTCCAAAACAAAAATGTGTCATAAGAAGATTTAAAAGGGATTAACTGTCTGTTATAGGAAAGTAACCGAATAATCGAAAATTACTTTAGGTCCATACATCCAGACAAATAAAACTGTAAAGATAAATTTCAAACGAAATCCAAACATAAAAGAAAATAAAAAGGAAAAGAGTCGAACGAGTGTTGAACCGATTATAACCAGAACAAAAATTCTCAAGTTCGAACCCAAGCCCTGATAACTTAAGTCCATTAAATGTTCAACTAGGAATTGATAACCGTACGAAAACAGTTGTCAATTAAGTCCACAGTAACAAATAATTAAACAAAAGCTACTAATAAAATAAATAAAAAAAAAATATCCGTATAATCACTGCACACAAAAGATTCTAAGGCCCCTCAGCATCGGGATGAAAGTGCACAAGAATTTTTAAAGTTACGAAAACTGAGGCCCCACGTTGGGCGCCAAAAATCTCTGTAACGATTCTTCAGGTTTATATATTCCTCCTTGGGAACGGGGCTACCTATAATCCGGCCGTGCTCGTCGTTGGGGGGGTGTATAATGTTCCCAAATCTTCCTAATGTCAAATAACAAAAGAAATCGCTACAAAAGATCTTAACTTAGGTAGCCAAAAATATCAATGACCAACACAGAAAATAAATTAAAACAAGGATAGTAAAAGAACGTAATTGATGGTTGGCTTGTAGCATAAGCTGGAATTTGCTACATTAAGGCCATGCCCACCCACCATGCTGACAAGAATATATCGTTTGCTGTCAGCCCAAAAATAAACCTAAATAGAATTTACCCTACCTAACCCATACCTTAACTTTACTTTTCATAGTAAATAATAAACAAATTTAAAATTTCATGTTTGAAAACATTACAATTATCAAAATTTATTTAAAATATTAAAGTTTTAAAATACGCGAACAAATCATAAAAAAAATTCATTTAACAAAAATAAGATAAACAAAACTTGAGTTTGGTCACCTCTTTATACATAAATTTGCATATAGTATACTAAATAACTATAACTATTATTTCCAAAAATTTGGTAGGAATATTAATAAAATGTTTATATATTAAAAAAAAAATTTAAATACAATGCTGTTGCTTAAGAATGTGAATGCATAGAACTGAATGTGATATTTATTTTTTTTTTTTTTTTATAATTATATATTTGTAATTAATTTGTAAGAGTTTATTTTTAAAAATGGCTGATTTATGTTATAACATTAAAGTAATCCACTTACTTGATTTAAATCCCCCGATGTCAGTAGGCGCCCATTGACAGTAGGTTATTTTCGTTGATTATTTATTTTATGCAATTCTTAAATCTGCTATTGTGGATGTTGTGTGGAGTACGTTACGTATGCATGTTAAATAATTTACTTATAACATAATCCACACTAACTGAGTATATTTAAATGTGTATTTTTTTTTTTTTTTTTTTTTTTTTAAATTTACATGTGTGTTAATATTTTGGTATGAGTGTTTTTATTGGGGTGGGTATTTGAGTGTGATTGATACTGAATGAAAGTGTTTTGAGTGTATTTTCTAAGAAGTGTTTTTATGTTGAGTTTCTACATGTTAAAAAGTTAAGGTGACCAAATTAAATTGATTTCTAACAAACCGAGATTCAAAAATTATTGATATTAATTAATGATTTTTATACAATATCAAAAATATTGAAATATCTTTTTAAAAGGAAAAACAGAAACTGTAATACAAATGAATTCAAATACAAATAAACTCAATAATTAGAAAATAAATAGAATAAAGAAGGATTTCAAACACAAATTAATTAAAAGTAAACAATTGAAATAAAAAAAAATTAACTTAAATAAACGAACGATTTTGTTGGAATGTGGTCACCCATTAACAAGAATAATAGATTTAGTTAATCGTATATCAAAATAAGAGGAAAAAAAAAAAATTTATGGTTGTTTATAAATCTGCCTTATCAAATACCAATATCAAGAAGCAGATATATAAGGTACCACTATAATTATCGGGAATAACCGCTCAAAGATAATTTACTAATTGGTGGTGAATCTTTGCTGTTGTGGCCAATTTATAAATTTTACCCAGTTTGCTTGGAGTTATTCCAATTCAATGAAAACGAATATTGAAAATATTTCCTGTTCTTTACTTTTTTTCTATTTTGATTATCCCTCGTACAGGTTCACAAGTGAACCAGAAATTACTAAAGAAAGTAAACCGAAATTAGAATTTAAAAATAATATACGCATATGCACAGAAAAAAAAACTTACCAATTCGATATATTCTAAAATCTTCTTAGTGTTCTTTAAATATTCCTTTTTTTTTCCCCTTTCCTTTTCTTTGGCACAAGAAAATTATTATATAAAATAATTTATTTTAATTATAATCTGCTGTGATCGTTCACCTCAAATAAAATTTTCAATTTGAAATGAAAATTTTCTTTTAATTTGAATAATAAAAATCAAAGCTAACTTTATATCATTCAAAACAAAACTTTTTATTCTACAGCCAAAGAAAAATGTTAATAAAATCAAAAGTGTAAGAAAATTCCCCTGTACAAAAAAAAACTATCACCCTCACAATTGGTCACTACCAGGTCCCGGATTTTTATGCAAATGCATATTTGTTCTCGTAACTCGGAGATTACCATATACAAAATATCTTTGCGAATCAAGAAATTTGCAGTAAAATGGCATCGATTTGTTAGTGAATATTTTTGCATATTTTGCTTTGAATGCATTTTTTTGCATATATTGCAGATATTGCATATTTTTGTTGCATATTTTAAAAAAACTTGTTTTAATTGCTTTATTTTGCCATGCACCCTTCCGCAGAAGAGGTAAAAGACAACTTCGATGATATTTATTTATTGATTTCTTATGGGAAAATTATTTTCTAAAGCACCTTCGCGTGTTGCCGCATACAAAAAGAATTATCCGGCTTAATGTCTTCCTCTACAGCCTATAACAACCAGATGGGGGACGTGGGTGAAAGCAATTATGTATTATGCTGAAAACTTTTGGCAATTCAAAGACGTTGTAAAAGGATTTAACAGTGGTGAATTTAAGATAATTTATATTGCCATAAATAAGATGTATTTTCGGACGGTAACTTAAGTTAACAAATAAGTAGCAAGTTTCATAAAGATTTATTGTTTTAAGTCCTTAACTATTACTTCCGTTTTATATTGTTTTGATAAACAGACACTAAACTTTTATTTTAAAAAAATGTAGGGTCACGTATATCTCTGAAGGCATTTTAAAAAACAAAATCAATAAACATTTGATTCGAATGTAATTGCGATCAGGGGCCTAATTCTGGCAGTCGTGATCGAGTACTTTCTCGTTTCGAAAGCAATTTTATTTCTAATTCTTTGAGTCGGTACTAAACGAATCGAAATTATTTTTTCCGTATTGTGAAACTCAAATTATTGCTTTACAATACTGAACAATTTTCGAACACGACTGCCAGAATCAGGCCCTAGTTTCGAACTTTTCTTAAGCAAATGACAGTTTCAAAAAAATTTTGCAAAAAGTTTTCTTAAGTTGAACAGTTGCTCAAGCCAGCTTATGTATATTATAGCTGGGCCTTACAAGTAACTTAATTTACATGATTGTCTTAAAGTTTCTTTATTTTTTATTTATTTAGATATTTATTATAATTAAAATCACAATAAATCTTAAAGCTAAAGCACTGGCAACTAAGGCTTTCGGCTTGAGTTTCTTTATACATATCTTTGTGTTTTACTTTATTTTAATTTCTACTTTTGTGGTTATTGTACCTTACAAACGTTTATGAGACTGAATTTAAACGTTCTTCATGCTATTTTAGTTTTTTTTGTTGTTTTTAAGTTTTTTTTATCACTAATAAAACAATTTTAAGATAATTCTAACTGCATATTTTTTAAATTTTTAGCGCATATATTTCTATTGTTATTGCATTTTTAATGCGAATAAAACACGATTTTAACTGCATAAAAGTCCGGGCCCTGGTCAGTACACAATTTATTTTGCGAGACATCAACATTTGACAAACACAAGAAATAATAACAGTCTCTTTGTAGCCAGGTGCAGGTTTGAAATTACGAAACAACGTATAGAGTATATTGGTAGTCATGAGTTTAACAATTTGCCGATATTTTTAAAAACTGAAAAGAGATTTTCAAATTTTAAAAGATATTTAAATTTTTTTTTATTGAAGAATTGGTAACACGATGAAATCTACATTATTTATTAATTAATTTTTTCGAATTAAATAATTGTACGTATTACTCTACAATGTTGTTATGCTAATTTGTATGCAACTACGTTTGTTTATTTAATTACTAACTCAAGAATTATTTTTTTTTGCCAACTTGCTTCAACAATGCCCTTTTAGGCGCTGAAGCTCAAAATTGTAAAATTTTTATTAGTTATGAGTAAATAAAAATATATAATACAAAAAAAAGAATTTAAAAGGGATTATTTCGAATCGATGGTACCTAAAAAAAACTTGAAAAACAAATAATTATATAATAATAATATATTTTTTACAATTACATTTGTTGTGGGAAAGTTATTGAAAAGAAGAACTGATTAGAAGACACATCTTTGGCTCTTTTGGTAGTTAGATGGACAATTTTACATAAAAATATCCTCTTAGATTTTGTATATGATATGCTTGCCAATGATGTTTATGGGCAACCATCCTAAACTTCTGTTACTTTGCAAGTATTTGTTCATACATACACAATAAAAAATTAAATTTTGTAATCATATAAACATAACTTTTAACGGTCCGAACTACAAATATGTTACATTTACCTTCCCAACCTACACATATGCAGCTAGCTTTCAGTCATTTGAAGGAAAATTAAAGTGGGAATTTATGAAAATCACCATCAATATTGCGACTGTAATAACAACAGTTGTAAGAGCATTATTGTTCATTGCTTGATGAAAATTATTTTGCAGCAACAGTGGTTTAAAAATAGGAAAATATACATTTATTTAATCAATGTAATTAACCATAGGATTGCTGATAACTTTTAACCATCACGTTCTCCTCTTGGTCAGGCCAGGCCACAATTAGAATTAGTAAATAGACATCTTATTGTTCTGGCACAAAATTCCACCTGGGCCTGGCTGGGACCACTTGCATTTTGTATGGAGTTTTTTGTGGCTCTTGCAAAAACTCACACTAACGAGCTGCTGCGCCTGAGTGGGACTACTTTTATTTGTATGGAGTTTTATTGCCATAGAAGAACATTTTGTTGTCAACTAGAATAATTCTTCGAAAAAAAAGTAAAAAAAAGAATTCTTTTGTGCTGCGTATGCTTTTCAATACGTTTCGTTTTTATTTTATTTACTCAAGTATATAGTATATAATAGGGCGGTGGCTGGCCCGGTCCAGGTGGATACAATATGCACAACATTTTTTATTAGGCCAATATCGCCGCCCACGGTGTTTTAATTTACACTTTTCCACATTTTCTTAAAATAAAAAATACACTTCGATTGAGAAATACATAAAGCTTCGTTCTATCCATATATACAGTGCCAGCTCGCTAATTACTGGATGTGCTGTTATTATGTATGATAATTCACTATATCCGAAAATAAAACACAGGCCAGGATTTCAAAACAAATTAATTTTATTTTCATTAATCAAGAATGAAAAAATTAAGTTTAATTTTCTAAAAAAAAATTTAGATGTTAAACCAAGGCGAATTTACACCGGTGACCTTATCTTGCTACGTAAGCAACTGCTGATAACTTACCTTGTGTCAAAATGGTATACCGTTCTGGTGGTTCTGGGGAATCTTTACTAAATTCTATAATTTTCGCTTAGTTATAAAATTTTAACATTTTTAGAGTTATTATATTTCAAAACACACAATTTAAAATTAAAAATAAAATGAAATATTTGTTTCAATATTTGACACAACGTTAAAATATGTTACAGCGTTGTTAACGTTTTCAAAATTAAACCATCTTGTATGAATTGGTATCAAACGTATTTTCAAACAAAATTTCTATACAAATTTTTCTGAAAATATATATCAAGACCAATTTAGTTTTTAATAAATTCGGCAGTAAAGCTTTTTTTTAATGTTATGTTTTTTAACATACATAAATTGTGACGTAGGGTTGCTTATCTTGCAGTGCACATGCTCCCAAGATGTATTGTCAGATTTAATAATCCAGGTAAGAATTTCCTCTTCAAAAATTCATTTTTGCCGTAAAATTAGTTGCAAATTTTCAAAGTTTGCACAAAAAATTGCTTCTTAAAATTTAAAAAAAACGGAAAAATAAAATAAATAAAAATTCGGTTTAGCGAACTTGCCTTCAATGCGAACTATAGAGTATGTTGTACGTCATATATTCAATTCGGATTACTGGATAATTCGGATTACACACCTTCGGATTAGCGAGCTGGCACTGTATAAAATTGTAACGTTACTGACTCACGGATTCATCATCACACAGCCTAAACGCCTGAAGCTAAACACTTGAAATTTGGACCGGAGGTGGGTCACTCCCCAAATTGGTCAAATAAGAGGGAATTTTTGAAAATTCGAATATTAAGGGATAAAAATGGGTAAATTCGGAAACCTTTTATCTACAAAACTAAAAGAGATAAAAAACTGTAACACTTATCGTTTTTTTTAATAAGTGGAGAGGTGTCTGGTACTTTTTTAAAATTCGGCTCTTTTGGTACTTTTTCAAAATTCGAACGTTTGAGAGGTGAAAATCGTTTGGTACTTTTTGACAAAACATTATGCTTCATTCTTTGACATAATCGTACTAAATTATGGGCACCCACAAAAATACTGCAAATTTTGATACTTTAATGGGGGGAAAAAATAGTACCATAATGGGAAACACGGGAAATTAAATATCTTTCTTCAGCTTTTTGGTTCTATAACTGGTATTTTTTAATTATCGTTAATATTACTTTTTTGTTCTTAAACGGGTACTTTTTAAATTTTCGTAAGTATTGGACCTAGAAACATAAAATTGAAGATGCAATGTCTTGAGAAAGTAAACGCGGACATCCTGCACATATTTTGGAACAATACGGGAAATTTACTTTCTTTCATTTGCTTTTATGTTCTACGAGTGGTACCTTTTAATTTTATGTACCATTGAACTTAGAACCACAACACTATAGGATACATTTGTTAAAACCCTGTGCCCATGTTCTGTAACTCTCGCGTCGAGAAACTTTTCGATTGAAATTGTATGAAATGAAACAAAAATGCCATATATTGAAACAAACAGCTGTTTTTCTCACTAAACTGTGTCTGTAACTTTTTTTGTCGAGTTCTACCTGTCACGTCAAGAAATTACTCGCCAATTTACAGAAAAAGTGTATCTGTAACATTTTTGAGAGAAAAGTTACCGCTTTGAACTGTCAAATAAATTCACGAATAAAAATGGGGAGAGAAAAAATTTTAACACTACAAAACAATTAAAAATGCAAAGAATAATAATAATAATATTTTGTTATTGGCACATTTTTGCATTGTTTAATGTTTTTGCTTTTAACATTTTTATAAAATATACGAATGTTTTCAAAGCTCGTTTGCAAACAACAAACATTAAAGTTGCACTTTACATTATTTGGTATAGCCAACGGTTGTATTTTCGCCGCCGTCGTTGAAAAATTTTCAATATTAGTAAATTTTGGTCGCCGTCAACGATGTGTGTTACTGGCGTTCTCAACGTCTGCAATTTCACATAGGCTTCAACTGCAATGTTATGACATTTATAACGTAACGACGTAATCTCTTTTGCCAGTTTTCGACATGAGTTACAGACACACTTTTTTCTCACTTTTCGAGAAACGATGGAATATTTTGTTTCACATCTTTTCGATGCTAGAAGTTCTCACTATAGTTACAGAACATGGGTACTGGTACATAAACTTTGGCATATAAATATGTTTATGAAAGCAAAGGCCCGATAACAAAGTAGCAGTTTTAATGCCGGGATTTAAGCAAGTTAAAACCTGGAAAAATTAACTTTGACATACAAATATGTCCACGAAGAAAATGGAGGCGCTAAATTATTAAATTAGTAAATTATATAATTATAAATAATTATATGAAAATAACCTAAATGTACCTAAATAAGGGTTAATAAACGCATGCTTATTATTTTGAATTATACCAATTTATTATAAAATGATTATGTTTCATTATTTTACTTAGCGCATAATGGGCCGTCATTTTTCGATTCGATCCAAAATTTATTCATTCATTATAGAATTCAGATTTCTGTTTTTTTGATATTTTGTCCTATTTTAAAGATATTGCAAGCAAAAAACAAATCTGGGCTAGCCAGAGGGTAATCCAAGGGTTAATGTTAAAGTTCTTCGAACCTAGTTTTCCTTTTACAGTGATAGACATTTAAACGTGTTGATTTGATTTTTTAGAATATTCTACAGCCAGACGAAGCTTTTTTTATTTTAAGTTTTAAGTTTAAAAGCATATATATTTTTAATTTATTTAAAAATAAATTATTGCACAACTGATATAACGGGAAATGGACTAAATTCTATAAATATAGATACATACGTAATACTTACAAAATACTTTCCACTAAAAAACACTGTACTTATAAATAAATATATGCCCAAATACAGAATGGCTTTTAGAGTACTCGTTCTTATTTAGCGTCCATTCACGCATATGAAAGCATGTTTAACACTAAAGTTGAGTTGGTGTAATTCTATTGGTGTAAGTTTAAAAGCATATATATTTTTAATTTATTTAAAAATAAATTATTGCACAACTGATATAACGGGAAATGGACTAAATTCTATAAATATAGATACATACGTAATACTTACAAAATACTTTCCACTAAAAAACACTGTACTTATAAATAAATATATGCCCAAATACAGAATGGCTTTTAGAGTACTCGTTCTTATTTAGCGTCCATTCACGCATATGAAAGCATGTTTAACACTAAAGTTGAGTTGGTGTAATTCTATTACTGTAGTGCCGTCTTATATACATTGCGGCTACATTAATCTATAAGATTGTAGTTGTATATATGCATAAATGAGTTATGTATAAGTACATGAATGTACACATATAAGCAAAATACTAACATACAACCAAAATTTGTAACTTTGTGTAAATATTATACCACGAATTTAACATTTAGGTGTTTAACGGTTACGGGTAAATTAATTGAATCTGTTTACTGTTGACTAGATATCCAAGTGTATATCTTATCCAATATATTTTAGAACACAATAGAAAATCACATTTATCTAGCAAATCTGTGCAAATTCAAATTCAAATTGAAGTTTTATTTGTATACGTCATAGTACAGTACCCTGTAGTAAATAAAATAGTCAGTTTCAAAAAACACTAACAATAAATTAACTATATTTCAAATGACTACAAATTGGTTTTAATCTCATGCAGATATCAACCAAACATATTGCAGAGAGGCACACTTAAAACAAAAATAAAAGTAAAACAAGCATGCCATGAAGTCAAATGAAAAAAATGTATACAAATCTAGGCGAATTTATACAGGTGACATTTTCAAGTCATCTGTTTATTGTTTATTTTTTTGTGTGTATACTGAATGTCAAGCTTTGTTTACATTTTGTGAAAAAATTAATTCAAATTTTAAATTCAATAAAAATTTAAATATTTGAAAAAAAACTTATTTAAATTTTATAAAATAAAAAAGTGAATGTAAAAGATAAACACAAGATATTAAAAATGCGTAAGGAATAAGTGGAGCCACAATTAAATTGCAATAGAGGAAAAAGATTTACTTTCTAAAGAAATTGTGTATATTTTATAAACAAAAAAAATGTTCTTTTTTATTCCCAACAAATAATTTTGACATTCACTCTAACTTTTTACAAAAACAAAATGCATAGTATTTTTCAAAAAAGGGATAGCTAGCATAACTCTATCTCATGATGCGGTCACCTTTATGAATTCACCTTGATCCAAATATATTAAAATAATTAAAAATTAAAACGATACAAATCTGTTTATGTACTAGAAATTTGTAGCGTATTTATTTCAGCATTTTTATACATTATCATTAAAGCAATTTGATGCAAAATGTTCTTAACCCTAACTTGGGCACCAATTTTTTACTATGAATTCGGGCAAAAAAATGTTCTTAAATATTAATTTCTATATAAAAATATGCATGTATGTTCATAGGTACATATACTTTTTTGACAAAAATGTATTTATAATATAAATAATTTATTATAAACTGACTATACTATTAATTAACTACAAATAGGTTGAAAAATAAGTAGTTAGTAGTCAGTTAAAAAGTCATGCAAAGATGGCCAATTGACTACTGCCTATGACATGAGTCGCCGAAAAGGAAAAAAGTCACTTAATCAACTAGATGTGGTTATAAAAAACCAGTTTGAAGTTACTTAAAAATGTGTTTGACTTCCTACAGGGTATGTTTGCGATAAATTTAAATCAATTTGATAGGTATTTTTATTCTTTTAACAGAATTTTTTAATATAAAGAGATATCAGCAGAATAAAATTGGACATTGAAACTCGACCAAATTGTCCCACCATTTCAATAGTGTTGCCAAAACATAATAAACAGAAAATGCTAGATTTTTACAAAAAAAAAAAAAATGGTAAAACTGCCAAAAAAAAATGCTTAAAGAATTTCTAAAAAAAAGTATAATCACCCCTATCGCGAATGTTATGGAAATATGTTGTATGGGAGCAAACCAATATTCGCATCCCCAATAAATGTTATCTTCAATTTCTTCATTGGAAAAAACTAATGGTATTTTGCTTTCTTCAAAAAAATACCACATTTTAAAACGTGCATGTACAAAAGGTCTAGCCTTACATGTAATACTGCAATTATTTGACGAGAACAATACACAAAATTGGATCGCCCTATTTTTAACTGTAGACACAAAGTTTGTTCTTCAATATATAAAAAAAATATGTGTTCTTTGTGTTCTCCAAAATATGTATATAAAAAAAATATACATAAACCCAATTTGTTAATAAATTGATGTTAAAGAAATAAATAAATGAACAAAATGAATGGCGAAGTTCCAATTTCTTCAGTTTGTTGTTCATAAAATATGTAAACAAGAAAATACCTTTGCCAGAATGCCGATTTATTAACACCAAGTTTTTAAGATTTCTTCATTTGACGTTTTTTTTTTTTATAAATGTATTACACCGAATCCATTTATATTTTATATCAATGACAACCTACAATGAACAATGTTATTCTTTCTTTTGTTTTTACTATAAAATAATAATTTTTACTGTCCTGATTAGAGGCGATTTTTTCCCAACTTCGTCTGGTAACCCTATTTATAAACAGCAGCCATTTTTTTACAGGGCATTATTAACATTCTCGATTTATACGGGGCGTAAAGTGCAATGCCTTATGACATTTAAGGGTGAATTTTTTTAGAATAAAACAAGCTGCCCTTTTAGAGAGCAAAGTATTTTTAAGAAAAGAACACCAAATCGCATTTTTTTCTGCAGGAGTAAACATTTTTAAAGTTCGGGATTTAATTTCTAAAAAATTTGTTATCGAAATTATTAACAAAACGAAATAAAAAAAAAAGGAAATATTTTCATGGAAGTAGTTGTTTGCGAAAGGGGTAAATATATAAATATACAAAAAAGAAATTTAGCATGGACTTTAGTTGCAATTTGTATCCTTTTTGACGCTCTGACACTTTGTGTACGACTCTTTCAAAAACGTTTAATTTTGTCCCTTTTTGTACACTGCATAAATTCACATATTTACCCTTAACAATGTCAATTTTATTTTTGACATTCTCCGGGATATGTAAACTCATTCGATTGATCAGGTGATTATTACTGTATGGTATATGCCTTGTTTTGAAATTTAAAAAAAAAATGTGAGACGTAACTTTGAAAAAACGAATTTTTTGTGCGACTTTTTGTTTTAAAACAACTTTTTGTGCGACTTTTTCAAAATTCTCAACGGTGACCATGGTTGTAATTTTATGGAACTGTTGGGGAAATGTTTGATATTTTTTTTATTAAGAGTTAATTAAGTTCATCAAATTTAATTTTCATTAAATTATTGTTATGAAGGAAGGAATTTTACAACGTGAAATTAATAAATAACACTGCGGAACAGTAACTTTGCGGTCTGGAATTTGATTGCAAATTTTAACTGATTTGAAGTCGCTGATTTCAATTCAAATCTCCATTTTTCTTTATCAGCTCTAGTTTTTGAGACATACCGTTATGTCCAAAAATTAAGGCACTTTCACTACATATATTGGAAACCCTTGAAAACGATTGACCATATTCAGTTAAAAAAAAAAATTTGAAACTCGGCGGTAATATTATCTTTAAGCCGTAATTGCATTGATTTTAATATTGCCCAGTTTTTCACTTTTTTAGCTTTTGGGTCCATAGCTCTTTTTCTACTTCACCGATTTTGCCAGATTTCAATTCCGAACTGCTTAATAAATCTAGAAAGTTTCATACGGAATGAGAAACTTAGAATACCCTCGTTCACCACTAGTAATAGATGGTATAAATATCAGTTCATTTTTAAACATGAAAAATAAATCAAAATAGTTGCAGAATTTGTCTTTAAAAAATTAAAAAACGTGGTTAAATTGCATTAAGTTAATATCAATGTGCTGCTTAAAAAAATTCATATTGAATAATATTTAAAAGTACATTTTTTTTAAACAATTAAATTGCATTACGTATACAATTTTTTTGTAAAAATATAAAAAAAACAAGATGGATTACGTTTACAATTTATTTGTAAAATATACGAAAAAACAATGTAATTTTGTATCGGCAAAAGCAGTATTAATATTTACATATTTGTACATTTAGTAGATTGTTGTAAGTTAATGAAAACAAATAAATATTTATCCCTTAAGCAAAAAAAGTGCTAAATTACTTTGGGCAAATGCTGAAAAAATGTTATATCCTATAAGCCTTTTTTCATGCTAAACCAGCTTTAAACATGCTTTATCTAGCATTGAATTTGCTAAGCTGGCAACAGTGCCTTTAACCTCTAAAAAGTCTTTCTGAAATACAGCTTTTTCTCACGACAGCGGTCACACAAAATTAGCTCAGGTAACACAATTTAGCAGTAATATATCCTGTATATAAAGAGGGTTGTTATTGAAAATGTGCCAAATCGTCAAAAAAGTCCTTATTGCGACTCCAACCGCTGAAATTTTTCAAGTCCGACTTCAACTCCAACTCTTACATTGATGCTAAATGTATATGAGACTGATTGACTATAAATTCTTTTTTTAATGAAGTGCCTTGGTTAAATAGAGCAAGAAAATTATAATGTACAAATATCAAATCGAATTTGCAAATGAAACTGATTAAGGTCAACTGGTAATAATTTTGTCCAACTATTTCCAATCCACATATACCCGCTGTCCACGAGTATTTGTAAAGGGAGACAATAATTGTAAAAATGGAATTTATTTTATACATACATATGAGGATTTCAAATAGAGAATTAAAAGCAATGCATAAGTAATATTAGTTATGGTCAGTGTTTAAAAAACTGCAGTTAAAGTAGAAAAACTGTCTTTCTTCCACTTATTCATTTGTCATTAGCCAAAAAAAAAAACTGTTGCTTTTGCTTCTGATTCATTAAATGTAAACAGTCGGTATCAAATAAACTCAATAAGCGCAAAGTTGTACACAAAATTAGTTTTTTATTGGACAGTTTTTGGTTTTGACTGCATTTTTGTATACCCTGGCATTTTATAATGACATTTACTTAAAACAAAAATGCTGGACTATTAAATTAATTAATGACTTGTTTCTACCTTTGCTGGGTTTTTTCTTTGTCATGAATATTCTCAATAATTATTGTTTATTTATAAAAGGATGTGGCCAAAATTTAAAATAAAACAATTATTTTTTTACTTGAGGTCTTCCTCAAAAACTATACGTTAATGAAAGATCAACTATATAAAGAAAATTATCTCTTTAGTCGTGGTTTACATTTTCTTAATTTCTCTTTAATTTGTGTCTACGGACTGAAATTGTTTATTGAAATTCAATTTTTTACATGTTTACTTTAATAAAATTTTCCTGTTTTTGATATTTCTAAACAATAAGAAAAGTGAGTAAGCCAAATTTAACCCATAGTTAAATTTAGGAAAATATAGCGGCCAAAAGGAAGGGGCCAGTTCTATATTTTTTTGTATTATTTATTTATCATATGGGACATTGTCTGTTAAGCGGCCAACTCAATAAAAACATTTAGTTGGAATTGCTTTTTATTTGACATAACTATAGTTCAAGTAGATAAAAATAAGTGTGTGAAAAGGTAATGATGTTTATTTGCCGGGTTATAGGGAGGTAAATTGTTGGCGTTTTCAAAAAAATATTTTTTTAAATTAGTTTTTCGAAGTAAAAAAAATTCAAACACAAAAAAAAAATTAAAGTGATATTTATAGAAAATCGATTGATCGAAAAGAAGTTTTTCACTGAGGCTCAAAGCTCTCTGTCTGCTATCTACTTGGGAATAGCAAGAAGCGATTCCACTGTTTGAGTTTTCCAAGCAGCTCACGACTTCCGGCCTCTGACCAAGTGAGTTACCTGAATGGTATGCTAGCAAAGATCCATCTCATGAAATAGGTGACAACTGATGACAGCTAGTCACTGAAGCTCATCTGTATTACGCAATGTAACGGCTCATCGGCCTAGAGGTGTGTTGGTAGCCCCAACACCAGGATCGTAGGCTTTGGCTAACTCAGTCAGTCCTCCTTAACACAAAATAATGACAGAAACGTTAACAAATCCCCTCAATATGACGACGCTGACATCAAGGATGAATTTTACAATCAACTCGAGACCATTGCCAGCTCTTTGCCGGTCACTAAAATTTAAATTTTTTGGAGACTTTAATGCCAAGGTAGGAAATAACAACAATTATCTGGTGGCATGTCATAACGTAAGTGTCATTATGTCCATCAGAGAAATGACATAACATCCACGGACGTTATGACACTTTGCAAAGTGTCATAATGTCCACAACGTATAACACCAAAAAATCCTGCAAGCAAAAATCTTAAACGATTTGGGATCATAGCCGGCCTTCGGCCGGGCTAAAGGATTTTTTCCTCTATGGAATAACACATACAGGCTTCGCTTACTAAAGCCTATCAGTGTCCATGGACACTATGACACTGGACGTTATGACATGCCACCAATAATCTACCATCAGTAATGGGTAAGAATGGCCTGGTACTCTGCGGAACGAAAACGGCGATAGACTTGTAGATTGTTGTTCCCGAAATCGATTATTTATCGGTCGAACCAAATTCGACTGAATAGTTGAAATATGGCGAATGCACCCTTGCTGGGTTTCTTACACCAATTTTCAGAAACGCGTGGGAAAATAATCAAATCTCTACTGGAAAGATGGTGTAGTCGTCACGATTCCCAAAATAGGTGACCTTACTCTTTGTTAAAAAACTGGCCATAAAGTAAAGTGATGGCGACACTAAAATTGGATCGAATTTCTGTTGTGGTTGATCGCATTCTACGTAAAGAGAAAGCAGGCTTTAGGCGCCGGCGGTCGTATGGCGATCATATCAACACAATTCGCATAAATATTAAGCAGTCAGTAGAATATATCACACACCTATACCTCCTTTTTGTGGATTTTTAAAGATCTTTCGACTGCCAGAGAAAATTGCCTACTTAATACGTAAACTTTATAAAGACGCGCAGTGTAGGGTACGTTTTAATGGTAAAGTATATCGTCGTTTTACAACTGGTCCGACAAGGCTGTATATTATTCCCCATATTATTTCTTTAGGTTTTGGACAGTGTAATAGAAGAGACTAACACGAAGGCGCCGTTTGGCATTCGATGGAATATTGCAGATTACTTAAACGATATAGATTACGCTGATGATATTTGTCTAATGGCTCATCAATATTGGGATATTGAAGCCAAAATAAGGAGTCTCACCGAAAGCGGAAGAAAAATAGGTTTGAGAATAAACTTTCAAGAGACAAAACTTATGGCGTTTACTTTTCTAAAAAACAAGTGGCAACATTTTTAAATGTAAACCTGATTTTTAAGAAGTGTTGTATATTTTAAGTTCACAAAAGAACACAAGTTTCGGCATAAAACAATAAAGTACAATTATCGTTAAAAATTTGGAGCCTTTAATACCAATAATTTCTAAGTAAAACATCTTCAGAAAAGTACACGTTGCATTTTTAAAACAGAACAAATTTTTCAGAAAAGAACATAAAGAAATGTAAAAGGCAGAATAAATGCAGAATATTACTCAGAAAAGAAAACGCCATTATGCGTACAGGTACCCATATAAAGGCTCCACTTATAGTGGAAAATGTAATTATTGATGATGTGGAATCATTTAACTACCTTGGATGCAAGCTAGCCAATCGTGACGGGTCTGAAGCTAATATTTCTGATCGGATTAATAAAGCTTGCGTTGCTTTTTTCAACCTGCACAAAGTATGGCGGAGTAACAACATCTCAAAGAAGACAAAACTTTAAATATTTAATTGCAGCGTTAAATCAGTGCTGCTATATGGCTTTGCAAAACTTGCACTCAAAAAGATTCGATATTTGAGGAAGATCCTTTATATATATTGGCCGGATTGGATCTCAAATGAAGCGCTTTGGCAGAGTGCAAATTGCTGCCAAGTCGAGTTAGATCGAGTTAGGTTATATTCCCAGAAGGCCACCAACTGAAATTGAAAGAGCGGCTCTTGAGTGGAACCCCCAAGGACAACGACGACAAGGAAGACCACGAAATACATGGATACGCTGCACCAAAACGGATTATGAATCAGCACGTACTACCTGAAACTAGGTTAAATCACTGGCTGTAGACTGAAGGAAATGGAGAGAATTCGTTTACGCTCTTTGTTCTTTGTGAACTTATTATTTAAGTATCATGTAAAATTTTCTTTTTTTTTTAAATTTTACTACTTATAAAAAAATCAATTAAAAAAATGTTTTCATCTGCAAAACCGGAAATGACCAATTTAAATCAAAATTTTTCTGATTTAATCCTAATTTTTTACCGAAATTATCCTATTTATTGCTCTTATTATGTAATAAAAGTTTTATTATGTGGCCTCTATTAGTTTAAAATTTATGCAAATTTCTATAAACTTGTACAAGGGGTAATTGTAATGTTGCATCGGACTGAAAAGAATGAATTTAAATTGAAATTTTTCTAAGTTCGAACAAATTTTATTTTTTCATTTTTTTTACCGAAATTAGCATTCGGCGTTGTTATTATATTTTAAAATGTTTAATAACACTGTGCTAAAACTGGACGCTTTTTTCTGACAAACGGGCACCTGGCGGGTTATGATAATTCGGATAAGCTGAATCCAGTGATGATAATCGTTTTTTAGGAAAGCTCTTGTTTTTGAGATATACATTTCGAAATTTTTTGTTTTTTTAAAAAGGAAAATACAGTTGTGTTTCTAAATTTTTCTACACGTATTGCAAATAAAGTTTCAAGCAAATAATTTAAATCTGTCGACAAATTGTGGTTTTATTCACAAAAGATGAAAATTGTTAATAAAATTTAGAAATTTCATAAAAAGTTTTATTGGTATTGAAGCCCCTCTAAGGGCTCGATATAAAGGGCAAGTACGTTTGGAATATTTATTAAAACTTTATAGGTTAAACAACTAATGGAGGTCGGTGATACATTTTTTCTTCAATTTTATTTTACAATTTTAATAATAATTATTAACTTATTTTTATGAATTTTTACCACCTTTATTTTGTATTAAGTAATGTATACATTACTATGCACAGTTAAAACAGACTTAGACGATTTACTTTTTTACTTGCATGTACAAAATGCAAATGTCCTATCAAAACGTTGGTCCAACTGTGCACAGACATTCAAAGGTATGTTTAACAATAATGGTTTTTGTAATAAATTAAATCAATGTATTTTAATGTTTGTTCACTAATAAAGATTGTCCATGTTAAAATTGATACCCACATTTATGCAAATAGCTTGGCAACCCTTTGCGTTACAGTTATGTAACAAGTGTCAAAATGTTCTTTGGACCTTTAGAAATTAAACCCGTGTTTATTTTAACTAAAAAGATTATCAATAAGAAAAATATCGTCGTCTGAAACACAAGTACGTGAAAAAATTTTGTACAAATTATTAGAAAACCCTTCATCAGGTTATCGTAAAGTGGCTCGAGAAGTCGGAACGTCAATTATAACGGTAAAAAGAGTAGCAAGTCGGTACAAAAAAGGATTAACTATTCAAAGAAAGCAAGGAAGTGGAGGAAAAAAGGGTCCACGTGATGAAAAATTGGCAAAAAGCGTGGTACAATGTTTTGTTCGAAACCCTGCTATTTCGGTAAGAGATACAGCCAAAAAAAGCCGGAACTTCAAAATCGTATGTCCAAAAAGTAAAAAAATTATAACTCAAAATCCTATAAAGTTCAAAAAGTACCAGACCGGTCGGAATGTAAACAAATAGTGGCCAAACGTAAGGCAAGAAAACTTTACACACAATATTTGACAAAATTTTATTGCATTGTTATGGATGATGAGACGTACTGCAAAGCCGACTTTACCAGTTGCCTGGGAAAGAGTTTTATACAGCATTTAAAAGAGGATTAGTCAGTGCTAAATTCAGCCAAAAAAAAGTTGGTAAATTCCCGAAACAATATATGATTTGGCAGGCCATTTGTTCATGTGGTCTTAGGAGTAAAGAAGTTATCGTAAAAGGGACTGTAAACTCAAAAATTTACATCGAGAAATGTCTGGACGGACCATTAAAGGAATTTTTAAGACAACACAAAAAGCCAGTACTGTTTTGGCCAGACCTGGCGGCAAGTCACTACTCCAGAAACACATTAGAATGGTACTTTTCAAACAATATAAATTTTGTTCCCAAAGAGGCTAACCTCCTAACTGTCCAGAGCTCCGTCCGATTGAAAAATATTGGGCATTAATGAAAAGATCTTTAAAGGGCACAAAACAAAAATGCAATACCGAAAGAGATTTCCGAAATAAATGGCGAAGAGCTTACTCTATAGTCAACCAAAATACTGTACAGAATTTAATGAAAGGGGTTAAAAGAAAAGTTAAACATTTCTTTCAAAATCACATACAAGTTCACACTTTTTAGTTTAATTGCTTTTAAATTTATCACGAATTAATAAAAATATTGTTTTGCTTAAATCCAAATCCTAATTTTAATTTTATAGACCAAAATGTAAGTATCAGTTTTAACGTGGACAGTCTTTAAGAAGGTGTTTGATAAAAGTAGCATTGCTCTTTGCCAAAATATTACGAAAGTATTTAGTTGTTTATTGAAAGTTATTGAGGTCTACTAAGATACTATTGCTTCAATTTAAGATGAACTGAGTTCAAAATCTTCAATTTCGTATGTACAATTTTACATTTTAAAATATATATCTAATTTGTTGGATCAAATATTTCATTTGAATACTTTTAGTAATTTTGAAATTAACAGACATATTCAGTTGTGTTTGCATCTCTGTTTTGTAAAGACTCCCATTTATGCATGAATTTGGAAGATGCTGAAGTGATAGAATTGATTGAAACATGAAGACTAAGAGTAAACTATTTTCATGCAAATGTTTTACAAATACAAAAATGTTTCATTTAGTAAAAGTTGAGGTTCTTCTTGTTACATAAGTTTGAATAATGAAATGAAGCTTTTTATTGCCCTTATGATGAGTGGTTGTATTGCTCAAAATTAGTATTAGTAATAATTAAAAAGTTGTTGCTAAAAACAAAACTAAAATAATGCACAACAAGATACATTTGTTTAAAGGCTTTAATAACACTGTATCACAAATTTTCAACAAAGTTGTGACCAAATGAATTTGACACCTAATCTTTATGTAGAATTGTGCGCTGAAACCAAATGTGCCGTGAGAATGGTCAAATATTTTTTTAGATATTCCAAAATAACCGTTATTGGCGGTTTTTAATAAAATTATCTTCATATTCGGATTCATTGGGCAATTTTACATAAAGATAAGGGCGCATATTCAGAAATCATAACTAAAGTCGCATCTAACGAAACAGAAACTGAGAAATAGTTCATAGATGGTTAAAGATCTTATTCATAATTCATAACTAGCTTAGCAACTGCTTTCAGCTGATTGAAAAAATGCAAAACCATGCATATTGGCAGTAGAGAAAACAAAATGTCGATAATATTTTGAACTGTAGTTAATTCAAAAGCTTATTGAGCTATTTAAAAAAACAGTTATTGTTAATTAAAAATGTATACAAATTCTAAAAAAGGACTTTTTTGATTAGAGTTTTCATATCAATCAATTAAAATAGGGGCCTTTAAAAATATAATTTTTCAATAAAATTTGTTGACTTAAAACACATCTCTAGTTTATTTTATTTATTGTATGTAGTATTATTGTTTAGAATGACACAAATAAGTCGCCAAAATTGTTTTGCTATTCAAATAAATTATAGGATAATATAAATCAGCTGTTCTTTGTATGTTATTAGTTAGTTGGCATAAGGGATGATAATCCCGAAATCCCGATCCAGAAAATCACGGGATTTTCGGAATTTAGCGAATCCCGAATCCCGAATCCCGGGACTTAAATTTTTTTATTCCCGGGATTTTCGGGATTTTGTCAAACCCGAAATTGTTAACTTAATTTTTTTGTTTAACCTTATTTTATAAAAAGAAATACACTATGACATTCCCCATGAGAGGATAGGGAACACAATATTGAACTTTAATATTTATTTGATTAATTCTGTTAATACTGTCATTGAAAACGTAAGAAAATAGTTACACTTTGTTATTTTTTAATTTTATAATTTTAACGTGAGAAGTGCTGAAAATAATTAAACAAGAAAATTTATTAAAGAAAAAAATGTTTTTGAAATGCAAAAAACAATTCACTGGTGCACCAAATACAAAATTTAAACTTTACTCTTTACAGGGTTAAGATTATTAAAGTGTTTTCCGAGAGTTGACATCGAACCTACGGTAATTAACGGAACGATTTCACAATATTAAGTAATGCATTTTATACACTACATTATTCCTACCGCAAGTAGTGGTGGTTATAAAAATGCGTTTTTGTTAAAATAAGATTTTAATGGTTAACTAATTAAATACATTTTTTTGTTAATTTCGAATTCAAATTTCAATTATTTTTTTAATTCCTTTAATAACATTTTAATAGAATTTTACAAAAAAATCAACTTCTATGTTGCGTTGTTCAATTAGAATATTAATTATTTTTTTTTATTTAGCTTGAATGAACTGAGGTAATTGAATCAAATATAGCTTTAATGGTAATTATTTTTTATTGAATCAAGTAAATCGTACGTATTTTTTTAATCATATTTTTTATTAAATTAGTCATTAAATAAGAAAAGTCACAATTTAAAGTTTTTACAAATTTAGGTAATGTTTAACTTTAAAATAATAAATTAATTATAAAACCTGCGTTTGTAAACTTCTTTTAAAGACGTTTTTTTAAATAAATATCTATAAAAAGCATTTATCTCTTAATTTTCAAAAATCCCGAATCCAGAAAAATCCCGATATCCCGTAAAATCCCGGGATCCCGGGATTTGATTTTTGTAATCTCGAATCCCGGGATTTGCGAAAACCAGTCCCGATTGGCATCCCTAGTTGGCATTTAGTTACAGCTTTATCCATAATTAAGTGTAAACTTTACTTGCTGAAAGTAACCAACTGTAAATAACTTAAATAGGTACTTAAAAAACTTGACACTTAGTGATAATTTATGAATATGCGCCAAGGTATCAACTACATTTGGTCAAAAAAATGTCACATAGTCTTATTTAAAATAATAATTAATTTTAAAGATAATCTCTAATACACCCAGAGAAAAGCCATGTTTAAATATGGTCACCTCTAAGAAAACTATTTTTAAAGAAAAATTTTAACATCAAATGATAAATTTAACCATACTTTTGACAATGACAACCATATTATCGTTAAATTGTAGGTCCATCAAGAAGCCACAACCATATTATGGTTGCCTCCGATCATGTTATGGTTAATAGTTACTAAAATATATTTCAGACTTATAAAAGAATGGTTGTTATTCAACCATAGCATGTTTCTCTTAGAAAAGAGAAAAATACTGTTAATTTGAAAACAAATTATTGTCATAATTATATACAACATGTTAAGAGGCAACCATAATATGGTTGTGGCTTCTTGATGGAGGACTTATTTAACAATAATATTGTTGTCGGTGATAATAAAATAGTTATATTAAACATAATATGTTTAAAATATTCTTAAAAAATAGTTTTGTTGGAGGTGACCATATTTAAACATGTGTTTTCTCTACACGTAGTTAGCCAATTAGTGTAAGACTAGTTTAATAGAGAAATACTTTTAACTTATAATAATGCTATATTTAGCGGTGCCGAATCGCTGATGCAATCCACCTGGAACTAGAATTATTCGTGAGTATTATACTTAATGGGATCTGTGAATAATCACTCTTTAAATTATCTGAAGCCAAAATTTCTACTAAGACAAAAATATATTAAAACCAAATGTCATCACATTTTTATTATTTGTAATAGTTTTAGGTGTGTTAAGGTTACATAAAGGAAAAGTTTTTCAAGGCTTTTGCATGAAAAATATACTTACTTACTTACATAGTTATTTATATATTTTATTTATAGCTTAATTATTATAACAGCTGAGAAATAAAAATAGATAGTTTATAAAGAATCTTGTGAATAAGCATTTGAGTGGAGATATGTCATAAGGTTTGTTTTTTCTTGAGGTGTCTACGCTATCGGCGAAGTCAATGAAATCATAAAATGTTTTAATGTCCGCACAAATTCTTCAGAGCGGATCAAAATTAATGAAATTGTATTTATAAGTTTTACATTTAACGGCTCTAACATGCTAACACTATCAATTAAATTGTTGATGGGTAAAAAATATTTATGTATATGTGTTAAAGCTTAATTTCAATTTATTTTAATAAATTTAGTTGCTAAGTATTTAACTAAATAAATAGCTTTTAGGCATTTTGTAATCGGTTTAAATGTTTCGAATATTTTTGTGAGCTAAATACGTATTTTACAACTTTGAATCTTTTTTTGTTTCTGGGCATATTAGCATAGGTTAGGTTAGGTTCCACGGGCAGCCATCAAAGACAGCTCACTTGGGTCCCTTATTGGTCCCTTTGTGATACCCTGCGCCAATGCCCATCCCTTAGAGCAGTCACTCAGATGGCGTCACTGCAAAGTCCAACCACCTCGTCTTCCTAGTGAAGAGAAGGAGCGATTTCAGTTCCATCCCAGATAGATCCCCCAAACAGGCAAACACCGGTTCCCCCAGGCATTCCACCCTTATACCCCGCAGTCCAGGGCAATGACAGAGAAAGTGGAGCACAGTCTCCTCCTCCTCCTCGTTCTGACAACTTCTACAGTAGTCGTAAAATTCCAGACCCATTCTCCTAGCATGAGTCCCCACCGGCCAGTGTCCAGTTACAACCGATATCACAGTCCTAATCTGGTTTCTGCTAAGCCCAAGTAGAGAGCTAGTTCTCCGTCCATCATATCCAGGCCAAAGGATCCTGGATATCGAGCAGGTGGATTCACAGGTCCACCGCGTCTGCGCAACTCTATAGGACTCGCGCCCTATAAGTGATTTACATTGAGCCATTGGAAGGCCAATGAATTGGTCAATGAATGCATCATCCATGCGACCACCCTGTTTGGCCAGCTCGTCTGCTACCTGATTGCCCGGGCACCCAGTGTGCCCCGGTATCCATATTAGCGTTACCCTTGAATGTTTCGCAATCTCATCCAAAGACATCCGACATTCTACAGTTAACCTCGATGTCGTGTAGACACCCGCTAGGGAAGCAAGGGCAGCCTTGCTGTCAGTAAATATACGTATATCTCCCGATATGCGATGATACCTCAGCCAGTTTGCCGCCCGCCTTATAGCCGAGATTTCCGCCTGCAGGACACTACATCCATCCGGCAGGCGAAAGGAAACCTTCACATCCAGTTCCTCTATGAAGAAACCTCCGCCGACCCTCTCACCTTTCCTCGAACCATCAGTGTAGACCCCTAGGGTCGGTTCACGGAAAGTATCCAACAGCGCACCGCTGTGCGCCATTTGCACCACGAACCCCGCACCAAAGAATGGCACCGGGGTGCAGTAATCCACTACATCAGGGACAATCGTACGTTTGATTATCCCGGCGTGTCCAAAGTCACGTGTTGACCAGCTATTCACCGCGTGCAGCCGCGTCGCCGAACAAAGAGCCAACTGTCTGGCCATTATATCCACCGGGAGCCAGTTCAGTATCGTGAACAGCGCCCTTGTTGGAGTAGATCGCATTGATCCCGTAATCATCAACGCGACAAGTCTGTATACTTTCTCAAGCATCGCACGGTGTACGCCCCTATCCAGTGCAGTCCACCACACAACGACCCCATAGTACAGGGTCGGCTTTACCACAGCCTCAAAGATCCAATTGACACACCTCGGGCTCATACCCCAGTTCCTGCCGATTGCACCCCTACACGCATATATGGCAACTATTGCCTTTTCCACTCTCATCCGGACATTTAGTCCCCATGACAGCCTGCTATCCAGAACCACGCCCAGATATTTCGCACTTTGAGATATCCGAAGCTCAATTCCATTCAACCTCGGAAGCCTAAAGTCCTCGGTCTTATACCTCCTCGTGAAGAGTACCAGTTCCGTCTTAGACGGATTTACACCCAGACCGCATGATGCACTCCAGGTACTGAGTATCTTCAAAGCAGCCTCCATACACTGGGACATTACGCCCAAATGCCTTCCTGAGATGGCCACTGCAACATCATCAGCATACGCCACCGTTTTGATCCTCATGTCATCCATCCTTGTTAACATGGTGTTCATAGTCAGGTTCCACAATAGTGGGGATAGAACTCCCCCTTGGGGAGTACCCCTGTTCACCAGCCTTTGAACACTGGTTTCACCTATCGTAGAACAAATGACCCTATTCCGTAGTAGATTGTCCACAAATCTACATATGCCAGCGTCGATCCCCAGACTCCTCATGGACATCACGATAGAGTCCGGGTTGACATTGTTGAAGGCCCCCTCTATGTCGAGAAAGGCCACAAGCGTATACTCCCTAAATTCGAGCGATCTCTCAATGGTTCCGACCAGAGAGTGAAGAGCCGTCTCAACAGACCTGCCCCTTGTGTAGGCATGTTGAGAGGCAGAGAGTGAGTCCCTTGGGATGGTCATCCTCAAGTGTATATCGATAACCCTCTCAAGAGTCTTAAGAAGAAAGGATGAAAGACTAATCGGTCTGTAATCCTTCGGCTCGGTGTGAGAAGCCTTACCCCCTTTGGGTATAAAGACCACCCTGCACAGGGTCCATTTCACGGGAAGATACGAAAATCTAGCGCATCCCCTGTATATGGCCAACAACCAGGGTATTATCAGGGTCGAATTCCTCTGCAGGTCCGCAGGAATTATACCGTCCATACCCGGAGATTTGTATGGGCTAAAGCTATCGATAGCCCACTTAATCCTATCGTAGTCCAATGGTATGGACATAGGAATAGGAGTCGCCTCCCGCGACTGATCCCGCAATCCCCATTGGGAGTTTCCAGGAAAGTGAGTATCAATCAACACTTCCAGTGTTTCCTGACTATTCGTGGTCCAACTACCATCCGATTTCCGGACGTACGTCGGGACAACCGGGCTCGAGGCCATTACCTTACGTAAACGGTTCGTCTCAGAGGATCCTTCCACGCCGCTACAGAAGTTCCTCCAAGCAACCCTTTTCGCCGATCTAACCAGATTTCTGAACCTATTCAATGATGACTTATAGTCCGCCCAGTTTCCATGGCGCTTTGCCACATTGAACAACCTACGACAGTCAATTCTTGCCTGCGCAATGTCAGGATCCCACCATGGTGGTCGGTTCCTACCCCTGCGCACCCTTGGTCTGCATGCCAAGGAAGTCGCCAACTGCAGTGAGTTCGAAAGCAGATCCACTGCTGCATCGATCCCCCCGATATCATCAACCCCAGGAGGGTCAGATAGAGACCTGACCAGAGAGGAGTACTGAACTCCCCAGTCCGTACGTCTCCTGTTTAATATAGCCATCGATCCTGAAGACCTAAGCCCTAGCCTAAATTCCACATATCTGTGATCAGAGAGCGAACAGTCATTAGACACCATCCACCCCTCGATCATATCGATGTGGTCTATACTAACTAGCGTGACATCAAGAACCTCACACCTATTTGCAACAACAAACGTAGGCTCACAGCCCCTATTTACTATTCCTAAATTATGATTAATAATAAAGGAGAATAGTGACTCACCTCTTACATTTGTATCCGTACTGCCCCATATAGTGTGGTGCGCATTAGCATCGGCACAGATTATCACCGGTGTTCCAGTGCTCGCGGCCTTCAAAACTGCATCACGGATGAGCCCGTTGGGTGGGTCCTGCCCGTGGTCATGCGCCATGTACGCCGAGACCATCCAGACTATACCGTCCGGTGTCTCAAGGGCAATAGTTGTGGTATCTTCGTCACTGTAATCAGAAAGAATGAAGATATTCAACGAGTTTTTAGCTAAGACACAAGATCTTATGTTACCTGTACCTTTCGCAAACAATAGCTTGTAGCCTTTGAGGTTAAGTCCGCAAACCCGATTCTTGTGGATCCAGGGTTCTTGGACCATCACGAGCTCCTCCCTTCTTTCTACCACACGGAGAAGCAGTGCAGCAGATGCTGCTTTAGAGTGGTGGAGGTTTATCTGCAGCACCTTCACCATGATCCATTTTGGCGACCACTGTGATGTTGACGTCCTCCTGGTCAGACTCCAGCAGCACGTCCTCATCAACCATATCACCCAAGTGATCAAAGAAGTCACCCACCAATCCTGAGAGAGACTGGGTATCCTCTTTGTCGCTTGAGCCCACGGCATCGTCGCAAGCCATGCTTTCTGCAGGTTTCTTGGCCTCACTTACCGATGGAGCCGGATTGCCCTTGTTGTCACTTCGGTAGACACGGAGCAAGATCGTACTAAAACCATAGTAGAGCTTGCCCTGCCTCTCCCTCAGTGGCTCCAAGGATTGCTGGTTAATAACCACAATCGCCGTCCTCGAGGACCCTTCAGCAGCTGAAACCTTCACTACTTTCCAGTCTTGTGTGGGTAGTTTAGGGTTGCAGCACTGAATGATCTTCAAGATCTCCTCAGGCTCAGATGGTTCGGCGGGGATGGTGGCGATTGATCTTGGCCTCCGTGGTATCTCTCCTACTAACACCACGTCAAGCCTGGCACCTTCCCAAACCTCTCCTAATAGTTGGATGGCCTGCTTAAGAAGCAGCGCTGAGCGCTCATCTGCGCAAGCCATCAGCTTCACGTGACCCTGGAACCAGCCGGCGTCATCGCATTGAGGGGGTGGTCCTGGATTCTCCCTGAGGATCGTCCAGAACACACCCATGAGTTTTTGTTTTACCAGATCCCACTTGGTATGAGAAATGGCACCATTGTCGACACTCCTGTCGATAATGGCTCGAACAAGGTGACCTTTGGCCACCTCGCTGAATGATTTGTTCATCGGTTTCGATGAAGTTTTGGGACGTTTCGTCCCTGGTTGCTGTTTCGTGGCTGCAGCTTCCTCCTCCGAACGTTGCCGTTTAGGCATTGTCACCTTTTCAGGGACTGGAGGGGTAGCACTTGGCAGCCCAGCTATGTAGGCTCTTGCCCATGCCAATGAAGCTTTCTGCTCATTGGTGAGATCTTCGGCTTTCTTGGGGCCGTAAAGATTAATAAAACGCAAGGCAGCACGCCTTGTGTTAGATGCCCTCTTTGTAGGGTTTTTGTGCCAAGGGGACTTTCTGCGGTCGCCGAGTTTGGCGGGGGGTGGTGCAACCTTGGGATTGGATGTTATCATCGTCATCCCTCCTTGCACAGTGGACACATGGGAAACTGCATTGTTGGACGACTTTGTCGCATTCAACTTCGCAGCACCCGAAGCAGGGGATTTATCCGTTCCAATGACGGAAAGGGCTTGTGCGGCTTTGGAGGTACTTGGAGCGAAGTTCAGGGGTACCTCGCCGCTGTTTTTAGAGCAGCCGCCTTCTGGTCGAGCTGCCTTACCAATTCCGATCGACCTGGGCCGATCTTCCTTGATTGCCTGGGCTGTTACAGCCGTTGGCTTATTCGTCTTACTGTCCATCGTTGTCCTTGTTCTCGCCTGTTCGTCATCTGTTTTCGTTGTTTGTTTTTGTTGTGTTTGTTTTTGTTGTGTAGAAGGTTTCATGTTTTGGTCCCACGAGTGTAGGGGAATGGAGAGGTCCACCACGTCATAGCCCCCGTTAACGTGGTAAGGGCGTGGTCTATTTGCTGAGGTGCCCAGGTATCAGCAAAGCTCCGTGATAATACAGTCGGTAACCCCTGACTGCAAACCAACCGATAGGCACGGGTCGCATGACACCTCGGTTTAGGGGATGGATAACCTTTCGTCGCCAAGGCCTTTAAAGTTCATTGCCTTCACCTCGGGAGTCGTCAGTTGCTGGCAAACACCCGGGCCAAGACACGTACCACAGCCAAGACTTAAGCCACCACATCGCTTCAAGATTGTTATCCATAATGGTGGTGGATATTAGCATAAACACATGTTTTTTTTTTGTCCGCATAAATTAAATTTTAATTTATTTTTAGACATAATTGTAGATATTTAGCAAAATATTTGTTCCTATTTGTTTACTTCAGTCACATGAGTGTCACAATGAATGACGGGTTTGCATTACCCATTGCCATTCATTTATTAAAAACAATAGAAGTGAACATTAAATATTCTGGTTTTGATTTTAATTTATTGTTTCATATAAATTATCAGAAACTTGGGTAAATAATAGAAATTTAATTTTTGTTTGGTTTGTTGTAAAGCTATGGTCACACTGAACAAATATTTAATGCCCCACACGTAACCGCTACATAAAAAGATACTCGTACTAAATTGTAGTTCTTCTGTTTACTTTTTTACGAATTGTACCTATTGTTACTCAATCCCGACAGGTGTTGTTAAATTGTTATACTGCCAACTTTCAAGATTATCGGTACAACACTCTTAATTTCACACAAAGAAATTTTCCCTCGAAAATAGCTTTCACACATGGGATTTTATGAAAAAAATTAAAGACAGTCATGTTTTTTTTGTCATATCTCAGCCATCTATGGACCGATATAGCTGCATTTTAATACAAAAATTTAACGGAGCAGATGTGACAGATATATAAAGGGTCCGCCAAATAACTTTTTTTTTTTTGAAAATGCTATAAAAAAACTACTGAATATTTCTCAAATTGCTTTTTTTATTTGTAAGTACAATCCTTCCGGTTAATAATGGAAAATAGTTTCATTTAAATGGCTGCCTTGGCTGGCCGTGCAGTAGCCTACACGTTTGGTCCACAGTTTAAGCACATTATCGATTGTGTGCAGCTGTATTTCACCACTGGCTTCACGAATATTGCCCTTTAAAGTGTCAATTGTCCCTGGCTTGTCGGCGTAACACTTATCTTTGGCGGCACCCCCAAAATAATAGTCCAACGGTGTCAAATCGCAGCTCCGAGGTGGCCAAACGATATCAGCTCTGCGGCTGATAATGCGGTCTTCAAAAACAAGGCGCAAAACATCGAGTGTAGCTTCGGCTGTGTGGCACGTAGCGCCGTCCTGTTGAAACCAAATGTTGCCAATATCCTTCTCTTCAATTCTTCAATTTTTGTGAACAAAATTTCGTTCAACATAGCCCGATAACGATCGCCATTGACTGTAACGGCCACTCCTTGCCCATTTTCGAAGAAAAATGGCCCAATTATGCCTCTGGACCAAAATCCGCACCAAACAGTGACACGTTTTGGGTGCAACGGCTTTTCAATGTATGCGTGCGGGTTTTCTGTGCCCCAAATGCGACAATTTTGCTTTTTTACATGCCCGCCAAGATCAAAATGAGCGTCATCTGAAGAGATGATTTTTTTTGGCAAAATCGGCATCTTCTGTAAGTCGATCGCAGGCCCACTTAACGAAGCGAAAACGCATTGAATGGTCAGTTGGCTTCAACTCCTTAACCAATTGGACTTTGTATGGCATCATACCAAGGTCTTTATACAAATTCGTCTCAATGAAATGTTCAATTGTTGAGTACGACGGTGAATTGATGTTGATGGCGCTTCACGCACACTTTCGCCACTGCAGCAATATTCTCGGATGTTCGCACTGTTTTTGGCTTCACGCTATTGTTTGTCGATGAGGATGAACGTTTCTTTCACTTTTTTCACAAGATAACGAACATACGGAGCTAATGGTACTTCTCTTCTTCCAGAATCCGTACGCAATTTTCGCACACATTCTGCAATATTACCATGATTTTCAAAGTAATGTCGCAATATTTCCCAGCGTCGTTTAAGCCTATACACAACCATATTCGTTCAGCGGAAGGATAAAACTAATTATCTGTCAAATCAGACATGAGCTAAGTGTTACCATTCACGAAATAAGCACAAGTTGAAAAAAAAAATGTTAGATGGCCTACCCGTTATAACAACCAAGTCTCCGTCGTATCTGGGGTTTTCGGAAAACCATTTCAACAGACAGACAGACATCTTTACATCAACTTCGCTACACATAAGGACAAGGAATCTATATACATTATAGGGACTACGATCTATATTGTAGAAATTACAAACGGAACGGCACACAAATATGAATGGTATAGTTAATACAATGTGCTTGTGTCTGCTTAGCAAAGCCTTCTATTAGGGCTGCTTATTCACTCCTTTAACCGCTGGGAGTCTTTATATTTAAAAACAGAAAAATATACTTGTATATATATCGGACTTGATCAGCAACTTTTTGAAAAAAAACGTCACGTTGAAATATTGTTCTGTTTCGTCTTCGGTTTGGCAATGAAAAGGTTGGCCTAAAATTTTATGCCTGTACAAAATTTTTGAAATTTCGGGGAATTATACATCCTCCTGGTAATCAAGTGCAATATGTTAAACATAATTTTTTTTTAAATTTACCCTTAAACTTTGGTATGCTATACTTGCAGGTGCTTTTGTCAACTTATTGACATATTTTTTTGTTTGCTATCACCTCACAACAAATGCATTGTGATTAATAACTCTTGTTTCTAAACAAAGATTCCTTAATAGTTGCTATTATTGTTGCTTTCAAATTTAATGCAATCCAAAATAATTGATTTTTTCACTTCTTTTGTTTCGTGCTTTTAACTTTGACCCAATTATAGAAACATCAGTAAAATGTGAAGGGTAAACATCGCACTTTCATAACACAATGTGAATTCAGGTATAAAAAATGTTTTTGATAAAACAAAAATGCGAAACATAAAATCGATTTGCAAGCGCATCAATATGCATGAGTGTTATTTGTTATTCTTGTGCAATTGCTTTACTTTACAAGTAGAAAGAAAAGTCCGGCAAGACCGACTATATAATACTATGCAGCACTAACGTGTCAAAAACAAAATGTTTAACCCTTATGTGAGTGACAGGGTACCCGGGTAACTTTTTAAACTTTAACTGCGATTTTTTTTTGTGTCAAGTTTCTTGAGGGAGTGGAACCTCTTGAGAACTCTTATTATTGTGTTTTCGATATATTTGGATAAACATTAGCTTAGTTTCTTATGTTGAGAGGGTGCTGTGAGTCAATTTAAATTTTTCACCCTTAACGGCGTGA
Source organism: Pollenia labialis (assembly GCA_949318255.1). Taxonomy (NCBI): domain Eukaryota; kingdom Metazoa; phylum Arthropoda; class Insecta; order Diptera; family Polleniidae; genus Pollenia; species Pollenia labialis. The sequence goes on from OX439141.1 coordinate 121,139,067, forward strand.
CAGGGCACCCGGGTACCCTAATGAAAATATTTAAAATAAAATTTTTGTATTAGTATAATTTTGATTTATTTTAATGAAAATGAGTTTAAAATCATGTTGGTTTATTCAATCTGCAATATTTTCTTATTTTTGACATGAATGAAAAATAAAAAGACAATGTTAGTTGTTTTGTATATTTCTTTTTTTTATTTATTCAAGCACGCTTAGCACGAGTAAGGTCGTTATCAAATCGAATAAAACGTAAAAATAATTTAAATCTATCATAAGACATTGCTGCGCGAAACAAAGGTAAATGGTATGGTTTCCATAATTCTGTTAGGTGCTCTGAATTTGATTTATGCACGCCACCAAAGATCAATAGTCCCAAAAAGGAATCTAGCTCTTTTTCTGAAAATGGCTCAAATTTTTTTTCTCTGGCCGATTGCAAGCGTCTGGATATTTTAATTCTAAATTTTTGTTATAGTTAACAGTCACTCTTTTTCCTTTTCTATTACTTTCACGCAAAATTATATCGCACATCTCCTTGGATAATAAAGTTTTGAATATATCCTTAGGTGTTCCTATATTTAGACCTGAAGTAGGACCTCTACGTTGCCGTAACACATTTCTGTTAATTCCACAGAGTTCAGTTATTTCCTCAAATTCTTCACTCTCGTCAGAATCATATGAATCCTCGTTAGCCTCTATATATCCCATATTTTCGGCATCGGATGCTTCTGATGTCATGTCGCAAGTATTCAACATATGTTCATCTGATAAAAATTCTCCATCATCACTCGCACATTAGTTTAATATTTCGTTTATATCGGTTGAATTTAAACGTGCTTTTTTAGAACAAGTAGCCATTGTATAACACTTTACCTTCTCGCGCTCACCAAACTTATTCATGTATGAACTTAGTAATGTATGAATGCAGTAGCAAGTAGATGAATTTGTCGATCAAGCACAAAGCCAGAGGGGAATCCCCAGATTAGTGTTGATGTTAGACATTAAAAAACGTATATTTTATATTTCCCAGCATTAATCTTTTATATATATTGAAATATAATATAAAACTTTCGTATATATTGTATGTGGTACCCGGGTATCATGTCACTCTGTTAAAGGTGTTTTTTTTGTCACTCACATAAGGGTTAACAATATGCGATTTTCATCATACTCGCTTATGCTGTCTGTAACATATTAAAACAATAATCATATTCCCCGGGTTTTCCAAATTAATGGCATAGCCCATGGAAAATGTAAAGTGTCTTTTCCAAATTAATGGCATAGCCCATGGAAAATGTAAAGTGTCTTTTATTCATAAGTAGCACATTTTTATATTTAACTATTCTTCAGATTTCAATATATCCTTAAATGAGTAATAAGTTACAATATAGAAATCACGAAGCTGCCCAGTATGCGAAATTATTAATAAAATGTGTTTTCAAAAAGTGTAACGTAAAACGTAAAACGAAAGAATTTGGCAGTCCTTTTTATTAAACTTTTAATCTTATTTTTACAACTTTTGTTAAATAATTCTGTTTAATCGACTCTTAAAATTCTTTCGTTTTACATTTTCGATTTCCATGACTCCCCTGATAATTTACCTTTGCAGAGCAAAATTGATTTGAAATTTTGTAGAATTTCCAATTCAGTTTTTTAACCCAAAAACAATTAAATATTTATAATAGCCAATTTACACAACAACGAAATCTAGTACTTACGAGCCAAATCTTGTTGTTTTGACTAGATTTCCCATACATAACAAAATCTACTTCCGCGGAATCTACTCAAAATCTAGTAGTACTTAATAGTGAAACTATGGTTTTTTCAATAACGCACTAAAAAATACTTCCCTTCACAAGAAAAAATGAAATTTTATTACAAAACAAAGCAAAAACTGCTAAAAAAAATATTAAAAAATTTTATGAAAATTGTAAAAAAAATAAAAAAAGACAAGCTGGGCACCTGGCGTTTTAACCTAACTCTGGTACGCTGAATCCAGTAGTGCTAGCCGTTTTGTAGCTTAGCTCTGGTTTTCGGGATACATCGTTGTTTGGAAAATGGAAGAGGTTGCACAACATATGTTCGCGTAACTCAAAAACGGTTTAGTTTATTGATATTACTAAAACACCAAAATTCCGCAATAAAATTTTCTTTAAAAAGAAGTGAAAAAATTAAGTGGGGTTGGTAATACATTTGACCCATCTAGGGGCATTCTATGCGCTGCAGGGGCCAAATTTAAGAATTTCATTCAACGGCCATATTTGTATGGCTGAAATTCCTAAATTTGGCTGCTGCAGTGCCTAGGATGCGCCTAGATGGGTCAAATGTATGACCAACTCCAATTTAATTTAAAAAAAGTTAATTAATAATATGTTTGTAAATTGTCATATTAACAATTTCTTTCATATGTAGAAAATTAATAAGTATTATAAGTATATTTTGTGTCAAAAAATTAAAAAATATAAAAAAAAAATCTGGATTTTCGATCCAAAATCTTTAAAAGAATAAACGATATGATGATTATTGCGAAATTTAATAAAACTATACGGTAAGTGACGTAATTATCGAATGATTTTTAAAAAAAATTTAACCATTCTTTTATAAATTATAGATTTTGGAATATTACTGATAATGGTGCCAAAACTCTGTTTTGTGCTGTTTTATAAACCTCCCAGTGCATCCTGGTCTTAATTTGTGTCTTAAAAAAATTATAATGTTATTAGCGATGTTATTAAATGTTATTTAAAAAAACTAATATAAACAAATTTTATTGGATCTTTTTTTCAACTTAGTTAGCAACAAAATATTTTGTTAATATGACAAACTCACAATAAAAAATTATATTTAATTGTTAGCAAATATTTCATTCATTAAATATTACAAACTCGTTGTTAAAAATATTTGTTGAGTTTTAACGATTTTAATTAACAAAATAATTGTTTGTATTTACAAATTAAGTTGTTGGTGCCTTTTCAATTAAAAAGTTAATTGTATTGAAGAATATGGTATTTAATATGACAACTGATACGTCGTAATTTTTTTCTGTGCAACAGATCAAATACACAACTTCATAATCAGCGCTGCCAGATAAATTTACCGAAAAATCGTCCACTTCACACATGTAACTTTAGTAAACTGTAATTGCCAAATCGTTACTTTGCTATTTCGGGGACAAATCTGGCAGCATCGCATTTTGCTTCGCCTATACACGTTGATTTAAGTTGAATCTAAATCAACCACTACAAATGTTGCTAAGAATGAGTACGATAAATAAAATCAAACTTCTGAGTGAATATGAGCTTGAAAAGCATTGCAATAAGTATGAGTGCGTATACATACCCTGCAAATATTATTGGAAAACCTGATCCAATTTCATAAAGTGGACTACTCCATAAACTGGTCCGATGTAATGCAAGCATGGACCATGTCATTGTTAAAAAGTGTTTGTAGTGAGACGACATGTCTTCGTTTTTAAACGACATGTTTTCGTTTTTAAACGAAGTTAAAACTAATCCTCTTGTGTACACAATGGAGTAGTTTTTAAACTACTCCTTTGTAGTCCAAAGATGGGTTATATGGTCCCACCCTAGGACATCGTAATGCTAAATAGACCATTTTATTCCATACATTTGGGTTACTTTTAGACAAGTACTAGGCCCTTGTGGGCTACTCTGGCCCTATTATTTGCAGGGTAAGTACAAGAAATTATGAATCATGATTCAGCTCTACTCACTTACAAATACAAATACACACATTTTCCATTAAGAAATGTTTCCAAATTTTGCCAAGAACAATATTTTAAATATTTCGAAAAGTTTTCATTCAAAACTAATTAAAATTATTATAAACGTCATTTAAAATTTCATTCAAATGGTTGCTGTAATAGAAGTAGACTCAACTTAAAAAAAACAACTTAAGTTGCCTATTTGTTCGAAAAATGAATGAAGATTTTAAAATAATGTTTTTAAAATTAAAAATAGATACTTAATATTGTTGTGGGCAAAATTTGCAAACGTGTTCTTAATTGAAAATATGTGTGGTTGCGAAAATTGTTTTTGCTATTTTGTGAACACAAAATTAAAGGGCCATTGGGAACAAAGCATTAGGCCTATCATCAATTTTTAATTGGAAATAATCATCATACTAAAGAAAAAAAATAAAAATATTTATCGCAATATTTATCGAATATAAGTTATAACCATTAAGTACTTGGTTTGCAAGCAAAAACTTGCAAGTAAGGCATATCGCCAGTATCCAGCTGTAAGATACAAGCGTATATCTTTCTTAATTCTATGGGTTTGAACTATTTGCACGTGGCTATTGCTTATAAGTTCAAGAACAATATATATTTAATGTTACTGTAACTTATCATTTAAAATTTTTAAAAATTATTTTTCACTATTTCGTTGCAATATTTTTGAGTACGTGAAAACTTACTAGTAATCGTTTGCGAAAAAAGCAATGATATTTTTCTTATCTAATAAACCTTTATATACGATTCTAAAGCTAAGATCCCACTATCGGCTCAAATAACACAATCTGTGACGATTTTTATCGTGCTATATCGGCGCATATTTTAAAACATTGCACAATTTATTCTTAGGTGGTCCCATTATCGTCGCACATTGTGACAATTTTTTCGGTTCATATCGGCCAAAAATCAATTGCGACAATAATCGGTACAATGCGGTCACACTATCGTGCTATTTGGGCAAATTAAATCGTATGTTTTTGTTTATTTGCTTGTTGGCAGACAAAATTAAACAAAATTTAAATTCGAAAAATTCTCCGTCTGAATATTCCATTATGTTTCCTTACAATTTTAAATAATATATTAATATATAATAAAAAATTTATTCAATTTTATTCAAACTTACTGCACTTGTTCCTTTTTTTTTTGTAATTGTTGTTTTGTAAAAATATGTTTGTTTACAAACCAGGGATGGCAACATCAATACAACTTCAATGTTATGGTTAAAGCGAATTGTTTTCTTTCATTTAACAATACAAATGTACTATTTAACGTTTCAATACATAAATAATAAATAAACCAAATGTAATTTTGGTGTAATAAAGCTCAAAAAGTAAAAATTTAGTAGCCAGTTGGTGCAATTTAAAAATTTCGTTTTGCCATCCCTTGTATCGGCGCTGATTGGCGACTGTGATCGGCGCACAAGCGGTCGATAAAAATCGGTACATATTAAACAATATCATTGCTGCCCATTGTGCAAAAGAGTGTTCACATTATCGGCGCATCAAGTTTTATTTTGATTGTGCACTGTCAGCACAATTTCGGCACAGATTGTCGCATATTAAAAAATGTTGACCGTTCACACTATCAGCACATGAAATACGACAAAAATTGGTACATTGCGCCGATAGTGGGATCTTAGCTTAACAAACGCATAATAAACTCCCAAATTTGAAATAGGGTTAAAATATCAAAATACCTACTCACATACTGATACACACAAATAAATAAATTTTTGAATCGAGTTTTCTTCATCTTGTTTTAAAATTAATACAGAATTGTTGCAAAAAATGAATCCAAGCTTCTATAACACAGAACAAAATTACGACAAATCAATTGTCATAGTGAATACCATATTCGTCAATACATTTAACTTTTTAATTTAAAAGGCACCAACAACTGAATTTGTAAATACAAAAAAAAAATATTTTGTTAATTGTTAAATTGTTAAAATTCAACAAATATTTTTAACAATGAGTTTGTAATATTGAAAAAAATATTTGTTAACAATTAAATATAAATTTTATTACTAAATTGTCATATTAACAAAATATTTTGTAACTAACTAAATTGAAATAAAAGATGCATTTAAAAGTTGTTTTTATTAACTATCATATAATCATAACTTATTTAGGGAACAAATGTAGACCTGCATTGAATGCACTCTGATTTTCTGACATCAACACAAAACGGAATCTTGCCATCATTAATAGTATTATTTGGAAAACTAGAATTTGTAAAAGACCCGTTAAAATGTCTTTATGAATAATTAAACAATAAATAAACTGAACGTATAGATTGGTAAAATTTCAGAATTATCATCACATGGTTCATTCTCTTAAGGATTAAAAATTGAAAATACAGAATTTTTGCATATTATTATTTCAACTTTTTGACATAAAATATTTGTTCTATGATACAAAAAAAATTTGTTAAAATGACAATTTACAAACATGTTAATTAAAAAAATTGTTTAACATATTAAAAAGGTTTAACACATTTTCTTTAATTACTATATAACGTTTGTTATTTTTTCTGTGTACACATATATAGTTTTTTAGATTTGTATATCTATAAAAATCATACTAAGTCTAAAGCAAAGATAGACAAACTCATACATGCATGTGTATTTTATAATAATGTTAGTGCTTTATGACTCTTCCGCTTTTATTGTTCTGGAGCGTTGCCATAATTCTTTTTTTTTATCGAAAATATTGAATGTAAGAAAACAATTCAGTAGATTCAGAAGATGTATTCGATGTTTAGATTAACCTTTATATGTTAGTCTTCATTTTCTTTATTGAAGCTTATAAAAAATATGCACCGTAATCGTCTCACAGATGAACATCTCGAAGATCTCATGCGCATAAAATGTTGTCCCTACAAGATTGACATAGATGAAGTAATCAAAAGTTTTGAATAAGTTAAGTTCTTCTTTTCTGTCACCATTATGAGTTTCAATATTATATAAAAGTGGATTATAATGAAGTTCGATCCAGCCTTTAAAAGGCAAAAATGTAGTAAGAAATATAATACCAAAATTTAAAGAAAAAAATTTTAATGTAAAACTGCACAATTTTCAAAAAAAACTCATAAAAAAAACAATTTATTTGAAAATGTTTTTTAAAAGAAAAAATTTTTTCAACAAATAAAATATAACATTTGCCAACGCTGCTCAAGCAACAAGAGTAACACAACATACCTGTGCGACTGCTCGTGCGAGACTGTATTGTTTTAATTTTATTTTTCTTCTGTACGTGTGCTTAAGTACGTGTAAATAAGAGAATAACAAAGCGCCCATGGGCGGCATTTTGCCTATCTCTAAAGGAATAAACTCTAAACGTTTCGAATAAATCAACCAAAGTACCAAAAAATCTTTGTGCGTTAATCTCAATTGATTTTGAAGGGCTTTTAATGTTCGCCACAATCCCGCATTTGATATTTTGCATGTTCAAGCAACCATTGAGTGCTACAGTACGTATAATTAATTTAACTTTTATGTATATGATGGATTAGAGGAATTCTAACTACGACAGAGAAAGATGGAAATGTAAGTTTTTATTTTGTTCAATGCATTATGAAAAAGGGACTTTGTGCTCTTCTCAATTAAGATTAAAATATCTTTGCTTTGGTTTTGAGATTTATTATTTTAAAGAAGATAAATCGCTAAATATATACAATATAAACTGCTGTTAGATAAAGAAAACTTTAATAAATATTTTAAGATTGTATTAAAGGTTAAAAATACTTTGTAAGTTACAAATACTGAAAAATAATAATAAACATTTATTGCCAATTGCATAAAAAAAATGTTTTTGAAAAATTTTTCTGCAGAATTAATTTTTAAGCATTCAGGCTTGTCACAGAAATCAATCCTGATGAAAAGTGGAAGAAATTTCAGTATTTCCACTCCATAAAACTAAAATTTAATTTTAGGAAGCTAAAAACAAAATTGCAACTACAGAATTAAAACTATTTCGATCGGAATGTATGACAGGCATGTATATTTGAATTTATTTTCTTTTTTCATTTTTGACTATGAATACAACGAATAAACTTAAAATTTATCCGATTCCGATTTTTTTTGCTGAATTTTGGTTTGTAGTGCAATATTCAAACAATTGCATCTGTTACTGAAAAGTTGAAGCCATAAATAATGATTACAAAAAAAAAGTTGTTCGAACTGTAAAAATATTGAAACCGTTTATTTATTAAACTTTTTATATAAAAATGAGAGGTAAAAAAAAGCATATTTCCGTTAAAATTTAACTGAACTAAAGCTTTCTCACTTATCAACGATTTCTTTATGTTTAAAGTTGTTTCAAAAGAGAAAAACTGGATGACAGTGTAAATTATGTTAAGGGAGAAGCTGTTTTTTTCTTGTTATATGAACTCTTATATCAGCAAGAGGGAAACAACTAAATTTTTTGGGGAAAAAATTAAGAAAATTATGTAAGATTTTTACAGTGGATATAAATTAGGGAAATCGATTATTCGACATTTTTCAAAAACCGGGTTTCGAATATTCTGAAGAGTTGCTATTTAAAAAAAATTATTTGCAGTTGAGGATTTTAAAAATAACCTGTTAACCGGTTTAAATCGAATAAAGAAAAACACAAAAAAAAAATAAGTTTTTTATTACAAAAATTTCAAAAAGAAAAAAACAAGTTAGAGTGCTATATTCGGCTGTGCCGAATCTTTGATACCCTCCACCGACAGCTCAGTGGGCTTAATTGGGCTATAGCAAATTATGAACACTAAATTTATTAGTGTGAGCAGTGAAGTATTTAATTTTATTTTGATAGCATTATTTATTACGGCTTTAGGCGTACTTAACTGTATTCCGAGAGTAGGCTTTAGATGGGGCCTAGGGTAAATTATAGACCGATCTTCACGAAAATTCACAGTGTAATTTCTAATACTTTAAAACTGTAACGTACCAAATTTTGTTATGATAGCATTATTAATTACGGTCTTAGGCGTACTAAACTGTTTGTCGGTTAGTAGGGTTTTTATGGGGCCTAAGGTAAATTATGGACCGATTGTCACGAAATTTCACAGTGTTGTTTCTAGTCCTAAAAAACAGTGACGTACGAAATTTTGTTATGATAGCATTATTTTGTACGGTTTCAGGCATACTAAACTGTTTTCCGGGAGGAGTGTTTTTATGGGCCTAGGGTAAATTATGAACGGATCTTCACGAAATTTCGCAGCGTGATTTCCAGTCGAATAAGACGAATTTTTGCAAAATCTTATCTCATTCCGTGCCTTGTTCCACCATTTATGTTATTTTTTGTAACAAAATTATCATTTTTTTTAGGTGGTGGTTCCACATTTGTATTCATAGCTCTGGTCCTACTGCACCGATTTTGCTGAATTTCAATCCCAAACTGCTTAGGATAACTAAAAGCAATTTGGCACTAAGTTTGTTCATTTCTTTTGAGTTGTTCGAAAGTGAGCGCGTTTTCAACAGACGGACAGATGGACAGACAGACGGACATGGCTAAATCGACATAGAATTACTCTAGGACCCAGAATATATGTACTTTATGGGGTCTGAAATGAATAATAAAAAAGTTCCACACGGAATGACAAACTTAATATACCCTCTTCACAACTAATTTTGGTGGAGGGTATAAAAAAAGGAAAAAAAAATAAATAAGTTAATTCGAACGAAAACAAACCCATTCACAGAGGCAAGAAACCAACAGAACACATAGTTATAATATAGAATTTTTAAAGAACTTATAACTTCCTACGAGGTAGTATAAAGCCTATTTTTGAAAACTTACAAACAAAACCTTGCAACCAAGATTATATATTTGAAATGATTTTGTGCAGCATTAAAGAATATAATAATAATAATAAAAACTTCGATTACATCTTATTGCGGTCTTGACAAAATGCCGATACGTTTCAGGGAGTCTGGTCTGTATATAGGGGTGGATTTGGGCTACAGCTCCAGAATACCTGCCAATGATCCAAATACCTTTGGGATATTCCCGAATACAAAAAGGCTTTAAAAAAACGATTCGACTTAGAACAAATTTTAAGCTACAACCAACAAAGGATTTAAAATATAAAACTTGATGATAGTGGCGCCTCACGTCATCAATTCGTCTTAGGGCATATCATCATTCAAAATAGAAACCAGGGATGGGAAATCCGCTGCCTTCGGTTCATACGTGAACAAATAAGAGCATATTTTTGTATGAAATATTTGTGTAATCGCCGACCACAAATAACAACCTTCCATGGCATTGTTTGATTTCTTTAGTTCATGTTATAAATAAAACTTGTGAATTTTTCTGATATCGTTGATTAATTAATGATTAATTTTTGAAAGTTTATTTTATTTATTTTCATATTATTGTTAATTCGATATTCAAAAAATGGACCTTTTTAAAATAACTATCTTTGACAAAACTATAATAGCCTGTTAGAACCGGTCGAATAATAATCGTTCGTTTTCCCTAGCCCTGCAGCGACACGATCAAGTTTTTTTTTTTGATAAGCTTTTACATATACTGCTTGTCAGCATAAACATAAATTGAAAGCTGTATCGTAGGCTGTACTCAATTTTTATGCAATTTACTTTCAACATATCAACAAGAAAATAATTTATAATGACAAACGAAAAATTTGCGCACTTAATGTAAAATTGCCAAACAAATGGAATGGTAAAATTAAAAGCAGAAAGCAGAGTGTGGTAGTAAAAAAAGTGAAAGAAACAAGTTGATCGTGTGGCTGCAAATCAATATAAAAAAACAATGTATATCGATTTTTTGCAGGTTAACTCAAAATAGAATTCGAGAATTATTTCTTTTCATAAGTTATTTTTTAATTTTATTAACAATTTTGGTTTTTCGAATGTGATAAATGAATCAAATTTCAAATTATAAAGCATTCTTGCAATAGTCCTATTTCTTTAATATTTCACATACTTTTTGCTTAAGCCAACTTTTGTTTAACATAGAAACTATAAATATGGATATATGTATGTATACTTAGGAAGGATTTTTTACACTACCAGACTATTGCAAAAAACTTTATAAATTTAAATTAAATTCATTGAACACATACGAAAAATCAAAATGGTTGATATATTAAAAAAAAACTTGTCAAAGAAAATTCTAATTTTATCCTCCTCAAAGATACAAAAATGCATCTTCTATAATCGCATTTTAATTAAATTTAATCATTTTGGTTGCACTTGTTTTAGCTGGTGTATGCTCTAGATCAGTGGTTCCCAAATGTGGGTCGGTTAACGTCTTTATAAGGTTGCTAAATTCAAATTTATGCACAAAAAACAATAGCAAAATTATTAAGCAATTAAGGTCATTTTTTAAAACCAACTTCTTTTATTTGTAGAAAATTAATATGAATGTATATTATATTAAAAAAATAATTGTATGTTAATAAGCGTTAAATACAAACAAAAAAATAGAATATTTTTTGGCTTTAAATCTTTAAAATAAGATATAATAATTATTAAGAAATAAAATAAATCTAAATGGTTAGTAAAGGTATTATTAAAAGAAACCGTAGAGAATTCGTAAAGAATTATAACGGATCTTTTATATAATCTAGTAAAGGTACCCTTTGATGCTGATGTCAGAACCTCCTAGTTCATCCAGGTCTAAATTTGTTGCTTAAGTAAGTTATGTATAATGTGATGTGTGACGTGATATTACACTAAAAAATTAATAAAGACCGATTTTAATGCATCTTCTTATTCAACTTAACTGGTTAGCAACAAAATGAAAACAGTAAAAATTTATATTTAATTGTTAACAAATATTTCATTTAATATAACAAATCCATTCGTAAAAAAAGAAACTTTAAATAAGAATATGGTTTTTTATATTCACAAATTCGGTTGTTGGTGCCTTTTTTATTTAAAAAGTAATTTGTATTGCCTAATATGGTATTCAGTTTGACAATTGATTTGTCGTATTTTCTCTGTGTATCGTTTAATCTTTTAAAGCTTTCAAATGACAAAAAAATATATTAGAATATGTTAGTTATAGTAGTGGTTGCGATTATTTTGTAAAATATATTTTTTATAAATTTTGAATCTTTATTACGAGAAAACAATATTCCCTCAGTGGGTTCGTCAAAACAGTAATATTTGGAAGCCCCTTGTCTAGATTAACTCCTATTATTCATTATAGTACAAAACGCTCTCGAAATAAAAATTCATCAAGCTAATACAAAGAAAACATGTTGATCATAACTTACATGCATTAAAAACCCTGTTCAATATATTCATAATGTTTTACTTAGCTGTGATTCTTTTCTTGTGAATCTTTTACCTTAATAGGCTTTAAAACTTATGCAATATATTTGGTCTTTGCACTGCTTGTTTAAAATATTTAAATATAACTACAAATTTATGCTAATCCGTGTTGTTGTAGCAGAAGAAAAAGGAAATAAAACTGAAAAACTCTTTTCATTATAAAAGTAAGTACCAAAGTTAAGCAAAACAAGCTTCAAACATTTGCGAAAATTTGTCGTTAAACATCCAAAAGTTTTGCTATACAATACATGAACGTAATTCACATGAACAAAAAATATTCAACAGCAAAGAGGAAAAAAATAATATTACAAGGACAGAATACAGAAAAAAGCAAAATACATAACTGTCAAACTTTATTTTTGTACTGCACACGTTGCATGTGTTCGCTGAACAAAAAAAAAAATATTACAAAAACAGTTATAAAATACAACTAAAGCTTGCGTTAATTTTTTGCAATATTTATTATATGAAAGCTCGACAATTGAGTAAAACGCCTATGTAAGAGTTCTATTTAGTTGTGAGAATCGCTATGACAAGAAAATAGTAAACATTTCAAAAACTTTTTCTCTATTTACTGTGCACAGTTTAGTTTGCATTGAAATTTAAAATATCCCTATAAAATGTTTGCTTAAGCTAAAATTTTAGCACTAAACAAATAAGTCATACTTTGCTCATAGAGATTTTGTTTAGTTTCAAAATGTCTATATAAAACCGTCTCGATGAAAGGAAAGTTTTTTTAAAGACAAATACGGTGCACTATGTATCGGGGCAAAAAGCCATTTATCGCGGATCAATTCACATCTCGTCAGCTACAATAGCGAGGTACACTAAATTTAATGTTTTTAAATCTTGGAACAAACCGCGTGTTTCAACAAAATCTTAAAGGTATAGGAGGGGGAGACGGGTACCACCCATACAAAGTATTTATTACTTTTCTTATATATGTATGCAGAACTATAATATGTTATACTGAGAAGCTTTAGCTAGCGAAGCCGGTGTTTGTTATACCATAGAGGAGAAAATCCTTGCGCCCGGCCGAAGGCCGGCTATGATCCCAAATTTGTTCAGAATCTCGCTTGCAAGAATTTTTGGCATTATACGTTGTAAACATTATGTCGCTTTTCTGATGGACGTTCTGACACTTTTATAAGTGTCATAAAGTCCATGCACACTATGACACTGGACGTTATGACATGCCACCCTTTCACAATATTAGCGAAAAAAAAGATATGAAATCTAATGAATGGCAACAATAATTTTTCTCTAAATTGAAGGACACGTAACGATTTCATTATATTAAAATTTTGTTTCAGTTGGTCATTTACAATTTTCCAGATTTTTTATATTTTTTCAAGATTAAGATTGGTTTTTTTTGATCTCAATTAATTTAATTTAATTTTTATATCCTACGCCATACGTGCGTTTGTGTTTGTTGTAATGAATTTATATCATTAATTCATTCATTCATTACGGCGATTAATTTTTCGATTCGTTCTGATAAAAATTCTCTACAAAAGTTTTTTTATACATTTTCCTTGTTGGCGTATTAAAGGTGTTAACAAAAATTGTCCATGAATTTACTTCCTATATTCCAACCCATACAAATGTTTATTCTCTTAGAAGAAACTGCATGGTCCAAAAAAATATTTGAGGTATAGAACAGGGACGACGGATACAACCATTCAAAGTATTAATTGATATTTTATATCGACAAGACTACATTAGTCAGGCACACTAAAAATCTTTTAGGTAAAGGAAGGGGCAGGTGGCCCCCAGCATAAAACAAATTTATTAATTTGCTTATATGCATCTAAGTAACTACAGAAGTGAGGCACACTAAGTTTGATGTGTTTAGCTTTGGAACAAACCGCATGTTCCAAAAAGAATCTTGGAAGTTCAGGAGAGGTGATTCGGGTACCTCTCATACAAAAGAAATTATGAATTAATTAATTAAATTTATTTTTAAATCACGCGCCCTTCCGCTTAATTGCCCTCCATTGAATGAGTTCGGGTACGAATTTCTCAAAAATTTGTTTTTTTAATAAGGGTTAGTTATTCACGCCCTCTAGTCTTAAATCATTATAAAATATAAATTTAACCGTGATCACGCGTGTGTCACCCCGATGCAATAAAAATCTCATGCCGAACTTTTTGTCGAATAGCATTTCCGTAGTCAAATTGATGGATAATCGGGTGGCGTTATTTAAAGTCAAGCGACGTAAAGCAGGATAATCTGGAAGAATAGATTATCCAGCACTTTAATAAGGGATTAGGAGGGATTGATCTAATGAATAAAAAAATGTATATTGCACGATCGTAGAAGTAAATGGTGTTTGATTTTTATTTGTTTTTCAAAGTTTTTGAGTTATGTGTTCTTTATAAGTAGCAGTATAATATAAAAAAAAACTCATACTAGCCAACAGTTTCTCAATCAAAGAGCTGGTAAGTAGCCCAAAGCAAGAAAGCATGTCTTTTCAGAGGAAACTAAATTTTTAAGTCATTTAATAAGCACACCCGAAACTCTCCATCAAAAAGCAATGCGAGTAGGCTGCAAACTCTTTTGTGCTTCCGATAATAAGATAGTTGCACAAACGTTTTTTTCGTTCAACGTAATGTGTTATTTTGCTTCACTATGTCCCGTCATTGCTTTAGAATCTATCACGAACAATAGTATCAAATATATATTGTGGAGTTTTCTATATATTATTTAATATTTTAAATAGAAACTGATTATATAATATTTTCTCAAATTAAATAATTTTGAGAAAAAAATACCATTCAACTCATAGGCTTTAAAGGGTACCCAGGAGAGTTAGCTATTTTCATAAATCATAGATCGAGAAAAAAAACAAAAAGGTGAATTGCTTAAGCCGAACATGCCTGGTTGTCAAAGTTCGTTTCAAAACTTTACTATTACACTTTTTGTGTAGAATAGTCAAGTTTAAATGTCGATGTGTACACAATATATTTTTAAGTTTTTGAGTTTATAGAAATAATCCATGATGATGATCATCAAAAAATATACAAATATTTAAAGAAAGAAAAAGGAATATTTATATACAAAAAAACTCCTGGCTACGAGCTCGATTAATTTTTATTTATCTATTGTAAATATTTTTGAATATCCTGGAGGCGTAATACAAAGGGTTAACGAAAATTACAAAAAACAAATTAATATTTATTTTTCAAAAAATAATTGACCATAAGCTCATATTTAATTTAATTAAAAATAACGGATGGTCGAATAATTTAAAATAATAAAACATTAAATATCAATACATTAAGAAAAAACACACAAAATCTCTCATTTTCCTATTTTTCTTCGGTGGTATACGATTATATGGCACCGGGCTAGTTAAAATTAAATTACTTACACCCAATTTTTACGATGATTTAAACTTCTAAAAACTTGTTAAATTTTCACAATTTTTTTTTTGTTGATTTGTTTCTGTTTTCATTATAATTGTATGTACATATCTGTGGCATTTTGACAAAACATCTTAAGTCGAGGAAACATAGCAAAAACAGATTTAAAAATAACTCGACGAAAAAATCATTTTTATCAAATAATTAAAAAAACCGAAATTAAAGAAAAATTTCGTTTATAATACAAAATTTTAAAATCGTAAACGATAATGGTTTTTGAAGGAACATTCGTATAATAAACAGCAGTTTTTTCAACTTTTTAAAATTGACTTAAGATGTTTTGTCAAAATGCCACAGATAGTATGTATTGCATTTTTTCAAATTAAATATTTTTATTTTTCTATATTTTCATAAGAAATTGTCACTTTGAAATAAAAAAACATAAATTAAAAAATAAAATTAAGTGCAAAAAAAATGTCAAAAAAGAAACACAGAAAATACCATTAAAGTTAATTTTTTCTACCCTGCTGACTTATCTAGCCCGCTCGCTATCAAACCAAAAAACACATGGGACATGTTCTATGTATATAAAATAAAAACCACTACAGATATATTGCTGGGCATTCACAAGCTTAGCATGCACGACACAGACCTTCGACGGACTGGCAGAGTTTATTAGATTGTCCCTTGAAGTGGTCCTGAATCGATCGGTGTACATCTATGGTACGAATATTTATCTAGTATTCAGATTTTAATATTATAAGGAAGTTTTTGGTAAGTTAAGAAGATACTTCGGTCTCTTTTTATACACTTCACCGAAGGTAAGGGGGTATATATCGTCACCTAAAACGCAAGACGCCCTATCCAACATTTTGAAAATTTTACAGGAGAAAATGTTAAATTGATTAATCGCCTTAAACTGTTTATAATATATTTTTGTTCTTTTTTTCTTGTAAAACCTACCAGTTGTTATCACAATCTTGCATATTATGCAAACTGTTAGTTAGTGTTAATGCAATACATCAGAATCAATGAAAAAGTAGATATTTAATTTTTGGATAGTTAGGGCCTTTTGCGTTTCAGGTAACGATATAACTTTGTCATTCCGTTCGTAAAATCCACAGTATTGATCCTTCACCCTATAAAGTATATATACTTTTTCTGGTTCCTTATGAGAAGAGAAGTTAAAATCCGGTTTTCCGTCCGTCCGTCTGTATATTTAGATCGGGTTTCCGAAGCCACCAGATATGATGGTGGCTTGGTTGGTAAAAATTATTCAGCCAAATCGGTCTAAAATTGGCTGAGATATGAGCAAAAACCATGATTATCTCTAATTTTTTCCATAAATCCCTAGATCTTGTTGTTGTTTTGATTTCTTTCCAAATTAGGTACAAACATTTAGGAGTGAGAATTATCCATTTTTGGGAACTATATAGAGTCCAAGTTTGATAATCCAAGGACGCGAACCTTTTTCTTAAATTGTCGGTATGTAAATCTGTCAAATCGGTGAAAAAATGAGTTATAACCAAAATAATATATTTAATTGCACGAAAACATGTGCAAATAATTAAATTCAATTAAGCGATAAATACTTTATAAATGTTAGGGATGCCAAATTGGACCAGGTTTGTTTAAACCCGGGATTTTTCATTTAAAAAAACGGGATCCCGGGACGGATCAGGATGTTTATGTATAAGTATTAAAACAAATTTATTCACAAAGAAAAGTAATCTTATTATAAAATAAAACAGTTTAATGTGTCCTTTTAAGTAATATGGAAGAATTATGTATTAAAACGTATATTTTAAAAAGCTTCTAGAACAAATTATTGACGTCTGATAATCGATACCTTATTTTATTGCAAATATATGCTGCCGACGAAACAAATGTTCGCATTAAACACGTCTGGGTGGTATCGTAAGTAAATAGCTACATATATTCATACGCCAATATTTAATTTATTTTGTCTTAAAAATATATGCAAGTATTACGCCCAATTTTCAGGATAGTATTTAAATCTATATTAAGTTAATTTTCATATAAACTTAAATCGTATTTAAATACAGATTGACTTTTTGAGTTTTATTTGAAAAGTCTTATTTAATTAAGATAAAAGTATGGCAGCACTACCAAATACAAAAAAATATTAAAAAAAGTTTATTTATTTGCAAGGTGGTCTCAAAAAACAGCTGAATGTTATTGCTTTGTCTGTTGTTGTTGTATTGTTGTCATACTGAGGCCACCTTGCTAAGTTATTCCAATGGAAACTCAAGTTACATCTAAATGTGCCACATCGGTGAATTAAGTTTTATTTAAGTGTTTAGTGAAGAAGAGAATTTTGTATTTAAAACGATTTTAAACATTAATGTGTTTTAACATCAATCCTGAAAATTGAGCATTAATCTAATAAAATAAACTTAAACAAATATGTGTCAAAATAACTTTGGTAGAATCCCCTTAGGTTTTTAACACCTTTTTGCACAACTTGCATTTGACGCGCACAGTTATTTTATCATTCACTTAGAAAAACGACCACACCGAACTTTATCTTCTGATTTTATTTTCTGTGGTACAAAATGCATTGCATCTATGATTTATTCACTTGTGACTTTTTTTTATAACCAGTTCAAAATTAGAATCATTGCCAGTATGATTTAATATTAAATTTTTATAGTTATTTTCAACAAGGTGACTCACTTTTATTTAAATATTGTTGTATTTGATAACAGAAAATTACCAAATTTTTACTAAACCTAAAATCTCCGGATTTTGATGTACAAATTCCGGGATTCGGGACTTACATTTTTAGAATAATCCCGGGATTTCGTGATTGGCATCCCTAATAAATATACATGTTATTACAAATACATATATTAAGATAAAAGTATATATAAACTTCTGTTTTTTCCTAACCATGGTGAAGGGTATATAAGATTTGGCATAGCCGAATATAGCATTTTTACTTGTTATACGTACAAGTTAACAGCGGCTTTATTTATAGAATCTTAACTTTAGCACGTTCTGTAAACAAATAAACATAAAATGTTGACCTTTTGTTAAGCCTTGTGTATGCTCCTTGTTAGTAGTTCAAGGATAATAAAGCAAAAAACAAACTATTAAAAATATGTTTCTTGTTCTTTTGTGGTAATTTTCTTCGATTTAAACAACAGCAATTGAATGTAAAAACTTATCTTGATGTTTGCTTAAGGCCAGTGTACACGGTAATACAATGTATTACGACTTTGTTGAATCAAAATATTACGAAATTCTCTCCGAGTTTAAAAGAAAAAAATAATAGTCTGTTGTATGTATTTTTCATGTTTACACAGATGGTATACATAAGTAAAATCAAAAATAATAACAAAAAAGCAGATGGTTTCAGTTTTACAATTTTTACAAAAACAACATGAAATTTCCTGAGTTGATTTTAGTTGTTTTTGTAATTGTATAAAAATGCAACCAATGCATTAAGCTTTTACATGGCATGATTTCTCTCATTCTACATCATGTCGTAATACAATGTATTACCGTGTAAACTAGCCTTAAGGTATATTAACCGTATAATTTCTTATATTTTCTTATATTTAAAACACAAACGCATAAATAAAAAAATAAATATAATATCTTATAATCGTTTGTGAAGTATGTTCACGTATAAATAAATATTCATTAAATTCAAATCCTTCAGGAGACACACTGTTGAAAATTGAAATATTTAAACGTATAATTATCATAATTCCAGATTCACTGACAAAACTAAACATTTTGGAGAATGTATTCTGATAGGTGTTGATTAAAACTGTAACATACACCCGAACTTTTCAGCAAAAATTTTTCTTTTAGTATAAATCTTATTTGGTTTGTTTAAAGTTTTGTTTTTAATTTTTTAAATTGTTCAGTTTCTTTTAAAACAGAGTAATGAGTTTTTAAAATTTAAACCTTGGGAAGCATTCCCACTTTAAACAAAATAACAACAAAAACATCATAAACAATAAGCAAAAAGAAAACAAAATGACATCTCTGAAGATTAACACCTGACATTCATACAAGTGTTTAGGTTAAAGTGCTTATTATGATGATACTTTATAATGGCAATGATAACATTAATTATGCTTAATTCCTCTTTGCGTGTATTTTCTTTAAAACAAGAATTCAAGGCATTTGTGTCGTAAAAAAAGTAATTCAGAAATACACAGCACAATTTTCTTTTTTGAATATTTTACGTGTTTAAGAAAAATAAACAAAAAATAATAAAAGATTTATGTAAAGCTCATTTATTTCTAAGTATGCAGGAATGTCGGCAATATTAGGGTTGATATTGTGTAAAAAATTCTTTCTGAATAGTTTGAAATTTATCATTTGTGATGAACATATGCCGATATTCTCCTTGTTACTAAGCGTTCTAAATTTGCAAAGGTCGTCCATCATAAGGTGAAGATGTTTTGTGCAAAAATTTTATTTTTGATTAAAAACTTTAAACGGTCATAGTGAAGAATAGTGATTCTGTATACCCTTCACCGAAGGTACTTAAAAGGGAATATGGGCAGTTCCAGCGAAAAGTCTACTTTTTGTACCGTACCGCCAGAAGTAATTTAAATTGTTTCTGAAAAAATTGTATATGTATAGTTTTATATATTGGTGTAAAGCGCAACGTGGTCTTAAAACTTAACCTGATTTGCATTCTGGCGTTACATTAAAAATAGTAGACTTTTCGCTGAAAATGCCCATATGCACCTTAAAACGAGCAAAGATTTTAAAATTTGACAAAATTTATCTGCAAATCGTTAGCGTCGATTGCAGTAAATTTTTTCTGAATATAGTGCTGCTTAATTTCTTTGTAAATATAAAAACCCTTTTTACAAATTTGACTTCTTTATTTAATATTTTTACATTTTGTGGTACAAATATCGCGACACGTTAAAATGAAAATGCCCATACATAAGTTTTGTATTGCGTTTGAAGTTTCTGTTAAAATTCAGCCAGATCATTACATTATGAGCGGAGAAATGAGTCAACATTTTACTCATAATTCACTTGCTGATGTTTTTTTTTATTTCTGATTCTATATATATATAAATCGAGTACGGCAAGAGCCAAAATTTCCAAATTAGGTACAAGTATCTTGGTTATCAGTTCGCAATATCTCTTAAAAATGGGCGGCATGCGATGAGTGGGCGCGGCACTCCCAACACAAGAACATTATAAATTATAAATTGGAGAACGACAAGAGGCAAAATTTCCAAGTTAGGGACAAACATCTTGGTTATCAATTCACAACATGACACAAATCTAATGAAAAAGGTATAGGAAATTCGATTGTGTCAGTAGACACATTTTCTTATTGTTTTCTGGCAAATAGATGAGAGAAAATGGAATACAATCCTAATCGCACAGATTTCTGAAATAAACGTTTATAGTATATTAAGTACCAGGTATGTTTGTTAGGGTGAATTTTCAATATTTGTCCATGTAATGTCAAATTAATTAATTTGATTTTTGATGCTTGTTTTAATTGTTCTATGTTTTCATTTGTTTGACGTTATATGGGTTTTGAAATTGAGAACAAAATTTCTAATGACTATACCTTGTACTTATTCTACCATGATTACAAATTTTAAAAATATGTACGTGCCATTTTTTTTTAACTTTTTTACCAATCAATCAGATTTATATTATTTTTACGTATAATTTTTGAGTCTAAGTACGCAATTTCTCCGTTTTTCTCAATCTCAGTAGTAAATTGTATCTTAGGGTGTTGTTTGTTAAAAGTTGACAGAATTGTGTCCTTGTCCTCTATGCGAGTTATCGCCAAAATGTCGTCTACATATTTGGCGATATATTTAATGTGAAAATTCTTATTTCCTAGCTCTGTAATTGCATCGTCAAGATGGTTGTCAGGTATGATATCCGCTGTAGTGGGTGATAGTGGGTTTCCCATTGGCATACCAAAGATTTGGGTATAAATATTTTCACCAAACATAAAATAATTATTGTCATTTAGACAAAATTTGAGTATTCTTAAAAATTGTTAGCTGAACATTTTTGTATGATTTTTAAAATATCCCTTTTTTCATGATTGTGTTTATTGCCAACTGAATTTAGATGTTTATGAATAGTTTCATATTATTTCATAACAGTTAATTTCCACGCCGCTCAGTTGCTCCTTTAACCGTAGGGAATTGTTAAAATTGTATTTGTCAGAAATGATAACTTTAAGAATGTTACCAACGTATTTTTATAACTGGTAACATGGTACCTGAACGGACGAAAAAATAGGTCGTAAGGGTGTCCCATCCTTATGTATTTTGGGTAAGCCGTATACTAGGGTGGTTCATAAATAAAAACATTGGATTTTGCTAATGGCCAACCGGAATATATATTAAGCACTGTGAAAAAATTATGCATGCTTTTTTTTGAATTTTTCTGTTAAGGTTTAGGGGTCGCTACCGGCCCCCGAATTGTGTGTGTTTAAATAGTGGTACTATGGCCCAGAAATAAGGCGAATTCGAGCGTATTTTTACTATATTTAAAAAGATTTATTTCAAAATTAATAGGGATAACATATACATATATATTTACATAAAAATCTTCATGTATACATGTGTTTATTGAAAATATATACATACTAGCTGACCTGGTCCACGTTGCTGGCCCTAAGCAAACATTAATATTGTATTACCACACGGTTTAAATTGAGCATTTAACGACATTAACGGCCTTTAAATAAAAATCCATGGAATACCTATCATAAAGTTTTTTTTACAAAATAACTTACATATGGTGTAGATATGGGCTCAATCAAAAAAGAAACGCATGTATTTAAGGCAAATTTAAAATTATAATTATTTATTACTTCATCTTAAGACCAGCGCATAGACAATGTTTTTTGTTTTTTTTTTATTTGGTGTAAAGAGCCGTTTTCTGATTTTAAGTAAATCGAAAAAAGTGGGCGGGCAAAATTTTCTTTCCGTAAAAACCTATGTTGGACCATGGCGATCATTTTAATGAAAACATCGTCCAAATCGGTCAAACCGTTCTCAAATTATGCGCTTAATAGAAAAAGTGGGCGTAAAAGTAGGCGTGGTAATTTTATCTTTCGATGAAAACGTTAAATGGATTAATACGAACAGTTAAAAGAAAAATTAGTCATATCGATGGAGCAGTTTTTTGATTTTAGGTAAATCGAAAAAAGTGGGCGTAAAAGTGGGCGGGGCAAAATTTTCTTTCCGTAAAAACCTAAGTTGGACCATGGCGATAATTTTAAAGAAAAAATCGTCCAAATTATATAGATGTCATTGGTGGTGCAATATGAAAATTGGATTTTGCCACGCCCCTCCGCCCGCAGACCGAAAATCAAAAATCAGACTTCACAGTGTCACCCGCCTGAATATTCTGAAGATTCCCTGAAAATTTCATCAAAATCGGCCCAGCGGTTTTGGAGTCCATACGTTACATACATACATACACACATCCATTTTATATAGATAGATAACTGGAGAATGGCTAGACCGATTTTGGATTTCAAAATCAACTAACCATCATCACTCCTCCCTGTACCTTCCCTAAAAATTTTATGGCAATCGGTCGAGCCGTTCTCGAGTTATGGAGTGACAATCAAAATGTACACTTCTTTTTATATATATAGATGTATTAAATCAAAAAAAAGTTTTACCCCCGTATTCACAAACGATTATTAAATTTAACAAACGTTTATTAAGGACAATTTTCATAGTAAATTTGTTCTTTAAACCTTTATTAAATTTAAAAATTTTTTATGAATACAGGCATTAATGTTTAAACGTAAAATAGAAACTTAACAAAATCAGTCAATTCATGAAATTAATGGTGATTTACATAAAATATTGTTATACCTTCGAAGAATTTTCAAGTTTTGCATAGTTTCTTAAAAATAATTATTGGAGCAAAGTTGATTTATTACAGTTTGGGTATTTTTGTCTATTATCTTTCACCAGCGACAATAAATACTGCTTCTGCTGTTCATTGTTGGTATGTAGCTTATTATATTCCTCTATCAGTGCTACTCCTCTTTTAGCTATATCGTTAACAACTCTCATAGAACGAACTATGTCTCTACCATTTACGTAACCCTCATCTTCTTCCCATTCTTCAACACTTTTCTTTATGAAATTGGATGAAATACCGGTAATGCTAAAAAATCTAAGAGTGTTTTTAGAAACAAAATCTTCTAGTTGTTTGCTAATTATAAGAGTGGCATCTAACGTAATCCGTTTTAAGGGATTTTCCGGTCCTTCGACATCTAAAGCGGCCACCATCTTTTTTTTTGTATCAACAGAAACTTGGTCGTCAAATAAGGCGAATGCAATAAGCTCTTCCGATAAGTACCAAAGATGACCAAGGATTTTTTTAATGGCTGCAGTTCCAATCAACACTTCTGCATAATATCTTAGGTCCTATAAAAGCTGTAGATCATTTCTTGGCTCACAAATTGCTGTTGGGGTTACAAACCAGTACTTTACATAATATCTTACTGAAAATATACAAACATCTCGAATTGAGGATGTTTCGCTTTCAGTTAGCTTGAATTCGCTTGGTTGGTCAAATAGAAACTTTGAATAGGAAATTTGAATTTTTTTAAATGGTAATTGTTTTATATCAAAATTGAACACATAATTCAATTGGTGTTACGTTTATATTTGTATATAGAAAAAGATCAAAAACTGTAGTTTCGGTTCCGAAGTCTTAAAAGAACGCGTCTGTTCTTGATGTGAAAGAAACTTTTGCACAGAAAACATATAATTCTCTAACAGTTTGAAATATTTCAAAAAATATATAAATAAGTAATCTATATTTTAGAGTTTCAGGGGCGGGCACTTGGGAAAATTGTGAAAGGCTAGGTCTCAACACGGGCCGATTCTATCGAATTTCACCCGAATCCATGATAAATTAAAAGTATTTTTAGTAAATTTAAACACAATATCTTTGTTATTTTTTTATTCTACCTTGCAATTTTAATTAATATTACAATCGGAAGGACGATCAGACAAATGCCGCTTAGCCGTCTCAGTAAATGATTCCGAAAAAAAAGTTTCCCTCTTTTTTAAAAAATCTTTATTCAATAATGGTGTGCATAAAATTCATTTTTTTAATGCACACCCAAATGGAAGAATATATAAAGGCAGCAAGTTTTTTTCAAAAACGGCAAACTTTAAGGGCCGGTAGCGACCCCTAAATCTTAATACAAAAATTTTTAAAAAATCATGTGTTATTTTTTCACTGTACTTAATATATATTCCGGTTGGCCCACATTAAAATAATAAAAAAAAAAAAAGTGTCATATAGGAACCAGCCTACCGTATACACTAGGTGCCGTAGCCGCGGAACAAAGAAATTTACGTTTTTCCCAATATTAATAATGTTATTTTTGTAAAGATCAGAAATAATGGTATTGTTTTGCTTCTGAAGGTAGGTAGTTGGATCTGCTCTTGAAATTCTGTAGGTGTTTTTGTCTCATATAAGTGCTTGCATTTGCCCCTCATACTCATTCTTATACATTTCCTTTGTCAGCCTGTATAATAATTATGTCTGTATATTTTCTTTAAAGTTTTTTAGTTTTCTCAAAAATTGTCAGAATAAACTTATCCTTTTAAGTATTGTTAATGCTTCTTTTAAAAGCGGATACGTGGTTTGCTAATTTCGATCTAGCGACGTTCTTCTCTCTTTCAAAATTTCCATCCATGGCTTGTAAAGATTGTTCAACATCAGCTATTATATGTAAGGGGAGAAATTATGTTTCTCTATCGGCAATGCGACCTTTTTTGGGGCATGTTTTTAACAATCTTCAGCGCATATTTTCAAGTTTTTACTGCATATTTAATGCGCATAAAACGTGTTTTTAGAGCATATTTCTGGTTTCCCTGGTCATTAGGTATATACCATGGGGCGCAGACGATTTGTCGTAATATCCTAGACTGTCTTCTTTGTAGCTTTTGGATGTTTGATGCGCATGCAGTATCCCATAACTGGATGCCATATGTCCATATTGGTTTTATGATAGACTTGTATAAGAGAACTTTGTGGTCTAACCCTGAAAATAGTGGGACCAGTCCAAACACGCGTGTAAACAGTAGCCCACAAGGGACTAGGACTAGTCCAAAAGTAACCCAAACGTATGGAAAAAACATGGTCTATTTAACATTACGATGTCCTAGGGCAGGGCCATATAACCCAGCTTTGGACTACAAAGGAGTAGTTTTAAACTACTCCATGGTATACTCAAGAGGATTAGTTTTGAAGTCGTTTAAAAACGAAAGCACGTCATTAAAAAACGAAGACATGTCGTCTCACTACAAACAGTTTTTAACAATGTCATGGTCCATGCTTGCATTACATCGGACCAGTCCATGGAGTAGTCCATTTTATCAAAATGGATCAGGTGGTCCAATATTATAAGCAGGGAAGGACAAGTTTGAGTTTCGATCGAGGAGACAATGTAGTTGAGCTACTTTCAGCGTTAAGCCTGGTCAATAACGGATAAATTCTTGGATTTAATCATTAAAAAACAAGTATTGTATTTTAAATTGTGTGCAAAATTTTAAGTCAAATAAGTGAAGAAAAAAACTGCAATTAACTGATGATTGTTTTTTTTAAATAAAACTATTTTTTTATCGCAAAATGTTTTAACATTGCAATCACTTATGTGTAGTGAGATTGATAATTTTCAATTCATCACTTAACATCAACAAAATTATTGCAATCATTTTAACTAGTGCACTACCCCCATCTATGACAAAATTTAATTTTATTATTAATTTTTGAACTTTTCTACATTTTTCTTTTTGAAACGCTTGTTATAAACCCCACCTCACAAATACAAAATAAAATATTACAAAAAATGATTAGCCGTTGCTTAAAATTCCGTGCGAAATAATATGAGCTGCACTTGTTTCGCACAGAAAATAAAAATTTTGCTAGAAACATAAGTCTAATAAAAAGATGCCTTCCATAAATTACTTCAACACATTTTAAATGCAAACAAATTGTGCTGTTTAAAGACGTTTTGTGCAATTTAGGATTATAAGACTAGAAGTATCTTACTCAAATTACCACTCTCAAATTACCAAAATTTTGTGATCATTAGCCCATTAAAGTAATTTTTATTAACATCTCAAAATGCGCTAGATTCAAGAATTGTTTTAATCCGAATTCGTGTTTGAAAAAAACCAAAACAGAAATTAGAAACAAAAAGTTTTTATGATTGATTTAAGTACATGCCGTATTACACTTTACAGAATGATAAAACGCCAACATCATGAGCAATATGGTATTTACTTTAGAAATCTTAAGTACATATTTAACCAAAAATATAAACTAAATGAGAAGTAGGAGTTCAAATTTAGTTTTTTACGCTTCGTGGTACACATGAGTCTGGCCGGACCTTTTTTAATGTGTATTAAAAATCAAAACATGCGTAAGCCGGAGGGTTAAATACATCGAAAAGTTTAGACTTTTTTTACTTGATTTAAGAACTTTATATTTATTTCAAGAAATTCCGGGATTGATTTTCGAAAATAATCCCATTTAGTATTGTTTTGAGTACGTTTTAGTGTTACACTCAATTTACATGATGAATTTTATGACGTCCAATTTTGGACGTCATTTTTTTGCTTGGAAGCAACCGGTGTAGAGAAGAAAGAGGGGTAGAAAAATAGACATGATTTCTGTTTTCTCTTCCTCTTTCTTCTCTACACCGCTTGCTATCAAACAAAAAATGACGTCTAAAATTGGACGCCATAAAATTCATCATGTAAATTGAGTGTTATTCGTACTTGAAGTTTTGAGTACTACTCTTACTAAAAGTAATCATAAAAAACTTGGTTTATCCCGAGTTTTTTCTTGCTGTGTTATTACTTATTACTTTTGAACACTTTCATTCTCTGATAAATTCTGTAAAAGATTTGACGTTGTCTAGTACGGCGATCACTCCCCTCAATTTAAAATAAAAATTATACAATGGTCAATCACACATTAACATTCCTTAAAACATGTTGCTTACAAAATGCAAAAAAAAAATTAATATACATGTGTTTTTTGTTAAAGCAAATGTTTATAAACATCTTTGCTTTGTACGTTACGGCAACATTGTGGAACACGTTTAAGGAATAAAGTTTTAACATTTATTTCCAGCCCAACTATGAAGGATTTTACAACGCAAAGACAATAACAGGTGTTAAGAACAGCTGTTTTCCTGAAAAAAATTGTATATATACATACATACATAGATTAAAAATAGCACTTAGGAAATTATTTAATGAGTACTAAAATAAACACACAGTAATTCACATGACGTCGCAACTGCTTTTAGTACTAACCGGTATGTAAGTGCCTTAACAATGGACAAATCATAATACCGGAAAAAAACTAATATGAAATAAGTGTTTATTTATAGTTTTTGGGTATTGAATGAAATTGAATTATAATTCTCATAAAGAAAGTTAGTAAAAATACTAAAAATAAAACAATAAACAATATATGTTTTGTACTTGCCTTTTGCCTTCTTAATTTTTGTTAATCATTCCAGAGAAGAAAACGACGCTAATATCTAAAGAAATATTTTATTTTTAAATGCAAAAAATGGAAACGTCTTAAAAATGTTTATAAAAAACGTACGAAAAATCTCTAAACGTTTTTTTGCGAAATTCTTTTTATTTTGGCTAATAAAGTAATCTTTTTGAAACAGATTACTGCAGGGGGGACTGCAGTAAATTCTGTCCTGATTGCAGTAGCATTTTACATATCGCACTTGATCAACAAGAGGGTATTACCTCCACTTTTTGAACAAAAGGCTACACGTACTACATATTCAGATCTACCCACTCTAATAATATCGAGCTATTTAATCTACTTTTTGGCAATGAAACGGTTGGTTTAAAAATTGTTTTTGCTATTTTGCTGCTACTAACAATTTTTTAAATTTCAAGTTAATACCCTCTTGTTGATCAAGTGCGACACGTTGTTTAAATCTACGTGAGTGGTTTTTTTAATTCTGTTGAGAACAATCTCAGAAAGTTTGTGGTATTTTGTGTTTGTATGTGTTGTTTTTACTTAACTTTTATTTTGTAAGTGACGTTTTTAGAAATGTATGTGTGCAAAAGAGATTTTAATCATTTGGTCTCCTACACCTTGTTCCAATTATTTATTCTTTCTCTGGATTAAAACAATTCTTCAAGATATTTTGTGAAATATTATTATTAATTCGTTTTTTTAGTCCTAAACAGAAAAAATTTTCGACAATTTTTTTTAACTATTAATCAAAAATAAAATCAGTTTTATTTAAAAATTTTATCAATTGAATTTAACGTTTACTTATATCAACAACATTACTGCATAAATTTTGTCAATATCAATTGATACTAGTAATTTGCTTATTGATGCCAATTTACCCCCGTTTACACATGCAAGTGCAAGTTCGTAAAACTCAATACACTTTTTCACACAATTTTTGTACTTTCAGCCAATCGGCTGTTTCCTCGATTTTTCGTTGATAATACGTATACACTACTTGCAAGTAATTATTTGCATGTGGAAACGTAGGATTAATTAATTTTTTAATTCATATAAATCAGTTTTTATTTTTTCTGTTAACGTATGGTTTGTATAAATAAGCAAAATCATGGCATTATCTTTTGACGTTTGTAATAAATTCGCAATTCCGCGAGACCAACATATATAAATTTTTTTTTATAAGTTTGGGCTTTTAAAGTCCAGAACTTTTTTGCTCCACATGATACTATTTAATTTTCTTCTACGAAACTTTCTTGAATATAAGTTGATTACAAATCATCTTTTAATTTCTAAATTTAAAATATATCGGCCCATACCCATAGTTAAAATAATGTATATTTTAAACTGAAGCTGGCATTTATGAAAATCATTTAGAAAAATAATGAATATTATTTTTTACTGTGTTTATGGGCCATTGTTTCAAACTAAATTATATGAAATCAAGTCTGAGCATTTTAAGGTGTTTGGTTAGACAATCATCTAATTTTAATACAGTATTTCTCAATCGAATTTTAGCTCCGACGGACGCACAGTACTTTGTTCCTATACAAAAATAAGGTGAAACAATATTGTTCCAATGTTTAAAAATATTACTGTACTGTATACGTATCTAAATAAGTTACGTGTATGAAGAACCGACGCCGATAGACGTCGCTAAACTTGTCCTAATTTATAATTAAATTTTACAAGAAAAATTAAACTTAATTCATGTTCAAGGAAAAAAATTATTAAAAATTTATTTTAAAGAAGTACCACTATTTTTAAGTTAGATATCGGTAAAAAAAAATATTCATCTTTGATATGAGCCCACACTTTATTTAAAGTATGTATAAGGAATGCTCTGGAAGAATCTTAAAAAAATAAAAAAACTGGGTGAATACTTTTTTTAAATTTTCTATGCCGTTTAGTAAACCAAGTGTCCGGCATTGAAAACGTAAAACGAAAGAATTTTAAGAGTCGTTTTTAATAAGATTTCTGTTATAAAAAAATTTTATGGCAATTATTACACAAATAATGCTCTATTAACAGAATTTTTAAGCAAAAATTGTTAAAATTAATTTAAAAGTTTAATAGAAAGAACTGACAAAATCTTTCGCTCTACGTTTTCGATTTCCATGACAGCCCTAATTGACGTAAAAAAATTGAGGTTGGTATTGCAAAAAATATGAATATCGTCATTATTTACTTTAAATTTAAAAAAAACAACTGAGTGCACCGTTTGTTTTAGCTTTTATTAAAGAATATATGCTCCGTTGCCTTTACTATTGATGTAATAAAAAAAATTTACCAAATTTTGAATTTAAGTGTTATTTTTGGGCTTTTTCCGAATTTTTTAGCAAATATTGTAAAAATTAGTTTAAAAGTTTAATAGAAAGAACTGAAAAATTCTTTCGTTTTACGTTTCCGATTTCCATGACACCCCTGATTGACGTAAACAAATGAAGGTTGTTTTTGCAAAATATAAGAATATCGTCATTATTTACTTTAAATTTAAAAAAACAACTGAGTGCACCGTTTTTTTAGTTTTTATTAAATAATATATGCTCCGTTGCCTTTACTATTGATGTTAAGAAAAAAATTAACCACATTTTGAATTTAAGTGTTATTTTTGGGCTTTTTCCGGAACACCAAATTGTACTAGTTTTTTATACTTTTGTATGAAATATTTTAATTATGAAATATTTAGAAATACAAAAATCCACATGAGTGCAATTTTACATGTGAACGCGATTAGTTGTTGTGTGTTTTAATATTGTAACTCGTCTTTTATTATTCCTGGAGGATGGGGAAATATTGAAAAATAATAATGAATAAAATTGATTAAAAATCAATTGTGGCCTCGAGCTTGTTTTTTAACATAGGACTGATTATTAATCTACTCAAAAATCTCTTTCATTTAAATAGAATTACATTGGTGAGTATGTCAGGATACCTAACTCGTATTGTAAGGATGTTCAAAATTATATATTCTTAGAATAGTTCCTAAGACAAAATCCAATTGTTTCCCCCATTTTTCAATGAATGCACAAACAAGACATTCCAACGAACTTGTTTTAGTAAAAAAGTTTTGAACCCATTAAAAGGGTTCTGAAATATTTAGGAAACCTCTTCAAATCTTATCTTATTTGCTACATGTTTTAAATAGTACTCAAAATAGTTCTCATTTTCACATACACAAAACAACACATATAGTTAAGATCTCCACTGAGTAGTTTAGTATCTATCTCTCCTTTTCTTTTTGTTCACATTTAGGTATACGATAGCCATAATCAACAGAAATGTATTGAAATCAACAGAGCGAATTGATAACGTTCAAGACCACTTGGTTATTTTCATAGTTATACAAGCCATTTTCTTTAAACAACTCGTGTTGTGTGTGTTACTTGTGTTTTTAAATGCAGTGAGTATGAACGATTTGAATTGTGCGGCGCACATCAAAACGCATGTAGCATTTGTATTTTTGTATACGTATGTTGTGTGCAACTATTGGAAAAACCAAGTGTGAATTGACTTTTAATTTGATTTGCTAGCATGGTATAGATTCTTATTTAACTGACAATTTTATAAAATCTATCTTATCAGAGCGAGGACGGAACACTTATAATTTGGTGAAATAATTTTTCTTTGCTCCTATACAAATGGTCTTCTGAAATGGATTTTGGCCATCGCTTTAAAATATTAGATTCATAACATAACTCGGTCAAAGTTAATTTATATAAAAAGTAAGTAGCATATTCGGTTAACTACAGTATTTACCAAAAATTTTCAGAGTTTACCCTATTTGGGACACATAATTAAATTATTTTGTTACGAATCCTAAATGGGTCCTTTTTGTCGAATATTTATTGGGGTTCTTCGGTCAATGATGGATCAATTAGCCGAGCAATAACAGGTATTAGAGATGTTATCACCGACAAATGTTATATCAATGCCAAGATATTTAAAGAAGTTATGGAATAAAACTCTATTTAGAGAAGTGCAATTTTCAGGAGAGTTATGATCGTATATGGACCGATTTCGACAAAATTTAATAGGATGATTTAAAAAGCATATTCCAAAATAAAACATTGGTTAATAAGCACAAATACTCTATTTCAGAAAAAAGTTTGTATTGGGCCTATGTGAAATTATGGACCGATTCTCAGTGATTCTGATTCGATCGGTTTACGTAAAGGTGGGTCTAGGACCAATTATTTTAGTTAAGTGGTAAATTATGAACCAATCATCCATCAACATTTCCACAAAATAAAAATTTCCATTATCTTTTTTAAAAAATATTAAAATTTCCAAACAAATTTGTAAGTCTCTTATGCATACTATGAGCTTATGCGTGTGCTATTTTTACAAAATTTTTTATGAAAGTAAATATTTTTTTTATAAATTGTATATCATAATAGACATTAGGATATGTGCTATTTTAATCTTCCTAAATTCATTGTCTTTTCGCATTTTATAAAGTAAAACCTTCTTGCAGAATCGCCTTTTTCGAATTTACTTATGGAAAGGGCATTATTAAGTCGGTCTTTTGTTGTAATCCCTATACACATGAACACTTGTGTGACTATTTTTTTTAAACATAATTTTATATTCTAGGATATACAAAAAATGAACACATATTTACGTTTGTAAAGTTATTTCTATATGACTGCAAATGTATGTCATAAGAAAATAAAAACTTTATTTAAGTTGTCGGTTTTGTTTTTCAGTTTCTAATATTTTTTCCATAAACGTTTTAGGCAAAAGCATTTGTCCTGAATTGTGTAGATCAACTGCTTGTATAAATGTTTTTTGTTTTTTTTTTAATAGACATACAATTGAAAATAGTGTGCATAATATAAATACCTTGTAGGAAATGTTAATAGTGTAACTTTACTGATATACTATTAACTTTGTCCCATGTACTACTGATCAACTGTAGACCAGAGAATGCTTTGTGCTCTTGTCACTGAATGTTCACTACTGACTAGGTAGTTCTTGTGGAGACTCTGAAGCCAGATATTTACTATTACATACATAATAATAGTTCTAGTCAACATTTCTTAAACTTTTTTGCAAAACCCCAATAAATTGTGTTGTTATTGTGTTGCCAGGCGTTTATTAACAAGATGAAAGTTAAGGTTTAAGAAATTTAAGAGTTTATTGAATAAAGGAAATAAAAGTTTTACAAAATGTTTTTTTAATTTTAAAACTATTAAACACATTTAAAGGTGAGGAAAGTTTTAGCATTATTTGGCAGCAAAACTAGTTTTGTTTAATTTTCCGAATATTAAAAAAAATATTGGAAAACAAGTAGACAAATATATGTTTTGCGAAAAATTCGTTTTGTAGCCAAATATAAATAAAAACATTAGCTTTGTACAGACAGATCATAAAATATTGCCGGTTAAAAGTTATAAATTGCCTTACGAACGTGGTAATTAGCAATTTGTATCTTATAACGTTGCCAGAAAAATCATTGTCAGTTTTTTGTAAGACTGCTAGCTGAGAACAATATTGTCAGACATCTGAGAATTGCGTAAATACCCTTAGTTGCCATTGTAAGACGTTGTTAGCTGATTTTTTTTTTGCCAAGTGTGCGAAATTTATGCATCTGATAATAGCAACATTGTCAGAGACATTTTTCTATTGGCATCACTTCCCACACCAGTTTTTAAAGAAAAAGAAAATGATTTTATTTATTTTTTTAATAAGAGTTACAAATACAATTGCAAATATTATTCTAACTTAATTAATCGAGCAATAGTTACGTATACCTTGAGCCTGTCGTAGTGAAACAAACCAGAGTCTCTGGCGGGAATCGAACCCGCAACCCCCGCACTGATAGATTAGCTCACTACCAACTAGCCTACCGCTGCAACATAAATAAAATGCAGTGTTTAAATTTTCAATAAAATTAAAAATGAAGAAAGAAGACAACGAATATTAAGTTGTGTGTTGTGTTGAATCAGTGCATACAAAATGGATAGTGGCCGCGATTTACCTGATGTGGATATAAATCATGGATACTGCAGAAGCGATTGCAGATTTCACCCAATCGAAGTGCCACCAATTTCGCGAACGCTTATAGCAAATTCTTTGTGAATGGTAATGTCTAAACACAGATCTGGCTATTTTTGCTATTCATTTTTCTGATAACTGTGTGAACTCACAATTTTTTGACTGACTTTGTTTTCAGATAAATTTATTATCAGAATATCGTCTGGCAATGAAATTGTGTGAACTGAAAATTGATTGGCAATTTTTGTTGTCATTAGGAGCACATAATGTGGTACAAAAGGAGCAGGTTTTATATATGAATTCATGCCTCAAAACGCTTTAAACCTGCAGATGGGATGCCTGAATTTTGTATGGGGATTCCTGGTTTGGAGGACTATTTTCTGCCGACAGTAAGCGCTTTTTTTTAACATGCAAACATAACACTACTAAAGTGCTTTTTTTAAAAGCTAACTATATTAACATATTCGTTAATGTTTTGCTTTTACTTGTTTAAATGCCTTTTTTCAATAATTTTCGTAAACCACTAAATAGCAGCTTTCTGTACATTTAATTCTTTATCATTTACTACTGTATAAAGCGGCTCACACACTTGCAATAAAAATGTTCAATTTTACGTATTGTACAAATATATCGCCAATGTGTATGGGATATTCGAAGATGGCACAATTTATTGGCAACAATCAAAAGACTTGATTTTTATTGCACAACGAAAAGAAAGTGATGTGTGTTGGCAACATTGTGCAATGCTGTTTATGTTATTCCTATAGGTTATGTTCTCCTTTTTATTGATTGAATGAAACCATTGTGCGACTTATTGCATAATATAACACAAAATCAAAATAATATGGCGAATATCATATACAATAATATTGCAAGTGTATGGGCCGCTTAAGATATCTCTTTTTGAAGCGCTCCATTTTGCACTTGTTCTCTTAATTGCTTCAAAAAGCCCAAATGTTTTTTGCTGGGATTGCTTGAATTGATTAATACTTAGGGACTGATTTCGTTTGCGAATTTGTATTCATCTGAAAAAAACGGTATAATTCGGAAACTGTTAATTTACATCAAACAAAATAGCGAGTTCTACTGGAGGGAGCAGATATTTCTATTACTCTCAAACACGAAACCAACTTTTTAGTTTTATCAAATTATTTAACATAAAAAATTATCTTGAATAATTTATTTATAGCTTTTTATTTAATCTCATTATTATTTCTTTTTTTTTAGCATAATGAAAGATTAAACTGCTGTTTACAAGAAAATAAATTTCTGTCCTAAGAAAATAAATGTGCGTCCTTTAGATATAAAACATGTTTATTTAGTTTTTATACCTTTTTCCTTAAATGAAAGCAAAAAGTGTCACGATGATAAAATTCATGAACCTTACAAAAAAGTTGACACTTTAAATTCACAAAACACTTAAAAACTTAGAAGAAGGAATCAGCTATAAACTTTATAATTTATACTGTGTATCATTTTAAAAATAACAAAGGTGATTACACTCCTGAATGTTTTAGAGTAAGAAACATTATTACAAAAAGTTTTTTTAAACTAAAAAGGGATTTTTTTGTATTATTATAAAGATACAAAGTTGCATTTAAGTTAATTTAAATATGTATGAAAATTAACGTTTTAATAAAGCAAATTATTAAATTTAAAAAATTCAAGTTAAATTAAATGTTTAAGACTTTAAAGGAACAGAGAGAAAGGTAGAGTTTTCATTCAAACTAAAATACTCCCTAAAAATCCCTGCCTACGAAGCCAATCGATATTTAGAAATTAAACTCTAAGAAAGACTTTTCTGGAGATTTATTAACGTGTTTAAGACCGGGACTTTAGAAAACACACACACACACGCAAATACGAGTTTGTTTAACTGGTCCAACTAATGTAGCCAGCACTCAGCCAAATCGTCCGTAACCTTAAACTGAAATGTTTGCTTGGCGTATGCCAGACAGAGAGACGGACAGGCAAAGTTAGATAGTTTTAGAAAGTGACTGATCAGTATACTAAAAAGTGGGTCTAGAACCAAAATTATTTGTTGCTACTAAAATCAATAACACGCACAATACCCTCTCTACGTATGGTGGTGTTCGTATTAAAAGAGACAAACTTAAAAATTATTAAGCATTAAGCTTTCTTTTTGAAAGAGTTGATGTTTTTATATGTGGAGAGGGTTATCTTTGTGTTTGCTGAAAAATAGCTTAAATCGGTTCATAAAAGCCCCCATACAGAATTCTTTGTTATTATTTATAGCAGAGCACAAGCAGATCATAGTAAATATACCCTCCACCACCACTGAGTTGAATGAGGGTATACAAAGTTTGTCTTTCCTTGTGAAACTTTTTAATTATTCATCTCAGAACCCATAAAATATTTCGTTAGCTAAAATGCAAAAAGGCGTACCTAAAAAATGTAAAATCGAGTTTTTGATTAATTACACCGGGGAACAGTCATTTTGCGGCCTGGAACTTTATTGCAAATTTTTACTAACTTGAGGTCGCTGATTTCGAATCAAATCTCAATCAGCTCGAGTTTTCGAGATATACCGTTATGTCAAAACTGAAAACGTTATGATAAACCGGCCAGTTAAAAAATTTGACAATAATATCATCTCTTAAGCCCTAATGACACCTACTTTTTTCGACTTTTAAAGATTTTGAAGAACAGAGCAAATATACTGTAATATAAAATGTTATCAATAGCAAAACAAAATTTGTAAATTCTTTTTGTTTATATTATTTTACGTAAACAACCATTACTCAGCCAATTTGTTGGTTTTCAAATGTTTAATTATTTTTCAAAGCTCACAATTACATCTTTAAAAAGAAAATTTTAATTTAAGATTTTGAAAATCGCTTAACCCTTCGATGTTCTGCAACATTAGTACCACTAAAAGCATCACATGGTCTAGCCAGACCACGATTAAAATCCCCAGGCAAATAAGTAAACTAAACAAAATTACTTATTTTTGTTATTTTAAAATAAATAAATCAGTATTTTTTTAATATAATTGTAAAATATTGAAATTATTCCGTTGAACAATCATTGCAAATATACGTTTTTGTCTCTCTGCTATGTTGAAGACATATAGCTTTGATTTTGGTTTTACAAATAACGCACAACGGACAGTAATAAGTCGAATTTGACGGGTAAGGTACCGCTTTTGGTCCTGTAATGTATTTTAAAGGTAGTTGTGGTCCAGCTAGACCATGAGGTGCACTTAGAGAACTTTTTCTTGTGGGAGGGTCAGACAATTTCTTAAACTTTTAATTTTTGGAAAAAAGTAAAAAAAAGATTGGTACCTGTAAATTAAAAATGCGAGATGATGAAGAAAAACGGAGAGTTCTAGACCGCATAAAAAAAGTTCAATTTCGTTCCCTTGTGTTATTATGAATACCATTAAAATACATGCCTTGGCAAATTTTTACACTTTTGCGATCAATCATGACGCTTTTGTTTAACTAAAAAGAAAGGGACGAAACGACAATTGTGTTAATTCGATAGTAGCAAAACGACGTTATTACAAGTTGTTTTTTAACAAAGTATAATGAAATGGGTTTCTTAGAAAATTCAATGCATTTTTTTTACATGTTTATAGTTTTCATTTTTAAAACTTACGACTTTTTTCATTTTAGCTAACGATATATATTCTGGCTCCTTGAGTAAAGCTAAGCCGATTAAGCCATGTCCGTCTGTTAAAAACGCGCTTACTTTAGAAAAGCTCAATAGTAAAGAAAAATCTTGGTATCAAAATGCTTCCAGTTATCATAAGCAGTTTGGGATTGAATGAGAGTTATTAGCCCAAATGTGGAACCAACGCCCAAAAAATGTATTATCTTGTCACAAAAACTAACTAAATGGTGGTATAATGCACGGATTGGTATTAAATTTTGCACAAATTCGTAATGTGTATATGACTATAAATCGGTTCATACACTCACAATATTCTGTACGTAAAATTAACTGAAATTGTAATATAAAATAAATGAAAGTTCAATTAAAAACCGGTCTACCTATTTTTCATTTATTTTTAACAAAAAGTTCATTTAATTTTTACTGTCAAAAATTCAACACCATATTCCGTAAAATCAAATAAATATTCAGTTATTTTGTAAAATTTTACTGTCAAAAATTCAACACCATATTCAGTAAAAACGATTAAATGTTCAGTTATTTATTAAAATTTTACTGTCAATTTTTTACTGTCAAATTGACCCCATATTCAGTAAAAACAATTAAATATTCAGTTATTTTATTAAATTTTCGTTTACTCCACAAATGAGCCGAATTTCTAAAAAATACCAGACAGACACCTGTCCGCTTGTTTTTCTTATAAGCGAGAGAGGGAGAATATTTTTATTTACTTACCCAGTTACACACGTTTGTTTTACTTTTGTTGTACTGACCACGTTGTTTACAGAAGAACTCTCAATTATTAGACACCAGCAGCATGACCGATATGGCTTCGAAATTATTTTACTTTTAAAATTTGATGTATTTAACTAAATTATTTTAACAAATAGCAAATGGGTATTGCTTACACAAAACAAGCAATTCATTTTTTATAGATAAGTAAAAATTAATTTTTGGTAGTAAAATTATATAAAATAACTGAATATTTAATTGTTTTTACTGAATATGGTGTTAAATTTTTGGCAGTAAAATTTTAAAAAATAACTGCATATTTATTTGTTTTTGCGGAATATGTAGTTAATTTTTTGACAATTAATTTATAAAAGATAACTGAATATTGATTTGTTTTTACGGCATTCGCGGTTGAATTTTTGACAGTAAAAATTAAATGAACTTTTCGTTGCTTTAAATTACATTTTTATTTACTTTAACATAAAGAAGAATTTAACTCAATCAACGGACAATATTAACTGCAACTGAAAATCCGTATTAATATGCCCTTAGTTTTTTGAATAACTGTCTGAATCAGTTAAAAATAAATTTGCTTGGAATTTTAAATGTTTATTTATTTAAGAATGACTGAGCGGAATATTTCTGAAATAAACTACAGTCCATTACTGTAATAATATTGTGAGTGTACTTTACCATAGGTCCCATATAAAGCCTGCACTCGAAAAACAGCTTAGTATGCATAAAGCCGTAAAAACTGAGGCTATTGTAAACAAGTTTCATACGTCACGGTTGTAAAGGACTTAAAATCACACTGTTAAATTTCGTGGACATCGATCCATAATTTACCATAGGCCCCATATAAAGCCTGGTCTCGGAATAGAGTTTAGTAAGCCTAAACCCGTAACAAATAACGCTACTACATTTGGTGTCACATGTGTAGGCATAAACCAGATTTCGATTATTTAATAATTAATAGACATATAAATGCCCGACGCCTGAACTATTCTTACTATCGGTCTAGCCGAATATAGAACTTGTCTGTTTATACAGAAATATATACATTTTTTGAAGGTAGTTGTTTCACATTTGGGTCCATAATTCGTTTGTTTCTAAGCCAATTGCGCTGGAATTTAATCACATACATCTTAAGACAACTAAAACAGATCTGGCAACAAAATTGTCTATTGAGTCTTTCGGAAGGGATCGTGTTTTTATAGTAACTCAAGGTACTCCTAAAATTTTCTAATTGTCTTACAAGTTTAATAATAAATTAAATTAATAATTCAATAAGTCATAAATCTCTTAAAAATGCTACAGTAAAGATCAATGGTTCTTAATTCTTTTGAAGAAACATTTTTAAGAGTTTCGTTTTATTTTTCTGAAGAGGACAATATAATAATTTTTAAGTGTTGTTAAAAGTGGTTAGCCATATCTCACGACGAACCAGCAACTGTAAGAAAAATTAAAAAAATTGACTATGTAAAAATTATAGTTTAAAAAACAAAATAACTGCATATTTATTTAAAATATATTCAATTTTTTTAGTAACAATAGTATTTTTTTGCTGTCACATACATACATATCGCTCATTTGCTGCAACGTCGTCGTATCACGAAAAAATATATTTCAAAGTAAAGGTGTCTAAAGTTTTCAAATTGTCCGTACCGCTTAGAAAATCAAACGACACATTCACTTTAAACGATTAAAGTATAAAACTTAAAGAGAAGAATTTTAAACGCAATATAGTAATAAGCATGGCGAAAAATCTGCATAACTAAAACTTAGATTTAATTTTTTGCGATATGACGACATTGTAGCAAACGAGTACATAATATTTTTTTTTATTTTTGAATATACACAAATTTTGCACGCAGTAGTTTTTGGAGCAGAAACACTAGTGAATTCATAAAATTAAAAGTTGTTATTGGCGGTATTGTTAAATAATAAATAAGGTTGCAGTAGCTAAAATTGTGTATTTGCTGTGGTGTTTGGTTTACAGCGACTAAATTTCAGTTAACCAACTTAAATATTAGCTTAAATATAGTTTTTAATATAACCAATTATTCATAAGATTATTTTTTGTTGAAGTACAAAAGACGGTTATAAATTTCTGTTCAATAATTACCAGCCGAAAATAAAAATAAAACGTCCTTAATTTTCTTTAAGAACTCAAAATTTCCGTAAACCTGACCATTTTAATTCAAAATCTGTTTTTAAACTGAAAATCGCAAAAAATAAATTAATTAAACAGTTGCGGGTTTTATTTCCGCCAGGGATCCTGGTCTGTTTCAGTACAAAAGGCTGAGTGTCTGCGGTACTATTGCTCGGTAATTTGAGTAAAGATATAATTTGCAATTGGCTTTGTAACATTGCTGCGGGAAATTAATGTCAATTGTTCCAACAGACTGGTCCTGGGATTTGTAAAAATAGAACAAGTTCAAAAAGGAAGAAGTCATGACCAGTGAAAGGAGAACCAATTATTTAACTGGTATATGAACAACAAAAAGGTAAAAACAGTAATTCGAATTACAGTTTTAGTCGTCACCGATTGTGTGAAACATTTATTTTGGGACTTTCTAAAATGTGGTTCTTAAATTAACTTCTAGGATTTGTTTTATTGAAATTAATTTATGTTATACAATTTCCAATGTATAGTCATAGTGTATTTCTAGATTTATTAGACCATATTGGCTAGTAATTAATTTAAATATGTTTAATAAATAAATATATAATACTACTTTGTAATAACTAACACTTAACACGTCGATAAAGAACAAATGGTCAAATGGTGTCAATTGACCCCCACCAATGGCAACCGCATATAAAAGTGATAGGGCATATTCATATAACCGGTCTCTACCCCCAAAGACCAACTACGGGACTACTGTGGTGTCAGTTCGCTTCCCTCTAGGGATTTTATAAGCGAATAGAGTGCTATCATTGAAACGAATAGAGTGATATCTCGATAATACGAATAATTACATTTTTTGAAAGATTATGTTTAACATAAATACAAATAATTATTATGTTCTGATTATGTTTCACTGTTACTGTTTTTTCATTTAGTATGAAATTGAATAGTGTAAAAATTGTCTTGTGTCGCGTGTTCTAAATTTGTACCTTAAAAATTTTTAAATGAAAAGAAATCAAAAATAACCAAATTACTTTAAGAAATTAGTTAAAAATTATCAAAGCCAGTGAAAGTAGAAAATCTCTACCTGCAATTTGTAGAAAGTATGGATTATCTAAGTCAGCCACATGCACTGTAAGAAAACAGAGGACTCAACTTTAAACAAACAAATTTTATACTTTAACTGCAGTGTTCAAAAAAAATATTTGAAATGCAAAATTTTCATACACATTTTACTAACAATACAATTGAAATCCATTTAAATTTTTTATGAATACGACAGTAAGTGAATATTTACACACATATTTATTGAAAACAAAAAGAAACTTAGGTTTTTTATTATTTTTTTTTGTCGTCCCCTTAATATAACAATAGCGTATGTGCTCATACGCTATTATTTTTTTTATTGCATATTTAGAATCTCCATCATTGATTCTATGTCTGGTCAAAATTTCGTCAAATTCTACTTCAAAAAAGTGGGTCAAAATTTCGTTGGAAAAAATAGTGTATAATTTCTTGTTAAAAATTTTCCTTCAATAAGTGTTTAAGCTCATATGCGCTATTTTACTTGAATTTGCTACTCCAAAATTGTTAAAAGAATAATAGTGTATACGCATTATACTCAATTTTAGTCTGTAGAAAAAAAATAGAATTTATAAAAACTTTAACTCATAAAATAGCTTATAATAATATACACTATTGTGTGAGAAATAGTTTCATTCCGACCATCTAAAGGTGCATGATCTCCAAAATTTGTGCAAGAAGAATGTAATTCGTCGCGGCTCGCAGTAATTTTTTTTTATAACTTAGATGCGCCAGATAAAGCAGAGGAAGAGAAAGAAGACGAATGAACTTCTAGTTATTTTTGATTTACGCAATGTATACCTTAATTTGTCATAATTTTTTGTTTTTAATAACCCAAATTGAAAAGTAATGAATATATGCCACTGAATTAACAAAACTATGAATTAATCACTGTTTTATAATGTTACAAATTGATATTTTTGAGATCAAATATTTTAATAAAAATAGTGTATCAGATTCATCATACGAATTCCTTAAAAAATAAAATAGCCTATATGGCTATTCGTCGAAAAATGCAATAAGAAGAATTTTTATTTACCGCGATATTGAGGTTTTAATAGACAAAACTTTAAACACGATTTTCTCAAAACTCCAAAAAAATTATACGCTATTGTTATATTGAGGGGACGATGTGTTTTATTTTACACAACAGAAGGAAAAAACTATAGTCTAAAAAAACCAACTTTCCAACATTACAAAAAGACCTGACATTATATGATTCGTACTATTAGACGACCACTGTATAGTTAAATTGCTGCTGTGAACGATTTTCGGTTATATCAGATGAAATCAAGAGCGAACGTGTGAAAGCATAAAAATTAAAAGTAGCTTAAGAGATAAAAAGAAAAATAGACATATCGAGGTTGTTCTGGATTTCCAAAATATTCATTACGACTTGCTTTGATTCCACTGCAAAAATTAAAAAAGCCAAACAAAATTATGCTTAATGTTTTGTTTCTTATTAATTTTTAAAATGGAATATATTATCCGATTTGCTTTTAAGTAAGATATCATTTAAGGCTTCCTATCCTACATTAAGGTTTTATAACCCACTTTAAGTTTAAACTTTTCGAACAAACTACGAAATGGATGATCTGTTTAGGAAGCTATGTCGTCCTTTTAATGAAACATTAAAATTTATAAATATTTCTTTATATGTTGAAGTCTAACAACTTAATATTAATTAAAGTTAAAAGTCTGGTAGTTAAATTATATAAAATAACTGAATACTCCTTTCTTTTAACTGAATTTACAGTTAATTTTTGATAGTTAATTCATCGACCATAAATAATGGTTATTTTTTTAAAGGTTGCTAGAAAATTCCTTTTATTTGCATTTGGTTATTTTCAACAATAATCGTAACATATATTTTATTTTTGGCTATCGTAACCAAATAAAGTAAAAAAAATTTTTTTTGTTTACCATTACTTCAACCCAAAATATATACCAATTTGCATATGCCTACAAGATTTTTCTAAATTTTTCCATTTGCATTCACATTTATGTGCTGTTTAACAACACAAGTGAACGTGTAGTCAAATTTATATAAGTAGCAATCAATTTTTGAGCACATATTTATTCGTATATTCAATGATAATTGTTTTTTTTACTCTCGGAAGGGAAGTAGCAGAAAATTATGGAAAACGGCATCTGAGCACCGCATAACGTGTGCCTGGTGCTACTGATATAATATTCTCTGCTGAAGCTCCAAGCCATTCAACAACACCTTCGGTTTTAATATTTTCATCTAATATGGATGAAGCGCAATTATCTGAGTCACTTTCATTTAGAATTTCAACAATAACACTGCTGTGCAAATTTAGTTGATTTTCCATTTTTTTCTCCTGTAGAAAGTTAACAGATAAAAGAATAATCACAAACTGGAGAGGATTTGGGAATTACAATATTATTACATCGTTCATAAATTATTTCTAAAGTCTGAGCAAATAGTCTTATATCTAATTACTTATGAACAAAACAAAGTAGACCAAAATGGTCCCTGACCTAAGATTTGTAAGTTTTTGTTAACCTAACAGTATTCATAAAGATATTTTAAATTTAATAAAGGTTTACAAAACAGATTTTGAATACGGGGAAAGATGTGTAACGAAAAACTCTTAAACACTCATCAATTATTTAAAAACTGCCACTTACGTTACAAAAGCCTATATTAGCACAGAAATATTGATTCTAGATTAGGATTTTATTTAATTGCAGATTTAAAACTGCATTGACGATTGAAAACGTTCGTTTATTTAAATTTTGGTATTATATTAAAAATTGTAAGTTTGCACTTTCTTCTTTCTGATTTTTTAACAATATTTAAATGTGGTAAACGTTTTAAAGGGCTGAAAACAATTAAAGCAAATCTCGAACCGCAAGATAATGTAATGATCAGCATAATATGATATGGTTATTGAATACACCCGAGTTGTCCTTCTATTTAAGACCCGTTTGTACACGCAAAAAAACATGGTTGATGCAATCACAATCGCTAACTTTCACTGTCAAACACGTCTGAAGTAACAATATATGTTCAGACATAATGTTTTTTAACTATTATTGCTTCAAACATATTATTATGCTCAGAAGAAAAACGCAACCGTTCTATGCAACCATGTTTCTATATTTCCCAAAACCATGCAAATTGTCTATTTTAACATGTTATATGGTTCTCACAATAAAAACCAATAACAATTTGTTTCTAAAAAAAATCATTTTTTATTAAA
This sequence comes from Pollenia labialis, assembly GCA_949318255.1. NCBI lineage: Eukaryota > Metazoa > Arthropoda > Insecta > Diptera > Polleniidae > Pollenia > Pollenia labialis. The sequence goes on from OX439141.1 coordinate 121,183,823, forward strand.
ACTACAAATGTAAAGCATATATTAAAAAATAAAATTAAATACATATGTATATATAATGGCCGTTTTCTCACTACGCATTTATTTTTTTCCCAATGAAAAAGTGCACATTAAAGAAATTTGGCTTTCTCAATGTCTCATTTGCTTTTATTCTGTCGCAAAGCTAACCACACCCAGAGAAAAAACATGTATAAATATGGTCACTAAATCCAAAATCCATAAAAAATCCTGGGATTCCAGACTTAAATTTTAATAATAGTAGTATTCGGGATTTCGGGATTGGCATCCCTAGTTGTGACCACTTATTTATCATGTTTTCTCTGCGTGTAGTACACCCATAAGTTCTCCACCCTAGACTTAAACTGTGTGCTACCGAACTCTCAAAATTCATCAAAATTACATAATTCATTTAGAAACGTCACATTTATTCCCCCTCTTTTTTTCTTAATATTCTTAACTGTATACTGCATAATTATTTTCATTCAAATAATTTTTCTTAAGCTCAAACTACAATATAAAAAAAGGAACTGAAATATTTTCCACCAAAAGTTCAAAGCACAAACAAACTCAACAGCACCATATTGTGGACATAATTAAAAAATATTTTATGTCCACTTGTTAAACGTTTATAACGTGCAAAAACAAACACTTAATTACTTTAATATAACAATTGAATTAACTTAATTAAGTCGCACATTAAAAATACTGTAAAATTATTTGCATTACTTTTAAGAGTTTAATTCCACATAATGTTTTGCCCACAGTATTGTGGTGAACTAATTAGTATGCTTTTTAGTGGCTGTAGCTACAAGTGTGTGTTGTACTTTTGTTAGAACTCTATTTCCAACTGTCCTTAAAGAGTAGTAGATGTTAGAACTTGGTGTTCTTTAATGTGTTAAGTTGTTTTTTAGTGAATCATAAAATACAGGACTTGAATTAATATATGTAACTGTTTAATAGCTGATAAATCAGTGAATTCCTAAAAGCTGGTTAAGTTGGACTAAACTCAAAGTTAATTGTAGTTTAAACTCAACAGCTGTTAATGAATGCATTTATATATAAAATGTAGTTAAAAAATAATTATGAGGCAACACTTCGATAAGTGTTTTCAAATTCATACACATACTTAGGTAGTTTAGTTAGCGAAGCCGTTGCTGTTTCCATGGAAACTATGACACTGGACGTTATGACATTCCACCTTTTATAACTACTACTAGAAACTTTAGATATTAAACCAAAAAAATTTAGTTTTTTGATGATCCCTGATGTAGTCTTTAAGCCACTGCCATTCAAATTTTTTATAGTTTTATCAAAAGCCAATCTTTTGCTTTTAGTTTGTGCAAACAAGCCAATCCCTTATATTGAATATTTTTTATTTTTTGATAGCAAAAACTTAAAATAATTATTTCGTCTCTTGCTTTTTTACTTTTACCTATAAGAAGAGTCAGTTAAAGAAGGTAAATCTAAGAAAAATCGTAAAATCAAATATGGAAAATTCTTCCCTCTCTGAGAATAACAAAAATACTGATTAAAAAAAACAAGCATAACGAAAAAGCTGCACAGATAAATATCAACAGCAGCTGAAGTATGTATGTGCGAATAATAGCCGAAGTAAAAGGTTATAACCGCCGACATAATCAGTAGTGTTTATACATACACACGTGTACATAATATACTTTTTAAATCAACTGTTGTTGCTTTTTATACAAAATTTAACAAAGGCAAAGCAAACAAATGTTTAACTTTGATTTAATTCTTATGTTGTACGGTAAACAAAAATAAATTTCTTTTGTTTTTGTTTTGCATGCAATTAATAATAAACTTTTAGGGGTTTGTATATCTTTGTTAATATGTGCTCTTATAAAAATATTGTTTAAGGGTTTTGAAGTTGTCGCTTTAAAGTCTCGCAATTGTACAAACAGTAAATTTTTACCCAATCGCAAATGATATGCCAAAAATCGTATAATAATTGATTTACACAAGCTTCGTAAATTCGCCTAACAATTTTGACTTGCAAAATTGCGCTGATTGAATTGTTTTGTCAGAAATATCATAACATTTAATAACATTTAATCAATCTACCACTGAATGTTAGTGACAAATAATACAGTTTTTCGAAAAGGGTAAAATTTCACCAGAGGGACTTTAAAGGAATTCTTTGAATAGTTTTGTAATATTTAAATTAGAGTTTTTCTTTTCCCGGACTTTTACATTTCCCGGGAAAGCGGGATTTATTTTTCAATTTCCCGGGATCCCGGGAATTCCCGCTCAATATAAATCAAAATAAACAAAAAACATTTCCTGAGATCAATTAAATAAGTTTTAAAAAACATTCAACTTTTTTATTTCTGTGGCAAAAAGGAAAAAGTGCTTAATAGCACCTTAAAATCTTCATGTTCAAAAGTTCAAAATTTCATTTATTTTTAAGATTTTTGAGGAAGTTGTAGCAAATTGACTTTTTGGTTATCTTTTTTCAATGTGCAACAACATTTTAACTTCCGATCTGTGACATTAGGAGTGTTTAGGAATTAAAATATATAAAAAACTATAACCGCAGAGAATTGCCACCTTTAAAGTTTTTAATTGTTCTCGTATACAATTTAAAAATAGACTTAATCACTTATTGTCACAGAATAGATTCAAGGCCAATAGCATTTATATAAAACCAAAAATGTTAAACTGTTCAAACAAATTATTACAAAATATTTCTGTTAAAATAGGATTTTAGTTCATAATAAGCATTTACAGAAGATTTCAATGATAAAACACGTTTCTTTTCTACGGATCTAGGTCTTTAAACAAATTAAATATTCTGTACATTTTTACTCTTCTACTTTCAAAATTTTAAAGCATTAAACATTTCTTTGACGTTGGGCAAAAATGTCTTTAATTAAAAAAAAAAATCCCGGGAATTCCCGTACAAATTTCCCGGGATTTTTTCCCCAAAAATTGAGCGGGATCCCGGGATTTTTATCCCGGGAAATCCCGTATGAAAAACGCTAGTTTAAATATACAAAATATGCTTTACCGTTTGTTTATTATGAAAGATATCAAAAGGGTGAAAATTCACCCGAAGATCGTGTTTGTATTGACGTTTCTAACAAACTGATATAAATTAATTAAAATTACACAAGTTTAAAAGGGGCTTCATGAAAGGAGTCTCGCAAGTCTACCCATTTGCACAAATAACCATTTTTAATGAAAACTTCTATAGTACTATTAAGCAACAATTTTATATATTTTGTTTTTAAAACAACATATTTATTTACACAAACATAAAATTTATTTTAATTTTTTATTAACATGTGCAACAATTTTTAAGCTTTTTAGGCAATAAAATATAAAGGGTTCTTTACACTATAATACTCTGTATTAAGAAATGTCAAAAAATCAATTAATATGTAAACGTGTGATAGTGTGAATGCAATGTGCTTTGAAAATGCCAAGTATTATGATTAAAATTTGACATTTTATACAACATCATTGTTTTCTGAAATTTCCCTAAACAATAATAATTTTAATTTACTCCTGGATGCATTTTAACAAAAGAAAATTAATATGGGTAAACTTGATTTTATTAATTTAAAAAATTATTAATTACGGAGTGACTTTAACGAATTTGTTATTCTCTATTTTAAATAAACGAATTTTTTGGTTTAGAAATATTGACGACAAATATCGGTCAAATATAAGAACGTCAAGTTGAAATTTTTTTGAAATTAATAAAAAATATAAAATAAATTTGCTTGTAAAAAATTTATTTTTAATATTGCTTATATTTCTTAACAAATATGTTGCCTAACCCACTCTAGCACAACATTCTGCTCTTACTTTTTATACCCACACAACTGTGTATGAAAAAGGTATTATATGCTTGTGCAAATGTGTGTAACACATTTAAATATAGGTTCTTGACCCACCTTTTAGTATACCGATTGACACAGGATCAATTTTAGAATTCATCTAACGAGGTTCGTCCTTCTATCAGGCTGGCTGGTTGTCTGTATAATAAAACCTTGTGCGCAAATTACAGGTCGCGATTTTGGAAATAAATTGATTAAACTTGGCACATATGCGTTTATTGTCACAAGGTCGAAGCCTTTTCAAAAGCGCAGAAGCTGTTTTATATACATTTGGGTTTAATTAGGTCCAAAAATATTTAGTTGTAATATTATGTTGTAAAATTGAATTGAATGGAAAATCAGCAGAACAAATTTAATTAGAATCGGTCCATATTTGACCACAGCTCTCACACGAATACACTTATATTAAGTTACCTCAGAAGCTATTACTATGTTATCTTAGAGTTGTAATCATAGTTATAGTAGTAGATATTAAGTTAAAATTTGGCACAAAAATCTCTTATGTTAATCTTAACCTCACTACATACTCATTTTCGCGGAAATATAATCGCCCAAATACTGTAATGTAGGGTCGGGCTTGATCGACAATACTTTCTTAATTTTTTTGTGTTAAAAATTGACTTCCTTGCTCTATATTTTTAATCTTTTAACCGTACATTTATTAACGTTATTATTTAACAAGAACTTTTTTTGTGTCGTTAGCTATCGACATTATTTGCCGATAAAAATTGTTAAAATTTCATTACAGAATAGCTATTAACGACAATTATCGTTAGCTAACGAATTTGACTGCTTAACGACAATTTTTTGTCGTTAAAAATTTACAGAATTTCAGTACAGAAACAGTGTAATCTCTCTTAACGAATACACAAACCATCATGCCTTTATTATATATATTTTGTTATTTTTAAACAAATAACAAAGTATGAACTTGTTATGTAACAAATTACCATAATACAAACATTTTTTTATTTTACAAATTCTTGTTCAAAACAAATTTATATTCGCATAATTTTTGGCTTCCAAAATATTGTATGTTTAAATAAAAAAATTATAAAAAGTAACAAAACATTGTAAGTTTTATATCATTTAAATTCGCTGATTCTTTGGTGCAATATACAACAAATAGTCGCATATTAGCCAGGAGCGTTTTTAGCACAATTGTGAAAACATAGTCAAGCAATGATTCAAAAAAACTGTTATTTAAACTATAACCCATAAAAACATTCTCTGTGTATAACGCTCTTCTATTATATGTGAATTTTTTTTATTAAAAATTGTACAAATTGTACCTGTATTTAACCCGTTTCTTATACGGTCAAACAAGAAGAGATTTGACAGCAAAATGCGGTTACACTTTTCCTTTTATTTGGTGTGGCAGATTTTCCAAATATTTACCAAAAACGTGTTACTATAACAGAATTAATTTTAGTTTCCATGACCAAAAATATAATTTTTGTTTATACATTGTTTTTAAATTTCTTTTGTAACACATCGAAATAATTATCATGAAAAATAAGTCAAATCAATATTAACATAATTAAATCCCTATATGTTTTTAAATGTTTTTTTTTTAAATACCACTTGTTTCCTTTACTGAAAGTGCACAACATTTACTCAAACTAAACAACCTAGTGATATAACGAATATAAATATTAAATATTCGCGAATACAAACGCGAATTTGTTTATATGTGCCAATATTCACCGAGTAACTATATGTACGAATTCGAATATCCAATTTGAAATTTAGCGCTACACGATATTTTTTGATAGAAAAAATCTCCCATTCTCGCTTATAACAATAAATTAGGAATAAAAATTCCGATGACTGAATTTGAAATTATTAGGTTCTTACCTGAAGGCCACTACTGTACCTTCTAAATCTGATACTTACATTATTATTTTTATTATTATCTAAAAGGCATACGCACCACAACCCAATATGTCTAATGTGCAGCCCAAGTGTTCACTGTAGTATATGAAGGCTACAAAAAAAGCTAGTTCTTAATGACCTGAAGTCATCAAGATAACTTCAAGGAATTGTTTGCATACTTATCAGCGTGACCAGATCTTAAAACTGTTAACAGCTTAATCTTTTATTTAACAAGGCCAGAAAAAAATAAAAATGGTTTAAGAAAATCCTAAAAATTTCAAGATTTTCGCTAACAATTTATTAAAAGTATGTTATGAAATTTTATTAAAAACTACATAAGTTTAAGAAACCCAATTTAAACAAAATTTAAAAATGATTAATATTTTAAAAAATTAAGGCTGCCCACAATACTCCAAACCAAGCCATTTTATCTCTATGATTTGCTCTGATTTAAAAGATTCTATAAAAATAAATTTTAGGCCATTTTATTTCTTAAAGTTTATTTTTTCAGCAGTTTACAGCAAAACTTTGTTATTTCGTAAGAATAACATGAAATGCCTAAACATTTACACTATATAATTTTTATCTTCAGATCATTTAATTCAATTCTTATATTAAAATGTAAAATTTCCTTATACTTTTTACGTAATAAAAAATGGAAAATAATTTTTATAATCAACATTTCTTAGATTCCCTAAATGATTAAGTTTTTACAAAACGGTTAAGACGGTTCTTAAGAAAAAAGTAATACATTTTCATATAAAAATTTTTTTGAGTGCAACTATTTGTAATCAAAGTTATAATATTTATAAATATAGTTCAGCTTATCAATAAAACTTTTCCTCAAAACTCTAAAATAAAGCTGCAAAAAATTTGGACTTCAAGAAAAATTCATGACAAAAGTACGGAAAAAACAGAAGTAAGGAAAAACATGTAAAATCAATAAAAATGGATAATCATTCAAAAAAGCAAATTTCGATCTACCAAAGGATAAAATACAATTTGGTTTAATGATTAATGTTTGACTATTGACGTCAGCAGTCGTCGATCGCTGCGAGTGTAAGACGGCAAATCCATCTGAGGCGATCGAGTGGTTGCGATCGAAACTTGTCATGTTAACCTCCCGGCCAGAGTTCGAGCCCCGGCAACGGTCAAGAATGAAAGATTATCAATAACAATTTTAATTAATTTTCATGTTGTAAAATTCTTTTCTTCATAAAAATAATTTAATGAAAACTAAATTTGATAAACTTGAGCCTTCCTAAAGAAATGCAAAAATGGTCACAGTGATACTTATACTTAAACACTTTTAGATTTCGTCTTTCTAACACTTGTTGCGCTTTACTGTGTTTCTCACAGTGTTAAGTAATGAATATCTAACTGTTAAGATTCCCACTCTTAAATATTGTATAATAAGCAGAACGAAAATATCGCTCCTCGTTTCTTTAAATGTACATCCATCGCAGTGAACGAATTTCTAATTTGTTTAATTGGATCAAAATTATCTTGATATTTCATTGATCCATTCCATTTGTCAATAATTTTCGTGCGATAATAATACAGTTGCCGCAAATTATAGTTAATCTAGGAATGCTAAAAATCAACTTGAGTAATTTTCATAAACTGTTTTTGTGGCGGCACAATACTTCTAATTTGTTTTTACTTTATTCAAAGAAGAGTTTATTTTGCGTTAAAGGCAAAAGGTTTTATTTGATTAAAAATTACACTGACTTACAGCCAAAAAATACCAAGAACGCCACATGCCTAGATAAGTTAATTGGGTCCTCCTGAACACGAAAAACGCTGTAATTTTTTTTCCTAAGTACCGTTTTTTAGATAACGGTACTTTTGTGTTTTTCGATTTATGGTCCCACTCAAACCCTTGTGGAGCCCAACCGAAAGACTTTCCCAATTAACTTATCTAGGCATGTGGCGTTCTTGGTATTTTTCCAAATTAAAAATATGTAAAGCAGTGTTATTAAAAATATAAATATTTTTTTTCAACATTTTTATTTTTTCGAATTTATTCTATGAGCTAAATTTCAGTTATGTATTTTATAAAGCTTTTTTGTAATAGTCCTATTCCTTTTATTTTTAGGAATGACTTTATACACTACCAGACTAATAGAATAAATTCGAAAAAATAAAAATGTTGAATATAATAAAGTATCCTATGAAAGGAAAAAATTCCCAGTTTCTATTTTTTTTCATTTTATGTATTTTTTAAACCTTTGTATTTTATTATACCCACACAACAATAGTGGAGAGGGTATTATGCATTTGTGCCTTAAAATAGTGGTCCTAGACCCACCTTAAGGTATACCGAGCTGCTCAGAATCACTTTTTGAGTCGAACTAACGATGTCCGTCCGGCTGGCTGGCTGAATGGCTGCCTATGTAACCTTGTGCGCAAAGTACAGGTCGCAGTGGCACAAGGACCAATCCTATTGAAAATAGGCTGAATCGTACGACCACGATAGGGGTACATTTTTTTCTCTCAGAAACTATCCAACCGATTTATTGAAATTTAAAACATAGATAGATCCACATCTATATGGACACATTAGCTATACAGTTTTTCAAAAATTGGACCACAAAGGTAGGTAGTGGGCAATTTCTGCCTCTCACAAACTTTCAAACCGATTTTCATGAAGTTAATAAACATAGATAAATCCATATTTATATGGACACATAAGCATGATGTGTTTTTAAATACTGTGGTGTAGTCTATCATATGGTCGGGCTTGACCGACTATACTTTCTTACTTGTTTTTTTTTTGTAATGTAATTACAAAATATTCGAGAAATATTTGCTTAAATTTGGCAAATACGAATGTCGTATAATAGGTAAATATTCGCCATTTCGAATACGAATATTAGTAGCATCACGTATGTAAACATAACAGCTATACCTACAGAAGAACGGAAATTTTTTCTAGCTGTCAAAAAAATTCTCTGCCCATACAATTTAAATAAAGCATACCGAAATAGCGCGGCGGCAACGCTTTGCAATTGGAAAATCCGATATTGACGGCACGTTTAGCAGTAAATTTGGCCGCTATTATAATTAAATAATGTCAACTTACCTTTTTTATTGTCAATCTAGAGGTTTCATCTGTATTTTTTATTTTTATAAACACAAAAAAACGAAACATTTTTTAAACGTTTACAAAAAAAACTCGCCGCTACTTTTTTATAAGGTAAAAGGAGTTTTTTTTAATTTTTCTTAAGTTATGCTATTGAAGTAAAACTAACATCCTACATAATATGGTTTATAGCCTACTAAAGAACCTTTGTCGAAAACCAAAAACATTCGGGAATTTTTTTTTTCTATAAATCAATGAGAATATGAAACCTATGTAATAATTATTTACTTGCATTATTGAATTAAACTTTTCTGTAAATATTAACAGATATTTCGTTATGTTATTTAAAGCGTGTTCGTAAGACATATTTTTCAAAAGAGCAACACCATTAGCTTTAAGAATACTTAATTTAATATAAATTTTATGTGAAAACCGAAGCCAGAAAATACCATTCGACAAGATTAATGGTTAAAATTTTACACATGTGACAGAATGACAAATTTACTTGTATTTATCGTAAGAACATTGTTTTAGTTATTAGAATTTTTAGCACGTATTCAACATGAATAAATTGAAATCTAAAATATATAAAGATGTACATAAATACGCTGGAAGTATCAACAATCTCAAAAAAAAATGTCTTACAATAAACGCAGTCACATCAGCGAGTAACAATGAAATATTAAAAGTAATCCATGAGACATTTTGTGAAACTTTCACAGAGATATTTAAGCGCATCTTTGAATAATGCAAATAAAGAAACAAACTTTAATTGTCTACAGTTTCAATAAAATCTCTCTTGAAATTCGCCCCATCTTTTACAAGTTAATTATAAAATATTATCCTAGTGTTGAAAAAAAACAAATTAGCCTACTAAAATTATTTTTCTGCTATTAAAAGCATAGCTTATCATACGGTCGAGGATGACTTATACTCAATTCACACGGGGGCGTTTACGACTTCGCTTTTTCTACGTCTTTTGTTGTTTGTTGGCAAACGGTAAAGAGAAGAAAAAGGGGTAAACAAAAAGACTCGGTTAATATTTTTTCTATCGTTTTTTATATTTCTCTTTAAACTTCTTCTTGTTACTTTTAATTATTTTTCTTACTTCTAAGTGTCAGATTGAAAATACAGTGAGACCTCGTTTATTCAAATCAGACGTTTTCTGGATTATCAAGTTTTGTTTTGTGTTTCTGATTTTATGTAAATATACAATGGAGTACTACGTAAATATTGAAATAATATGACGAAAATAGTAATTTTGTATTGAATTCGAATTACTGGTAATCAAGGCTCTTCAGTTAAAAAAATCATGCAAGCGAAAATCATCGTATGAACGTCTGGATTATCAAGTTTTGTTTTGTGTTTCTGATTTTATGTAAATATACAATGGAGTACTATGTAAATATTGAAATAATATGACAAAAATAGTAATTTTGAATTGAATTCGAATTACTGGTAATCAAGGCTCTACAGCAGTTACCGCTTGCCCGATGGGCAAGCTTTTACGAAAGAGCTTTTGTGCTTTCACACCGACGAGAGTAAACCAGCCAATCAGATCGCGGTGACAACAATGCTTGCTGCTTGCTTTGCAAAAAAAGAACAACAAATTGTAAGTACTTTGCAAACAAACAATAAAAAATTGTAAGAGTTTTGAAAGCTGTTTATCGAAAATTTAAATATCGAAGTATACTTCTCTACACTAATTAAAAAATGACATGCAACCAAAAATCATCGTATAAAGAAATAACGACGTCGTAAAAGCCCTCATGTGGATTGGGTGTTACATTAATTTCAGTGTTTTTTTTAATATATTAACTTGTTGCTGAATGAAAAATATTTTTTTTTTGGTTTTATACAAATATAAATATGACGAAGAGGATATTATGTTTTCGAGCTGTTATGTGCAATACATATAAATTATGGTTCTAGACCAATCTTTTGGTACAAAGAACATCCGTCTGGCTAGTTGACTGTCCATGTAAACCTTTTGCGCAAAGTACAGATCGTAATTTTGAAGAAAATTTTATGAAATTTAGTTAATACGTTTTAATTGCCATAAGGCAGGGTCCCAATGAAAAAGGTGAGAATCGGTCCATAATTCCAATTGGCCCCAATCAAACTTATTTTCTAATTAGAGTCGTTGTGCTCATAAACATAATAAGATGTTTGTTATAATTAACACCAATTTCTTTAAAAAAATTTTTTTGGAATCGGTTCATATTTGACCAAAGCTTTCTTACAAATCATCATCATCTTTTAGTGCTACAGCCCGATGTGGTATACTTTCTTTTTCCACTCGAATCTGTCGTGCTAGGCGTTATTCCAATCTGATATATTGGCATTCCTGCAATCTTCTTCGACCCCATTTATCCACCACGCCCTTGTATTGCCTCTTGCTTCTGTTCTTGTTCTGTATGGTGGCATTTATAAGTCTTCGTTGAGCTCTGTTCTGGAGCATTCTGGCTACGTGTCCAGCCCAGCGTGTTCTTTGGGCCTTTCTAATGAGAGCAGTTTGAGGCACATCTGTTGGACGGTTTCAAAATCTATAACTGCAATAGGTAGAAAACATGTTTGTGTTTTTCATATATACCTTTCTAGTAGTCCAATAAATAGACCATGTTTTAAATTTCCTTTAAATCTTTTGGATAGTTTCAGAGAGGCAGAAATTGCCCGCTATCTCACCTCGTGGTCCTATTTTTTAAAAATGTATAGCTACTGTGTCTAAGTAAGTAGGATCAATCGATGTTTAAAATTTATTAAAATCTTTGAGAGGCAAAAATTGCCACCTAACTCTCCTTGTGATCAAGTTTTGAAAAAATTTAAGCATAAAACTATCTTCAGGAAATTTCTTTTCTAATGAAACCGGTTTGGACCACAGCTGTTCGATGTTTTTATTGAAATCAGTGAGCTAGTTTAGGAGACACAGAAATTGTCCCCCAACGACCCTAGTTGTCCTTGTTTTGAAAAAATGTATAGCTCAAAACCATCTTCATGAAATTGCCTTTATAATGAAACCGGTTTGTAATTCATCATAACTTTGATTATATTGCCGACATCTCGGTTGCTTCTACTAAGGCATCCTTTGCCATCACGTTTTTGGCCGTATATTCTTTTTATAATTTTTCAAAGATTCTTAGTTTTTCTTCAGCTGCGAGAATCAGAGCCAATGTTTCACAGTTGTATGTTATAACTATTTTGTATAACTTTATTTTAAATGCGCGTGTTATCAGCTTCGAATTTAATACTGATCCTTTATAGAGAGGTTCATGTCATTGTTGTTGGTTATTTCAAGCTGTTTACTTATTCGAAGGTACATTTTTGAAGCGATTTTTATTGCTGAGCCCGCGTCTTGTGGTCACCTCCAACAAAACTATTTTTAAAGAAAATGTTTAACATATTATGTTAAACTATTTTTAAAGACAATTTTAAACATATTATGTAATTTAGCCATATTATTGTTATCGGTTAAAGAAGTCATCCATCGAGAATCCACCATATTATGGTTGCCTCTAAACATGTTATGGTTACATATGACAAACATTTGTTTTCAAATTTACAATAGCATTTTGCTCTTTTCCAAGAGCAGCATGTTATGGTTGAAAGTTTCAAACATATTTAAGTTATTGATAACCATAACATGTTCTGAGTCGACCATAATATGGTTGTGGCATCTTGATGGAGACCTACTTTAACCATAATAAGGTCGTTGATAACAACAAAATGGTTAAATAAAACATAATATGTTTAAATTTTTTTTTAAGAATAATTTTGTTGGAGGCGACTATATTTAAACATGTTTTTTCTCTGCATGTACTTAGTCCTTCTTTCATTTATCAGTAATCCAGTGTTTTTTGTTTCAGCTTCTTGAAGCTTTCTGCAGGTTCTAAACACTACCCGCTGTTAGAGCCATGTCGTCTGAATATGAGCACATTACTGTCGACCGTGTAAAAATGTGTTCTCCGCTAGCTAAAGATGATATTGCGCGGTTGAGACACAAATTAAAGATTGGTGTTAATAGCACCTTGTCTGACACCTGTTATACTTAATTCTTCCGTGAGTTTTTTTTCGTTAAGGAATTTTGCATGTTTTTTTTTTAGTGTGGGTAGTACCATTCTCATTAATTATCCTGGTATTACCACGATTATAAATATTATATCTACAGTTTTCTGCCTGTAAAATTCCTTACAAATACCACTTCTTAACATAGCTTTTAAAATTTGTCGAAAATAACTTTTATAATGACATAGTACATGGGTAGTGGCCCTTATTCCCAGCCATGAATCTTAGAGAGAAATAATTATAGTTTAAAAAAACTCGCGCACCACTCAATCGACTTAGACCCCAATACATGCTAGGAATCTATTAATTTGACTGACGGTTTCAAACCAGCAAGAAACTAGAACCACGATGGGAATCTCCGAAACTATCTAAGAGATGTTAATAATATTTAAAATATAGATATATCCCATTTTAGATTCACGCTTAAGCTATTTATAATTCAAAAATAGGACTACCAGGGAAGTGAGCGAGGTAGCACCGGCTCGGTATCCGGCTATGAATATTACATATTTTATTCCATTGCTCTTGTGCTCTTAGGTATAGAATTAACCGTAAAAAAGCCCATCCCTTCATTCACTTAAAATGAATGGATCTCATATACATGTAATTTAACGAGGGTCGAAAAAATGTTGTGGTACTGCATATTCTTACTGGCTTTTATGTGATTCTGAATGAATTTGTTGTTGAATTTATTATATGTTGTATGATTTGAATATTCTTTAGTACTAAAAAATTTACTAGAATTTCGCGCTGTTTAAAAAAGAGATATAAAAATTAAATAAAAATTCGTAATGGCATTAAAAATATAATGACATCTATTTATTGACCATTTGCTGATGAACAACAGAATTTCATAATAATTAAATTGTTTGTTTGTATCGATTATTTACTTAAATATAAACAAACAAAGAAAGCAAATGATTTTTAAATGCATCAGGGAATTAAATATATATTGAATATAAACTTTTGAATACTTTAAATAATTTTTTTTAAAAAAGCAGGACAACTATTGTTTTTTTTTGCAAAGATTAATAAACAAGTTAAAAATGTTTCCTTTTGTATTCATTTATTATGCGAACATTGTAGTTTACTCTATATCAACACATAAATCTCTATAAAAATGGCACGTACTATTAAAAATGTATTTATTTTAAATATCACAGATCATTACAAAAATAATAAATGGAGGATTTAATTCACTGAAACGTTAATGTTAAAACAAATAATTAAAAGGATTTTGTAATATGCAGTCTGTTATGGTTATTTTTAATAAATATTGGATATTAAAATTTTACTAGTTTGTGAAGAACGAAATCTTAAATTTAACATTAAATATTGTTCTAAGCTTCATCCCACTATTTTGAAACGAAGAAAAATGTTTCGTAAGGCACATAGGATCAACTATTTATTCGTCCATAAATTTATTGTTAAAATTGTATTATTCGGCGGTGCCGAATCTTTGTTACCCTCTACCGACAGTTAGAAAATTTAACAAGTGGGCGTTATATGGGACCTAGGGTAAATTAAAGACCGATCTTTAAGAAATTCAAGGATTTCTTGTCATATAAAACTGTGACAGGCCAAAATTTATTACAATATCCGTTAATCGTTACGGTTTTAAGCATACCAAAATGTGTTCCGAGAGTGTGCTTTATATAGGATAAACGGTGAATTAAGAAACGTTCTTCGCGAAGTTGTTGAGTTATGGTTTCTAGTCATATAGAACGATCTTATATCAATTATAGTTTTATATTAGTTTTTATAACAAAATTATCAATTTTTAGGGTGGTGGTTCCACATCAAAATGTGGGATTCTTATCCCACTGGACTTATTTTACTGGATTTCAATCCCAAAATCCTTAGGATAACTAGAAACAATTTGACATGAATTTTGTACTTTTCTTTTAACTTTTTCAAAAGTGAGCGTGTATTCAAATGGCGGACATAGCAAAATCGACTTAAATTACTGAAGTATCCCGAATATGTGTATTTTGTTAGGTCTTAGATCATGGGAGGCGATGTGACATGGTAGCACAAAGGGAACTAATTAATGGACCTACGTGAGCTGTGCTTCATCACGGCTGCCAATGGAACCTAACCTAACCTAGATCTTTGATGAATATTAAAAAAGGTACACAAGGAATGACAAACTAAGTGCACAGAAAGAATTATTGCCGAATTATTTTCAAACAACGCTTGTTTGAAAATATTTTTAATTTTACAAATTTTTTTACTGATTCAATTAATATTTTTGTTCGATTTTTATTTAACCAACAAAAATGTTGACAATTCTTCATTGGTTTAAAATTTTTTTGCATTATTTTTATTTGTTCGTAATCATTACTTCTTTATGTAAAATATAAGAACAACAACAAAAACACATACAGTTTATTTTTGGACGCTTTTAAAAAGTACAACAATAAGAAAGATTATAAAATAGCGTGACGAGGTTTGTAGTAAAAAAACGCAAAAACAATAACAGGAAAAAAAACGTTTCACCCTTTTTAAACAACAGAAACAACAACAAAAATAAATTTTTGGTTGGTTTCGAAGTTGGTAAAAAAGAATGAGAAACAAAATCCCGTATTCAATTTTTTAAAACTGTTTAGTTAAATACATCAAATGCAAAAATGAAATGAAAAAAAACGTATCGTGTCGTTCTGCTGCCGTTTTTGGTATATTTAGCCAATGAAAGGATACAGAAACAGTGAGTGATGAAGAAAAACGTTGTGTGTATTAGAGGTCTGCTTTGAATAACTCACTTGTTTGCCTTTACTCAAAGTGCACAACATTTATTCAATTATAAAACATTCAAAAAGATAAGAAGAGAGTAAATAATATACAAAAATAAGAATGAATGAATTGAATAATAAACTTGTTTGTTGTAAATGAATTTGAGAGTCGTTCATAAATAACAAAACATTAGAATGACCCGTTAGAGAGAGCAAGTTTACAAAATATATTCAAATAATTTTTGAATTATTGAATGTGCATACATTTATTTGAATACCTTGACATAAAATGTGTGTAAGCTTGTGGCTTCTTTTATTTATATGAGTTAAGCTTACACATACATACATAATGTGTAGGTACAGGTATTTCACATTCAAATTATGTTTGAATATTCAACTCATTCAACTCATTTGACTTGAGTTGACTGAATTGAATGATATTTTGTTTGTTTTGTCTTTGGTTATTCTTTCATTTGTTTCGTGATTATTGGGTGCTCGACACATTGAAGTTAAAAAACAAATCAGTGTGTTGAAATTACTTTTTTTATTCTTGCAGACCTCTAGTGTGTATAAACAAGACTTCGTTCAGAAATTAGTCCAACAATAAAATGTGTCTCAAAGCCAGCCAGAGCAGAGCCTGCCTTCATCTACTACTTCAGTGATTGGTTCTTTGATTAAGCAAAATTATTTGTTTAAAATTTATATGAATTTCAGTCAACTTTTTGTTTGATTCAGTTAAATTATTTGTTTGTAAATCTCTGTTTTTTTTAATAAACAAAATGCAAATAAATGGTTTGAATATGCAAATTTGTTTATAAGACCGATTTCAGACAAAAAGTGTTTTGATTCTACAAATTGTTTGTTTGAATTGGAAAAATAATTTTTTCTATGTACCCTCTTAACAACTTATTTTGGAGGGAATTACAAGTAAGAGTGTTATATTCTGCTTTGCCGAATCTTATATAGCCTTCACCAAAATATTGTACAGGACAGTTTTTAAATTTATTTTAAATTAAACATTTTTTTTTTTTATTTTAGACCTTAAAATTTCAATTAATATGTGCTGTAAATTCAATTCCATCCTGCGAACTGGTTACTACCCTAAATCATGGAAAATATCGGAAAAAATTATGATACCTAAGCCAGGTTAGGACGCTAGCCAAGTGTCATCTTATCGCCCGATTAGTTTACTTTTAATTTTATCAAAGCTCTTTGAGAGAGTATTTTAAAATGCATTAACCCCATATTTAAACGACCGGCACATCATTCTAATCCATCAGCTTGGATTCCGAAAGGATAATAGCAACATAGAATAGGTTCATCGCTTAGTAGCTCTTATCAGCAAGGGTTTCGAGGACAAACACTATTGCTCATCACTCTTTATAGGCATTTCTCAAGCCTTTGACAAAGTTTGGCACGAGGGGCTTTTATATAAATTAGGGTCCTTGTTACCCCAAAATACCCACAACTTTCTGCGAAATTATCTCTTGAATCGTTCATTTGTAGTAAAATATAAAGATTATATCTCAAACCCAAGAAGAATCGCAGCAGGAGTTCCCCAAGGCTGTATACTTGGTCCTCTCATGTAAATACTTTATACTTCAGATATGCCCACAAATAATCTGATACACACGTCAACTTTTACTGACGATACAGCGTTTAAAAGCGTATATAAAAATCCAGTAATTGCTTCTAGTCGTCTGCAGAAGACTCATATTAAAGAATAAGATAATAATAAGATCTTTAAGCGTTTATCATATTATCGCTTTTGTTGATAGTTTCGTTTGTTTTTGTGCTTAAAAATCGCCTATTTTGGTCGAAAAGTTTTTGTGAACATTTGCGTTTTTGCGATTCTATATTTTTGTTTATTGAGGGCCGTTTGTATTTTAGCTACCGATATATATCGAGCGCTTACTGCAAAAATAACGTAAGCGACATAATTTTCAAATTTCGTTTTTTTGCATAAATGCCTTTATTGGGAATTGATCATAGAGTTTTCATTTATAAAACCGTATAAACACATTATCTTTGTTTACAAATTAAGCTTAACAAAAAACTGTTTTTAAAAATATATCAAGCCCTTATCGCGAAAACAACGTATGCGCCAAAATCAAATTTTACGGGAGGGAGTTTTTTTAAATTTATTTTATAAAAATTTTGTATGAAATTTGTCGATTACGATAAAATTGTTCTTGCTATAAATTCGGAACGGTACCTTATGTGACCATGACATTTGAGGAGACGATGCAAGTGTTGCCAATAAAGGCATTTATGCAAAAAAACGAAATTTGAAAATGATGTCGCTTACGTTATTTTCGCAGTAAGCGCTCGATATATATCGGTAGCTAAAATGCAAACGGCCCTCAATAAACAAAAATATAAAATCGCAAAAACGCAAATGTTCACAAAAACTTTTCGACCAAAATAGGCGATTTTTAAGCACAAAAACAAACGAAACTATCAACAAAAGCGATAATAAGATAAACGCTTAAAGATCTTATTAACCGTTAACTAATTGTTTATTAATGAAAAATTTATAAATTTATTATTTGCATTAAATTTTTGCTTCCCCTATAATATTTTCGAAATGATCAAGGCCCATTGAAAAGGTCTGCGCAAGAAGCCTGATGATCATTGCTTATGTTATTTTTAGTTGTCAAAAGTTGTTTACATGTGCATGTATACGTTTGTTTACGTTTATGGTATGCCATACATACACGTTTTTTAATTTTGCTTTGTATATGTGGTAGTAAATTTTTGACAACTAAAAAGAATCGTTTTTTGTTTTTGTACAAGAAAGCAGACCTGATAGATGGGCCTTGATGTATATGTTCCATTTAATTAATATTTAATTCTAAAATTAAAATTTTATTTTTTTATAAAAAACTAAAAAATCCTAAATGATCGTAATTTTGAACGTATGATTAACATTAGAAAAACAAACACATATGTATACGCTCTCATGTACTTTAAGTAAATAAATTAAACTAATTATTAGCATACTTTCGAGGGCGAAATAATTATAATATTTTTTTTCTCCACAAATTTATTTTTACCGGCAAAACTGTTGATTATAAAGAAAAACGTTATATGAACGGATTAAAGAAATTGTAATTCTAAATTTTTTTGAGTTTGTTTTACCAAATTCGGACAAGTGGTTCTCGAGTTATATTAAACAAAAAACAACAAGATAAGGAAAAAATTTAAAATGTCATAAAAAAAAACTGACACATGCGAACGCCAAACCCTTTGAGGGTTTTACTCTACTGACTTAGTACCATCCCTGACTTGGAATTTCTCACCCCCCAGATTGGATGTTGTACTGTGTTATTTGATAAAAACACTGAAATTTAATGTTGATGGGATAAGCTATTCCTATGCGCATTCCACTGGTTGCTTAGGCCAGATCATCAGGAAACTTCATCCATAAAGACTTTAGAAAAACTAAAGATATTAAACCAAATAAAACTGTTAAGCGTATAAGAATTACCGCAACAGTTCTATTTGTAACAAAATCAAAGTTTAAACAAAATCATCAACAATAAACAGTGAGTTTATCTCTCCTTACATTCCCCACTACAATTAATTGGAATTCTTCCAACATTAGTCGTATTGTAAGTAGGTTAAGAAAAAACAAAATAGAAACAAAAACAAATCGCTTTATTTTAAAAGCGGGTTGCCAGCCAGTTTTTTTTAAGCCGTGCACTTGCCAGTTTATTATCAAAATAATTTTCGTGAAAGTTAAAAAAAAAAAATATTTAAAAGACTTTAAGTATATTCTTTAGTCAGAAAATTTCTGAACCTATCTTTGAACCGATTTTTTTTAATTTTTCTAAAAAAAAAACCCATAACACTTTCATATTGGAACTCCAGAAACTTAATATTTTTGAAATACTGTGTATTTTGAAGAACACTTGTACAAGGGCCTTTAAAAAATTATTAAAAAGGAATATATAAACTTTGTAACTCCTATTCCCCCAGTAATCCGCACTGCTAATTACCCTTAAATAACGGCAACAGGTGCTATTAGGGCCACACCTTTTAAGGCATTGTTTAAGATCTTAAGCTGGTTACCGCTGAACATTTTAATTAAATAATTAGCTGCAAGCACGGTGGTATGACTAAGGACCCCTAGGGCATGAAGAAATTACAGCATTTGACATTCTAGAATCCTGTGTGAGATAAATTGTCACTTGGACGTTGATTACATCACATCTTTACCGTAATCTTTTCGGGTATCATAGTTCAATATGATGACCTACGAATTTACGCGAATGTAATACAAATAAGCATCGATGGATCTAAAATACAGTATGGTGTTGGTTCTGCTTTTTACACAGAGCATTCGGACTGGAGTATTTCTCTAAGACTATTTAAGTATAAAAGCTTTTAAAATTGTAATTTGACTTAGAATGCACATTCGAAACAATGTTTAGATTACAAAAAATTTTAGAAATTTATAATAGTCAATATTTTTTTTTTCAATAACTGATATTTTTAATTTAATTTAAAACAATTATCAACAAACTTTGCCGTGTTAAGCAAAGTGTTAATTGATTTAATTAAATATATATATTTTAGGTTTTGACAATTCCCAATAACAACTCTACAAGTTTAAATAACTATTTAGTTTTAAACACAAAAATCAGTTAAGATTTTTTGTTATTTAATTAATATTTTAGTTCAAAATTTATTTCAAAACAATTAAAATGTTAATTATATCCAAATTATATTTTTAATTTTCTTTTAACAAAATAAATAATTGAATTGAACAATTATCACATTAAATAAATTGAAATACTTTTTAAACAATTCTTTTATTGATAAAAACAAACTACTAATAATTTTTTCTGTGTAGGCAGAGATAGTTAAATTAAACTTCCTGCGGGAAACCAAAAAATCCTTAGACTTCACGTTAGGAACCTTATTGTGGTTATAATTGGCCAAAAACATATTTTGAAATAAGCCTAGAGCCTGGGACTCCGGTACAAAGAGCTGTGTAGAAGTTTCGATTACACGAAAGAAAATAAGTCGTAATATAATTTCAATTATTTTCCGGCATTCTGTGACCTAAGACTCAAACTGTTTGGCCGGAAAACCAAACAGTCCAACCTCTTCTCTGTCATTATCCATCATTCGGGGACCTAAGACTCAAACTGTTTGATTGAAGAACCCTTAGGGACACAACTTGTCTGAAGCCGAGAAATTCCAAGTCCCGAATTAAAAAATCCCGAATTTCAAAACGCTGAATTTCAAAATCCCGATACAAAGAATTGTTTGGCATTCGGCATGGCGCAAGGATTTTTTTTCTCTATGTTAGCCTGTGGCAGAGAAATTTTTCTCTTTGGTATAACCACCACCTGCTGCTAACTAAAGCTTCCCTAAATATCGCATAATTACCACCGGCTTTAGTTAGTAAGGATGTACACCGTAACGATAAAAATAAATCGCAATGTCTATTAATATATGCGTAAGTTTCAATTAAAAGGGACCTATGGGCAAAAAATTAGTTTTGGAGAAAAACAACTTTGAAGTTAACAAGTTAATTTTGAAACGCCTGAACCTTTTATAGCTCGAAACCCGCTATAAGGGCGTTTTGGGGGTCGCCGATTACGAATCTGGTATTGAATATTGAAAATTTAAAATTCAAAATGTGGGATCCAATATGGTTGAATATTTTTTGTAATGTTATTGTATTTGTTTGAAACAAGTGGATTTTGATACGCCTCAATGCTTTTATGCCTTGAAACTCGTTTCGTGGTTGTTTTTGGGGTCTAAAATTACGAATCTGATAAGCGATTTTGAAAATTCAAAATGGAGTATTCAATATGACGGACATTTTAGTGAGTTAATTTTTACACACCTGAACACTTTTATGGCTTGAAACTTATAATCCGGGGGTTTTTGAGGCTGATGATTACGAATCAGGTATTATATTTGAAAATTCAAAATGGCCGATCCAATATGATGGATTATTTTTTATAAAATTATTGGATTTGATTGCGGTTCGTCACGCAAGAGCTCTCTGGGTCACTGATTACGAATCTGGTATTAGATTTTAAAAATTCAAAATTGTGTTTCCAATATGGCGGACTATTTTTTGTAACATTATTGAAATCGCATGATCAGTGACCCTAAAAACCCATAAATGATGAGTTCCAAATATGTCCCATAATGCTACAAAAAAACCTTCGCCATTTAGAATTTTCAAAATCTAATACCAGATTCGTAATCAGCGACCCCATATTGGATTCGCCATTATGAATTTTCAAAATCTAAGAACAGATTCATAATCTACAATCAAAAAGCACCCGGATAATTGTTAATGAATAAATAAAAATAAACAAATAAATAACTAATTTCAAGCAATAAAAGAGATCAGATGTATCAAAATCGACTTGTTAACTTTACAAAAAAAGTCCGCCATATTGGTTTTTGAATTTTCAAAATCTACTACCAGATTCGTAATCGTCGGTCCCGTAAACCTCCAAAAGCGAGTTTCAAGTAAAATTTTGTTACATCGGGTTCTTTTCTTTTTCTTAACAAAGGTGTATTTGAAAGCTTACTGAAAGAGCGTATTTTCTATTTTAAGAATCTCCAAAAAAGTAATAATCGATTTTTTCATCCTAAGGTCCTAAGAATAATGATAATCAGTGTTGCCAAAACTTTGAGACCAAAAATGGCTAAATTTTCGGGAAAAAATGGCTAAAAATGGGCTAAAAAATGGCTAAAAGCTTTTTTAAATAAAAACACATTAAAATTCAATAACACAACAGAAATAATTCATTTAAAGTTGTTTACGATGAAATTGTTAGTTAAGATCAATTTCTTAAATAAGAATAAACGTTATTTAATATTCTGAAAGATATTTAAAAAATAAAATCATCGATAAATGTTATGTCGTTATTGTTCATCTCATAGGAATCACTTGTGCCTATTAGTTTTAAGAAATTTTAAGGTAAATAGTAATCACGACAACATTTACCCAACCATTTGATTCCAGATCTACAATAAAAAACAAGTAAGAAAATATAGTCGGTCAACCCCGACTATATGATACCCTACACCTCATTAGAACCTGTGTACCAAATTTTATTAAATGATCTGCAAATTTGCGATATGTAATTTTCGCACAAGGTTTACATGGACGTCCAGCCAGCCGGACAAACATCGTTAATTCGACTCAAAAAGTGGTTCTGAGTCAATCGGTTTACGAAAAAGTGGGCTTAGGACCAATATTTTAAGGTGTTACAAACATCAGCACAAACGCATAGTACCCTCTCCACTATTGTGGTGTTGGTATAAATATTTCATTGATAAAGTCGAATTAACGGTTGCTAAATGTAACCTTTTTCTGAAATTACTTTTAACGATGTTTACTTCAGCATTAGCATGGAAGTGAGAGCAACTTTATAGTAAATTCTGAAATTTCTAAAAAAAATTTGTTGCCTCCAGCATCTCTTTATTGAAATACTTGCAACCAGAAAGAAACACCGATGTTTGTGTTGATCCGTTTAATAAATTTAATATGTTCCTTTATTTTGAAAGATGTTTCATCATCATCGTTTATAGCGATTTTCAACATTTGTAAAAGTTGTGATTTAAATTAAAGCCGTTTTAATTATTTAAAATGTTTTTTTTGCTTTTATATATTTTTATAATAAAATGAAAATTATTCTTTTAAAAGAAAAACGGCAAGAAAAATTTTATGGCTACACCAGTTGAAAAATGGCTAATGGCTAAATGCATTTTTTAATACCTAAACAGGGTGAAAAATGGCTAAATCTAGCCACTAAATGGCTAAATTGGCAACACTGATGATAATACAACGAATATGTCCAGCTAGCATTTGCACTATATTTTTCATATAATCTTTTATAATCTATTATATAAATGCCGTTTAAAATTGAAATTAATATGTTTAAATCACTACATCAATGGATTAATTTCCTATTTGATAAAATTTTTCGTGCGAATAGGCGCAAATTCCCACTCACAAAATTTATAAAAAGTTACATCAAACATAATTTTACTTTTAGTTATGGGCATTAATTTGAAAATGAACACATTGATATTTTATCGTGAAGAGTGCGAGATTTTATTTTACTCTGATTTATTAGCCCTAAAAAATCAGAGCAAGTTAAACTCTCTTTTTGTTCTAAAATGTGTTTAAACCAACAAATCTATAAATCACTTAACATATAAACCATCTTTAAACTACCAATACAGACCATACGAATTTGACAAGATTAATCGTAGTGCTGCCACATGTTATTTCTTTAACTACATATAATATGGGACACAGTTTTATAGTTGTTGAGTTTAAACTACATTTAAATTTAAGTTTAAACATTCAGTAATTTACTAGCTATTCGAGTATTTAGATTTGTGGCATAATAAATTTAAGCAGAAAAAATAACTTATTCAAATGCGTCAGATTTTTGTTAATTCTGTATTGCGAAAAATAATTTACGCGATATTGCTGTTCAGTCAAATCAGCTTATTTCAATTACTATTCGAAATAAATTTGTGTCATTAAAAAAGATTATTTATTAAGTACTTGGGGATTTTACACGATATGTATTTTACATTGTACACCCACTGAAAAATGCATACATATCGTTTAAAAAATGGCTTTTGTTAATGTCAGTTCGAAATTGCAGTGTAAAATTTGAACTGAAAAACTATCAGACATCAGCTGTTATGCAAGCCGCTTGTTTGTGGCGGCAAATATAAAGTAAAATCTAGTTATTTAAAGATATTCTTTAAAGAAACAACATTTTTTATAAGCTCAGGTACAACCTAAAGCGAAATATAAAAATTTAAATAATTTGCTGTTGTGAACGAATTAAGGTTATGTCAGATAAAACTAAAAATTAACATGTGAAAGTAAAAATAATAATCCTTCTGTACTTGTAAATTTTGACAGACATTAAAAAGTTCCTATGAATTTTACATCTGACAAAGCCAGAACAAAATACATGTCGTATAAAAGTACCTTTTATTGTATATAGCGGTGATGGAAAATTCAGTACTTTGGTACTATTTTCAGTACTTTTTCCTTTCATAAATAAATTAAAATGTATTTACCAAATTTAATCTAATTATGTACAAAATTGCAACTTCTGCTTTGCGCACAAGGTAAACATGAACAGGCAACCAGCCAGATAGACGGATGAGAATATTTAAATCACTTTGAAAAGTGATTTACAGTCGATCAGTGTACTAAAAGATTGGTTCCTATATCTATGTATTACACATATCGCCAAAACGTATGTTTACAATTGTTGTTTCCTTAATTGTTGCTTTTATGAAAAATTTTAAGGTTTAAAATAAGATTATCTTTAATGACAACCTGCTTTGTCTCTCTTAACTAATGGTGTTTTTATTTTCTATAAAAAATGGGCCTTTTTTTAAAAAAATTCAATTTGGTGTCTTTTTCTTAAAAATTTTGCTCCCGAAAAGGGTGGCTTGTTTTATTCTAAAAAACTCATGCTTTCCAGGAGCAAAATGTTTAAGAAACAGACACCAAATTGCATTTTTTTTAAAAAAATGAAAATTTTTTTGTAGAAAAGAAAACACCATAAATTATGCAAAAATATGCCCCAAACGGTAAAATATGCCTAAATATTCACTAACAGATCGATGCCAAAATTCATTAAAAGCTTTAAAACGAATAGATATATTATATCTGCCTTCATTAAGAAAAAAGAAAAACATGCAATTGCATATTTGTGGTATCCTTGGTAATAACCTTTTTGTTCTGGAGTTAAGAACGAAAATAATGAAAAAACAAAAAAAAAAAATGTACTTTGGACTTCAAGAAGAATTCTTGACATAAGTACGGAAAAAACAGAAGTTAGGAAAAACATGTAAAATCAATTAAAATGGATAATCATTCAAAAAAAGCAAATGTCGATCTACCAAAGGTTAAAATACAATTTGGTTTAAGGATTGATGTTTGACTATTGACGTCAGCAGTCGTCGATGGCTGCGAGTGTAAGACGGCAAATCCATCTGAGGAGATCAAGTGGTTGTGATCGAAACATGTCATGGTAACCAGCCGCCTGGGTTCGAATCTCAGGTCAGTCAAGAATGAATGATTATCAATAACAATTTTAATTAATTTTTATGTTGTAAAATTCCTTTCTTCATAAAAATAATTTAATGAAAATTAAATTTGATGAACTTAAGCCTGATTAAAATATTAAAAATTTGGATTAATAACCATAGATAGTTCAACAAAATAACCACAATTCTAATTATTCATGCATTAAAACTTTGCAAAAAAACGGAGGCTGCTTCCAATGAGTAAAAATTAATTCCTTTTTAGAAAGTATATATATTTTCATATCAAAATTAATTAATTTTTTATTTTGTTTTAAGTAAAATTTTCAATAAAAAATAGGTTTTATAAGAAGTAACAAAATTTTTAGTAAAGTACTATTTTGCTTGGTGATCAGTACCATCTCAATTTTTAAATTTTTCATCACTGGTATATAGCCAATAGTAATTTTATATTTTTGTTTTTGCGTTTCTTTGCGATACACATATTTAATTCAATATTTAATGTTCAAGCTCATATAAAAAGTCCTTTAATGCATTTAATTTTGAAATATTAAATATGAATAAGGTTTGGGATTAAAATGCTTTGAAATGTATTTATATTAGAAATTGATATGTGTCAGTAAATATTTAAATAGTTCGTTTTAAT
This sequence comes from Pollenia labialis, assembly GCA_949318255.1. Taxonomy (NCBI): domain Eukaryota; kingdom Metazoa; phylum Arthropoda; class Insecta; order Diptera; family Polleniidae; genus Pollenia; species Pollenia labialis. The sequence goes on from OX439141.1 coordinate 121,210,151, forward strand.
GTTACTTAAATAGTATTTTATTTTAAAGTGTATACTGTAAAATGAAGTAGGTCATCTAAAAACAGGTAAAAAAGCAAAGTCGATTAAGACCATTGACTACAGCATTTAAAAAATCTGTTATGAGATTAATGTTTAGTTCGCCCAGTTTTTTGAATGATGTTTTTCCCTCTTTGAATTACGAATGCATATGATTACGCTGTTCACACGGCATATTCATAATTCAACAACTTGTGGCATGACCATCCCACATACCTTATGACACAACCTTCTATTACATTTGTTTATAATAATGTCATTACTATATTTAATTTAACGATATTTTATATGACCAAAAAGGTGCAACACTGAATTGTAACAAGCACAAGTTTTATTTTGTTTTGATGATAAAGTTAGTTCTATTTAAACCATTTATGGCCCTATGTTCCTCCTAGGAATAAAAGGAATAAATATATATACATATGTATATATATAAACCATTTAACATGGAGTATAAACTCTTCTTCTTCATTTATGAAAATTGTTTTGCTTTGAAAATGAATACAAAAGCAAACAACCATTTAAAATGGCTCATTATTTTAAAAATTCCTATTTTGTTTATTTATTTCTTGTTTTTTTAACCGTTTTTTGACAACTTTATATTTTTTTACAATTCTAAACTTGAAAAAACTGCGGGAATTGAGTATGCCAAATTCAGTGGTGCTAACCTCTTTTTACGTTATCTCTTGTTTTCGAGATACACCATTATTTCGAAAATGGAGGAAGTTCCACAACATATCGACCCCTTTCCGCGAAATTATCGTATGTTACAAAAACCAAATTTTATAGGACAGACATTTTTCTACTTTTCTCTGCGTTCGCTTGCAATATCAAAATGAAAATATACATTAAATTTTTGGAGCAACGAAGTGGAATTCGCATACAATATTTTGTCAGGTGACGTCTCTTTGAATGTAGAACAAGATTGCATCAAAAACTAAATTTCAAAAAAATTGGCATATACGATAATTTCGCGCAAAGGGGTCGATATATTCGCAAAACTTAAAAATGGTTTAGTTCATTGAATAATCTTAAAAAAAATTTAAATTCCGCAATAAAATTACATTTAAGTTATGCCAAAGCTTTTTCTAATCTTCGATGTCGTTTTATAACCATAATTTTTTATTTAAGATTTTGTCTGCCGTTCTAAATTCCCAATTTTTATTCTGGATGCGCATAGAAACTAGCTTATCGTCCTACAATAAGTTGCAGTGTTTTTATCAAGAATAAAAATTGGGAATTAAGCACGACAAACTAAATCTTATTAATTAAAAATTTTGTACTCCCAAAATTTACTTTGATAATAATCTGGCAAGTGCACGGCTTAAAAAACTGAACTGGAAACTTGCTTTATTTTTTTATTTTCTTGCGAAAACAATAAAGCAAGTTTATTAACAAAGTTTTTTTCGGGAATACAAAATTTATTATTAATACGATTTCCGTATGACGTGCTAATTTCCCAGTTTTTCATATTTGATAAATACACTGAAATTTATTTTTGAGGGAAAGCTAGCTTCTATGCGCATTTCACTGCTTGCTTAGGCCAGGTCATCAAGAAACCTTTTCCAAAGATTTTAGAAAGGCCAAAAATATTATACAAATAAAACCCTAAAGCGAATAAGAATTATAAACACTCAAAGTCTTACTTGTAACAATATCAAAGCCAAAACAAAACACCAACAATAAACAGTGAGTTTATCTTTTCTTACATTCCCCTACAATTGGTGGGGTTCTTTCCAACTCGAATTGTAGTTGTAAGTGAGTAAAAAGAAAAAACAAAATTAAAAAACAAACTGCTTCATTCTACTGTCTTCGTAAGAAAACAACAAAAAAAAACCAATTTTCCAATTCAGTTTTTTTGCACGGGCATATGCAAGTATGTATATTATCAAAGTTATTTTCGGGAATACAAAATTTATTATTAATACGATTTCCGTATGGCGTGCTTAATTCCCAGTTTTTCATATTTGATAAATACACTGAAATTTATTGTTGAGGGAGAGCTAGCTTCTATGCGCATTTCACTGGTTGCTTAGGCCAGCTCATCAGGAAACCTTTTCCAAAGATTTTAGAAAGGCCAAAAGTTGTTTTTGTTTTTATTTTGTTTTTTCTTAACCTACAATTTGTAGTGGGGTATGTAAGAAAAGATAAACTATCTGTTTATCAGGCTTGCCAGAAGAATTAAAATTAAAAGTGCTAGATCGACCAAAAAACTGCTATATTGTTCTAAAGCAGATAACAAAATTGCTTGTTTTTTAACATTGATTTGTTAAATACCTACAATAAAAGATTTACATTTGAAATTTTTGATTATTGAGTTCTACTTTTTCTGCAATAGTTAAGGGTAAGAAAAGCCTAAGTTAAATATGTTGCTGCGATAATATTTTCTCAATAACTACACTGAATAACTTAGCAAAAGCTCAAAAAGTTAAATTTAAGTAAAAGTATCAGTGTGAGCATTTGACCTTTTGCAACTAAATTTATCACTTAATAGGTTGGTTAAGTTGGAAAATTTTCAATTTCTCATTTAGCATTTAATTAGCATTTTCAGAAAACGTTTTCAGCTTTTTTAGCTTTGTTTTAAGAGTTTGGAGGAATCGTTAAATTGATTAACTTAAATATTTGTATAAATTATTATAAGTATCGAATACGAATAGTTGGCCGAAAAAAGAAAATGGATAATTTTTTTCTTAACAAACGTCTTAACTGTTGTGCACAAAAACAAAAATTTAAGAAAATCTTAGAAAGGCTCTAATCATGTTAATTGTACAAATAATTCTCCATTTAATTTTTCCACTGAAATATCTAAAACAATTTTTGCTGTAAAATGCTTAAAAAAATAATAATTATCAAATTTCAACTTTTCCTAAACTGTAGGAAATAAACTGCTCAAATCTTTTTATAAATTCTTTTAAATCAAAGCAAAGCATAGACATTACTTTTGTATTTCCCTCACATGAGATGACTTGCTTGCCACCTAAATTTGTTAACATATCTGTGGTCACTTTTCGGTTTAGTATGATCGGGCTTGTCCGAAAATACTCTGATAGATTTGTGATTTAATTTTATTTAATTTTTTTTATACAAATTTTCATATTATTCGAATGTGTATTCTAAGTCAAATTACAATCCTCAAAAGTTTTTATACTTTAATAGTCTTATTCCTTCATTCTGCTGGTATATAATAGTTGTATACATTTTCTTTACAATTTACTTCATTGCTAGCCAAAGGATAGCTAAAGTAAGCCTCATTACAGAAATATACAAACAAAAAGTCTGATAGTGCATGCAAAATATTCCTAGAAAATATTGAAGGAATTAGACTATTAAAGTATAAAAGCTTTTGAGGATTGTAATTTGACTTAGAATACACATTCGAATAATATGAAAATTTTTATAATAAATGTTACTCAACTTGAGAAATAAATTCCCAGATTCTATTTTTTTTTTATTCACAGAAAAAATTAAAAAATGTCTCTAATCACCAATTTTATTCCAAATTCATTGCATCAAGCAACCCATTTGTTGATTTTGCACCTATTACCAAAATAATTATGACGAATACTAAAAATTGTAAAAATTTAAAATTTTGAATATTTTTTTTTTTCAATAAATAATATTTTTAATATTAATAAAAAAAATTATCAAAAATCTTTGCCGTTTCAAACAATGTGTTGATTGATATTGACATTTTTCAACAACAATTCCACAAGTTTAAATTATTTTTTTAAACGAAAATTTTTTTATTAATAAGATTTCCGTATGACGTGCTAAATTCCCAGTTTTTCATATTTGATAAATACACTGAAATTTATTGTTGAGGGAAAGCTAGCTTCTATGCGCATTTCACTGGTTGCTTAGGCCAGCTCATCAGAAAACTTTTTCCAAAGATTTTAGAAAGGCCAAAAATATTATACAAATAAAACCCTAAAGCGAATAAGAATTATAAACACTCAAAGTCTTACTTGTAACAATATCAAAGCCAAAACAAAACACCAACAATAAACAGTGAGTTTATCTTTTCTTACATTCCCCTACAATTGGTTGGGTTCTTTCCGACTCGAATTGTAGTTGTAAGTGGGTAAAAAGAAAACACAAAATTAAAAAACAAACTGCTTCATTCTACTGTCTTCGTAAGAAAACAACAAAAATAAAACCAATTTGGCAATTCAGTTTTTTTGCACGGGCACATGCAATTATGTATATTATATAAGTTATTTTCGGGAATACAAAATTTATTATTAATACGATTTCCGTATGACGTGCTAAATTCCCAGTTTTTCATATTTGATAAATACACTGAAATTTATTGTTGAGGGAAAGCTAGCTTCTATGCGCATTTCACTGGTTGCTTAGGCCAGCTCATCAGAAAACCTTTTCCAAAGATTTTAGAAAGGCCAAAAATATTATACAAATAAAACCCTAAAGCGAATAAGAATTATAAACACTCAAAGTCTTACTTGTAACAATATCAAAGGCAAAACAAAACACCAACAATAAACAGTGAGTTTATCTTTTCTTACATTCCCCTACAATTGGTTGGGTTCTTTCCGACTCGAATTGTAGTTGTAAGTGGGTAAAAGGAAAACACAAAATTAAAAAACAAACTGCTTCATTCTACTGTCTTCGTAAGAAAACAACAAAAATAAAACCAATTTGGCAATTCAGTTTTTTTGCACGGGCACATGCAATTATGTATATTATCAAAGTTATTTTCGGGAATACAAAATTTATTATTAATACGATTTCCGTATGACGTGCTAAATTCCCAGTTTTTCATATTTGATAAATACACTGAAATTTATTGTTGAGGGAAAGCTAGCTTCTATGCGCATTTCACTGGTTGCTTAGGCCAGCTCATCAGAAAACCTTTTCCAAAGATTTTAGAAAGGCCAAAAATATTATACAAATAAAACCCTAAAGCGAATAAGAATTATAAACACTCAAAGTCTTACTTGTAACAATATCAAAGCCAAAACAAAACACCAACAATAAACAGTGAGTTTATCTTTTCTTACATTCCCCTACAATTGGTTGGGTTCTTTCCGAAAATTTTTTTGTTATTTAATAAATATTTTAATAAAAAATTTATTTCAAAACAACTAAAATGTTAATTAAATCAAAATTATATTTTTAATTTTCTTTCAACAAAAAAAAATAATTGATTCAATTCTCACATTAATAAAATTTTAATAATTTTTGAGCAATTTGTTTAATTGATAAAAAACTGCTAATAATTTTGTCTGTGTGTTATTTAACTTATAAAAAAATAAAGTAGTACTTCTCTTTGCATTTTTTTATAATTTATAATGTTTATGAAAACAACAATATTATTTTGTAATCCATGGAGTATAATAGATTTAAATAGTTTGTACTTAAATATTTTCTCTTGACATGTATCTCTATGCTTGATTTGTTGATTTAGAATTTAATATTTGCCACCAACAATTGTATACAAATACATACTACCAACAGTTTTCGCTTATTTCGTTTTTTTAAATATCGTTTTTGCTGTTGGGTTTGCCGTTTATATTTTTATTAGATCCTTTGTGGCTTTGTGTTAAGATTGATTATGTTTATGATAATAGCTGTATCTGTTGGTTTCAGTCATCAGGGACTATTTGTAAAAGTAATTTATTTTATAAGTTTAAAACAAAAAACGCAATATGCAAATTGAGATTAAAATTTGTTTTTTCGCTGCGAAAATTTTAAAAGAATGGAGTGAGAGGCAGAAAGCTGAAAATATTTGCATGAAACTTTAAAATTATGAACTTAATCAATAGAACAGTTTTCCGTTTTACTGTGTTTCTTGTTAAAATTCTGAAAACTTAGGCACTATTAAAATTATATATACAAGTGATATTTATAAATTGCTATAAGTGTACGCTATGTTTCAAAACAACAACCATAGTCTTATAAGTGTGAAACATATTTTAGTTATTACACAGTGCAACAAAATTCGGGTCATCGCCGCCACCCTCAAACTAGACTATTGGTAGCCCAAATCTGCTAAAGGGTTTTGAAAAGTTAGCTCGGGTTCCCGAAATTCCGGGCCTTGAAATTTTTAATTTTTCGAAAACCCGTTTTACATACATTGCACGCTTTTTTGGGCTTAGAAGACCCCTAATGAAATTTAATGCAGAAAATATACGTCGAATATTTTAACCCTCTAGAGAGCCGTTTTAGTATAGTTTTGTGGGAAAGATAAAAAAAAGTACAAAAATTACCACTTAAAATGAGTGAAGGAAGGTTAATATATTCGACTTACAATTCTACCAAAGACATCTGAAATAGTATTTTTGGTCAGAAGAACATTTTGTTTTTTTTATGACTTATACCAAACGCCTTTTCAAAAAGGCTCGAGAACCCGAGCTAACTTTTCAAAACTCTTTGGCAGATTTGCTCTACCAATAGTCCAGGTTCATTTCGCGTTGCAAGTGTGAAGGCTGAATTTTTTTTTGGCACAGTGTTAATTACCATAACATGTTCAGAGGCAACCATAATATGGTTACGGCATCTTGATGGATGACTGATTTAACTATATTATGGTTGTCGGTGACTATTATATGGTTAAGTTAAATTAAACAAAAAAATTTTAAAAATTTCTTTAGAAATAGTTTTAAAACATTTGGGGGATTCACAAGGTGTCATAAAGTCATAAGTCTTAAAATAATAACATGACAATATACAACTGTTGTGAACAACCCCTCATAATTCAGTGTGCTATTTTGAATTTAAATTAGCTGATTTAAAACAAATATAAAAAAATAAATATTTACCAAAAATAAAAATATTTTTTAATTCTAATCCATGAATTAATTAATTAAATTAGATCTTTCATGACTATTTTCCATTTTTCAGACGCAAGCCACAAATAAATTTTATTTTGTTTGTTTACCAAACATCAGAGTCCTAAGCCGATCTAATTTGACGCCGCAAGTGTTTTGTTGCAAAAATTGCTAGCCGCAGGTTAAATTCGGATATAAGCCGGATACAACTATGCCATCAACGGCGACGGCTACGAAAACAAATGCGGTTCAGCACAGGTCTCTTCTGATTCATTACGGCAGCATAATAAACATAATAAGCAAAGTTCTATTAATTTAAGACACTTTTTGTTTACAAAGCAACAATAATTTGTTTAAACCATTGTAAAATGTTAGAACATTATGACAATATAACATGATAGCACACCTTGTGAATACCCCAATTATGTTTTCTTTGGGTGTTTTGTATAATATTAAAAGATCGAATTGGTTCATTTGCTGCAAATTTATAATTAAACGTGCTATACAAAAGAGCTAATCGATTTTGCTACTACTACTACTACCGTTATTATTTGTATTAAGATAAAAATTTACGATAATAACCTCTACGATAGCCATTATATCATGACAAAATGTTGTGCTGGTAGGTCTAAAAATAACCATAGGTCTCATATTAGACCCCTTCCTAGAACCGCTTTATATTTTATTCTGGTGGATTCATGATTGTCCATGGGGCAAAATAGAATTACTCTCTAAATTTTGTCTTTATGTAATGTGTGCACAATGGTTTCTAACTTGTTTTAAATTTAAAAAATTATTATAAACTTTTACAAATTTAACAAGTTAACAGTTAAATGATGTGTTATTTCCACGACTGTATTTATTTTTTTTATACTGGTGTACAACTTAAGATCCCTAATAATATTAAAAACTATCCTTTAAAGATATGTCTAAGCTTTGATTTTGTGAATATATAAATACTTTTATCAACACCTTAATTTACATAAATCTCTTAATTTTTAATGCTTGTATTCAAACGTTTCTTAAATTTAATAATCGATTTCGTATACGGGGGCAAATGTTTGAATAAATCTTTCTGTCTTAATATAAGTACCACCGTTGTGTATCAATAATTTAATCAACTTCTCAAATCGCTTTTATCTGTTATGAAAGATAATACATAAATGCTTGCCATAATAAACTACACTTCAAATCTTTCAAGTCTTATTTCCGCTTACATTAGTAAAGGAAATTCAATTTATTCTTTTTTGTTTTATATTTTGTGTGAAAAAATTACATTTGTGTATTCGGTATTAAAATTTCAAAGAAAAAAATTACAGCAAATAAAATACAATTCAGTACTGATAGATATAATCGACTTGTAAAGGATTTTATATAAGAAGATTACTTTGTATTTACTTAGGAAGTTATTCAATATTTTGAATATGGAATATGGAAGCGAAATTTACCTCAAAATTTGTGTTGTTTAATAAAGCTTAGTAAAGTACACTTTTAACAAATTTCAAAAGAACCCTTAGCGATACCAAAAAACAACACTTGGCGATACCAAATTGTGTATATATTTACAATATTAAACTTAATTTAAGGCATAATTGTACGTAAAACGAGCTCAATCCTGAAATATCCATACAGTTGTCTCAGCCATTAAAAATTGCTGGCATCGAGACAATATCGTTAGAACATGTTAAAAATGTTAACTTTGCCCATTTTTCGCCGAACATACATAGTTCCGGTTGAACAATTTGCACGAAATTTAATTTTTTACCTAATATGATGCTAATTAAGAAAATTGAGAACTTATATTTTTTTTAGCTTTCCGGAAAATGAGTGGTGATTAAAATCCCCACCGGAGAAATATGCAAGCACATGAAGTTTTTCAGGAACAATGAAAAACATTTTATTAATTCATAAAAATTATTTCTTAAGGTAAATTTAAAAACATTTCGTATGTATGTTAACCTCACACATCTTTCACATAAATGTTGTATGACAATGGTACTGCATACACCGATGCTTTGTGCCTTCCTTTTGGTTAACAATAACGCGTTGTGACTCTTTGGTACACAGAAAGAAAAACACTCGGGATAAATCAAGTTTTTTATGATTGCTTTAAGTAAGAGTCGTACTTAAAATTTCAAGTACGACTCAGTAAAAACTTCGCTTCCTTTTTCAAAATGAATAGCTTCTCTCACCCATTATTTAGTAGCGAAATATTACTGCTGCTATTACAACTTATATAGCTTCTTATTTCTGACTGTATGAAGGTAAAATAATAATGACTTACTTTTTAATGCGTTGGGGTATCCCTTGTAAAATTTATTGGTTCTTTCAGTAGAACTGTAAGTAGTGCTTTTAAGTTTTCCTGATTACTTAACACATTATTTTGAAGGCGAAGTTTTTACTGGGGAATAACACTAAAACGTACTCAAAACAATCCTTAATGGAATTACTTTCAAAAATTAATCCCGGAATTTGTTGAAATAAGTATAAGATTCTTAAATCAAGTAAAAAAAGATTAAACTTTTCAAAATTAAAAAGTGAATGTTTTAATCTCATATAACTTATAAGTCTCATTTCCCAGCATTGGATTCTTTTATGCGTGCATACGTGTGTGTTTTTCAAAGTTTACTGTAGATTTACAACCACACAACACAAGTTTGGAAAAAATGATTTCCTTGTTGTGTGCAGAATAGGGATGCCAATCCCGAAATCCCGAATACCGAAATCCCGGGATTATTATGAAAATTTAAGTCTCGAATCCCGGGATTTTTTATGTAAAAATCCCGAGATTTTGGATTAAGTAAATATGTGGTATTTTTTTTATTAAATACAACTATATTTAAATAAACGTAAGTCATCCTGTTAAAAATAACTTCCAAATATTAATATTAAATCATACTGGCAATGAATCTAATTTTAAACTGGTTACAAAAAGAAGTCGCAAGTGAATAAATGTTACTTGCAAAGCATTTTGTACCACAGAAAATAAAATCAGAAGACAAGGTTTGGTGTGGTCTTTTTTCTAAGTGATGCGCACGCACAATGCAAGTTGTGCAAAAAAGTGTTAATAACTTTAGGAGATTCTTCTTAAGGTCTTTCAACACATATTTGTTTAAGTTTATTTAATTAAATTTATACTTGCATATATATATGAGATAAAATAAATAAATTATTTTTATATAGCATATACTTATGTATCTATTTATTTACGATACCAACCAGAAGAGTTTAATGCGAACATTGTTTTCGTTGGCAGCATATGTTTTTAGTAAAATAAGGTATCGATTATCTATCAGTCATTAATTTGTTTTAGAAGATTTTTAAAATATAAGTTTTAATACATAATTTTTTCATATTTCTTTAAAAGAATACATTAAACTGTTTTATTTTGTAATGAGTTTAATATTCTTCATGAATTTATTTGTTTTAATACTTATACATGAACATTTTATTTTAAATATATATATGAATTTTAAAAATTGGCCTTTATATATGAAATCCCGAAAAATCCCGATCCGTCCCGGGATCCCGTTTTTTTAATAAAAAATCCCGAATCCCGGGTTTCAAAAAACCTGGTCCCATTTGGCTTCCCTAGTGCAGAAGCGACAAAAACAACAGAACAAGAAGAAAAACATATCGCTCCTTTATTGCAACATAGTCATATCTTTGAAAAAATAAAACTTGGCAAAATGGGATTCAAGTTTTCAAAACGTACCTTTTTATACTGATTCAATAAAATATATTTTTGTTTAACTTCGGTTCAGTTTGGGATATAACACTGATTTTTGTTTTATATATAGAGAAGTTATGAGAAAGTTGCTTTGCTTAAGTAAATTCAAATTTAAGATTTTTTTAGATACGACTATGTTGTATTTGATTTTCTATACACATTAAAAAAGGGCTGGTCAGACTCATCGGTACCACAAAGGGTTAAGAAGTAAATTTGAGCTCTTGCTTCTCATTTAGTTGAAAGTTTTGGCTAAAATACATAAGATTTTTAAAGTAAAAACCATATGGGGCATGGAGTTGGTGTAAGACGGGTAAGTAAATCAATCATAATAATTTTTTTGGGATAAAATCAATTTGATAATACTTGAATCAAGTGCATTTTGAGATTGATTTAATCTTAGTTTTACTTAAATCTATCTCATTTTCATATTATTCCAAGTGAGAAATCGGGATTGAATATGGGCATTTCTATTTTGACGTGTCGTGATATTTGTACCACAAAATGTAAAAAAAAATTAAATGAAGAAGTCAAATTTGTAAAAATGGTTATTATATATACAAAGTAATGAAGTAGCACTATATTCAGAAAAAAAAATAAGTAATTGGCGCTAAGGAATTTTAAATATAAGGAAAAAACTGCGCTGGCGTTACGTTATAAAAACGGAAGTGGAATTTGACTTGCATTACAAAACTAAAAAAGACTGCGAATCCTTTTAGTAAACTTTGGACTTCTACAGATTTATTTTTCATGCTATAAAATTTATAAACTTTTGCTATTTTTAAGGAAAATATGGGCATTTTCAGCGAAAAGTCTGCTTTTTTAATGTAACGCCAGATTGCAAATAAGGTTGTATTTTCGGACCATGTTGTTGAATTGTTATCCCTTTTGTTACTTAATGTAGAGCTAGTTGCGCTTTACACCAATATATAAAAAAGTAAACTTTACATATACAATTTTTTGAGAAACAATATAAAATACTTCTGGCGTTACGTTACAAAAAGTAGACTTTTCGCTGAAAATGCACATATGGATAATTTAAGTATTTTGCGACTGAAAATACGTTCGTGAATCAATCTTTCCGTACTCGATTCAAGAAAATCCGTACTCACCCTACTATTAATACCGCTTTGCATTGATTTGAGTACGGATGGTTTGATTTTTCTTTTGAGTGTACGTTTTGATTTTGGTTCTTCTGATTCTGTTTGATGATGTTCTCGTCTGCCATATGAACCCGTCCCATGTTCAAATTATAATTTTTTTATCAAACTAGGTTCTACTACGCGAACATAATTATGACTAGGGCAACCAAAAAAAAGCATTAAAAACCCGTTTTAAGCTCTTAAAACGCGTTTAAAACATGAAAATAAGCTGTTAAAATTAAAAAAAACCATTTAAACTTAATGTTTATTTTCACCTTTATTCGTTTAAAACGTTATTACAGTGAATTATAAATTGATATGTTAAATTTTCGAAAAGAAAACTCTCTCTTTTTGAAATCGGCACGTTCTTGTAATATTTAAAATTGAGTATTTGTTTCTTAAGTATATTTAATACGCTTGGACTCACAGTTCCGCTTGGGTCGCAAAATATCCCCAGTATCTTTTAATACCGAAAACCCTTAATTTTTTTAATAACTTTGTCTTCAATATCCCCTATAACACCGAACATTTTCTTACAGTCCATAACTACCTATATATTTACTTGGGAACACAATAAAAGCTTTTTTGATTCCAATTTTGTTGCAACTTCGTGTAAAAAACCAAAATTTGCAGAAATGAACAGCATTTGGTTTCTCAAATCATTTTCATTCCAATAAATACAGAGAAATTCTTAATAGCTTAAATTATATTAAAAAAGCTAAATAAAAAACGTTACTGTTATGCTACGTTACGTTACAAAATATGATGGTAAAAGGACGTTACAGAAAGAGTTTTATTGCATGAAGTGACTGTGTGACTAAGGAATTTGATCTTTATGCGCAATTCAATTCAATTGCCAACTGAGTCTTTCAACTGAATTGATGCTTGGCCACTCACTTCATCAACTGAATTAAAGGATTTTAAATATATTTTAAAATATATTTAAAAATAAAGGAATGTAAGATGAGATAAAGCCACTGTTTATTGTTGATGTTGTTTTGTTTAAGCTTTGATATTATTACAAATAGAACTGTTGCTATAAGTCTTATACGTTTAACATTTTTATTTGGTTTAATATCTTTAGTTTTTCTAAAATCTTTATGGATGAAGTTTCCTGATGATCTGGCCTAAGCAACCAGTGAAATGCGCATAGGAATAGCTTATCCCATCAACAATAAATTTCAAGTGTTTTTATCAAGAATAAAAACTGGGAATTGAGCACGAATAACAAAAACTTTTGGAATTAAAAATATTTTAAAATTTAATGAAAAAAAGACAACTTTTTAAAATACTTAACTTTTTTTACAAAAACAAACTACAAACATTAATTTTGACAGTACAATCGAATTGAAAGACTTAGTAGTCATCTTAAAAAAATTAAAATCTTTTGATTTTTCTTCAACTAACTCGAAAACCGTCAAACTAATCCATTGACAAAGCCATTCACGATTTGATTTGGACAACAAGCGACTTTAATGACAATTGAATTGAATCGTGTATGAGCTGCTTTAGACTACAACTATGGAATTTTTGATAGAAAAGAACTTAAGCAAGCAAATGATAAAATACGTTGATAAAAAGGCTTAATACTTGAAACTTAAACACATTAAAAATATATGCAACAATATAAAAAGTACGTTACAGTACCGCAGAGTGCATCAAAATCAAGTTAGAAAGTATAGCCTGTCAAGCCCGGCCATATGATACCCTACACCAAATTATTTAAAAACAAAGAGTATATGAATAGGGATCAATCTATGTTTTAAATTATGACAGTCGGTTTAAGAGTTTCTGGGCGGCAGAAATTGCATGACGTAGGAAAATTGGTAGGACGTAAAGCCGTACTTTTTTTTAAACACAATGCAGTCGTTTTTTTTTATTTGCAGAAATTATATACATATATACATTTCATTTCATTACACCTAGTCTTAGACTAACAAGCAATATTTTTCTGTTTAATAAAATTCATGCAATAACAGCCACCCGATCTTGTGGCTTAGTTCTCTTCAGTCTCCTTGAGTAGATTTCATCTTCTTCTGGATTAACATGGCTCTGAAGTCTATATGCGTATAGCTGCAAATTTCTGTATTACTTCTGAGATTTTCATAACTCCAAGATCTCTGTGTAGATCATTAATTCTAATAAAGTAGGGTGCATTAAAAATATTCTAAAGTACTTTATTTTGAAATCGTTGAATAACATTAATTTGGTTTTCAGCGGCGCAGCCCCATATTTGAACTCCGTAGGTCCATACTGGTTTAAGCATTTGAGTGTAGATAAGCAGTTTGTTTTGAATTGAAACTGGAGAGTTTCTTCCAATTATCCATTTAAGTTTGTTGAATTTTATATTCAATTCGGTCTCTTTTATTTGTATATGTTTTTTCCATTTTAATTTCGAATCAAGCGTCATTCCAAGATACTTAGCATGGTTAGCATATGGGACTATAGAGTTCGATATTTTTGAGGGTTTGTATCTTATTGATTTGTACGTAAAATCGACATGGACTGATTTACCATCATTTAATTTAATTTTCCATTTTTTCGTCCAGTCTAGCAAAATATTTACAATGCAGTCGTAATCACATTTTATAATACAATAATAATTAAAAATGCTAAATTTATTCAAATTATAGCATTTTTCCGATTTGCAAAAGAATCCTTTCTTTCAAACACTTACATTAAAAACACAATCAAATTCTAAACATTTTGTTTTTTGTCTTTCACACATCGGAAATAGGTAGTTATTTTTTTATTTTCTATCCTTCTATTTCGTTATCAAATATTCAATTAAAAAATTTCAACATAATTTCATTTTATGTAAATTTTTAAATTTCTTTTTCTAAGAGAATACGGTGGTAATCGACATATCGTCAGCTCGGCTCTATGTCGGCGTAGCACGTAGATACGCTTTTAGGTTTAAGCCAGCTATTGATTGCCTTTGTTAAAAAAATTTAAATTTTTACATTTTTAATTTTAAAATTTAATTTGACAACGTATCAACGTCGTACGCTAGTACATTTTTTTTTTTTTTTGTACGATGGAGCGGGGAGGTTTCCCCACAGTGACAGGTACCGCGACCAGGTTAGGTCTATTGTACCCACTCCCCTTAGTTGGCCAAAAGACCCTCTGCTTCCCATAGGAACCCAACCAGGGCCTTTGCCGGTATATCACCGATTTGGGACGCACACATTGTACCATGCCCCAAGTGCCTCCTCCTGGCCCATGCCAGCGCCGGGCAGTCACACTGCACATGCTCAGTCGTCTCGTCCCCGTCTAGACATAGTCTGCATTCCTGATCCTCAGCCAGGCCCATCCGATAAAGGTGGTATTTGACCGCGTGGTGACCAGTCAAGTAGGCCACCAGCAGTCGCAGATCCCGTCTGCCAAGACCATTCGTCCTCATTACCCTTCCGGGAGAGATAAATCTCCTTGCCTGACGCATTCCCGGTAGCGATACCCAGTATCCTCTATGTTCGCCCAGAGCCCAGTCCTCCATGACGGACTGAACCCCTGCCCAACTTAGTCCACAGAAGGGCTCGGGACCCACCATCTGCGCGCTAGAACCAGCCCTGGCCAGTTCATCAGCCATTTTATTACCCGGGATCCCTGAGTGCCCCGGCACCCAGCAGAGCGTCAATCTGCTCCTTGTCCCCAGCTCCTGTAGCTTTCCACGGCACTCCGCCACCAGCTTCGAGGACATTCTCCAAGAAGTGAGTGCTTTGATGGCCGCTTGGCTATCAGTGAAAATCACATTACCGCCACCAACCATTCCCCTGTCAAGAATGTTGCTGCAACACACATCAATGGCGAAAATCTCGGCTTGAAAAACACTCGGTGATTCGCCCATTGCCATCGAGAGTCGTGTATTAGGTCCAAAGACCCCTGCACCCACTCCGTGCTCCGATTTTGACCCGTCAGTATACCAGTGCAATTCATGGTTTCCCCGACATGGATTCCCAACACTCCAGGACCTTTCGTCCGGAAAGATTGCCCTGAACCTTCTGTCGAAGACCAGTTCCGTGGTCATTATGTCTGCCCTTGTACAGACAGATAGACCCGGAGCCACGTCCATCAAGCAAGCATGCCCCTGGACCTCAGCAAGTCCCGATGTTAGCTTGATCCTAAGGAGACCGGACATAGCAGTCCTCCTTATATGGATGTGTAGTGGCAATATGCCCACTATAACCTCAAGTGCTGCTGTGGGACATGTGCGCATTACCCCCGTTAGGGCCAGACACACCATCCGCTGCAGCATGTTGCACTTCCTCACCGCAGTCTCCTGCCGCATCTTAGGCCACCATACCAATGATCCGTAAGTGATCATCGGTCTGACCATCATAAAGTATAGCCATTTTACCATACCTGGACTAAAACCCCAAGTTCTCCCAAAGAAGCTCTTGCATGCCCAGAAGGCCCTAACTGCCTTTCCGAGGGTTTGATCCAAGTGCGAGTTCCAATTGAGCCGTCTGTCCAGAACAATTCCCAGATATTTGACCTCATTGGAATACTCAACCTCAATTCCGTCCACTACTAGCTTCTCAAGCCTGTAGTTGTACCTCCTCGTGAACGGTATCACGACCGCCTTGTTAGGGTTGATGCTCAATCCGCTTTCATGGCACCATCCAAGAACCCTATTGAGAGCACCCTGCATCACCTCCGTGATGGTGCTCTCGAATTTTCCAGTCACCACTATTGCCAGGTCGTCTGCATAGCCAATGGCCCGAAGGCCATATCCCTCGAGCTTGACCAGCAGATCATCAATCACCAGGCACCATAATAAAGGTGACAGCACCCCTCCTTGTGGACAACCCTTAACAGCACTGATGCTGACACTAGTGTCATTCCAGGAGGCAGTAATTTTCCTTCCCCTCAACATAGCCCCGATCCAGTTGACCGTGAGCTCGTCTATCCGCTTCCGCGCCAGAGCATCCGTAATAGAACCGTAGCTCGTGTTGTCAAAGGCACCCTCCACGTCAAGAAATGCAAACAATGCGATCTCCCCATTACGTTGTGCCTTTTCTATCTGCGCAACCAAATGGTGCAATGCCACCTCAGTCGACTTACCCTTTTGGTAAGCAAACTGCGTTCGGTGCAGTGGTGTGGAAGCCTGCAGTTTTTCCCTAATGTGCAGGTCCAGTAGCCGCTCAACAGTCTTGAGCAGAAATGAAGTAAGGCTGATAGGTCTATAGGATTTCGGCTTCTCCAGCGGCCTGTTGCCAGCTTTGGGAATAAATACAACCTTGACCGTACGCCAAGTGGTTGGAATGTATCCCCAGGTGAAGCTTGCCCTAAAGAGTCCAATCAAAGGCCCTACTATCATATCAAGACTCTCCTGTAACAAAACAGGGAAGATTCCGTCACCTCCTGGTGACTTGAATGGGCCGAACGAGCCAATTGCCCACCGTACCCTATCCTCATCGAAAATCCTACCGGCCAACCCATTTGCCCGGCGAGTCCCCGGGATCGCCGCCTCGACGTTTGTGTGCCCAGTATCATCCACAACAGTCGAGCCCGGAAAGTGTACCCTCAGCAAGGTTTCCAAAGTTTCCCTGCGGTTCGTCGTGAAGGAACCATCTGTCCCCTCCACCAGACCCACTCCATTTGAGTGTCCCTTGGTCATTACCCTGTGAAGTCCTGCCGCGCTAGGGAGGCCCGCGACACTACTGCAAAAGTTCCTCCATGAATCCCGTTTGGATTTACGTAAGGATTTGTTATATTCCGTTAGGGCACCTTTGTACTCCTGCCAGTTTTTGGTCCGTTTTGCCTTGTTGAATAACCTCCTGACATGCCTACGCTTCTGCTCGAGCGTCTCATTCCACCATGGAGTCCTGCGGCTGGAGCTTAAGGGTCGCAATGTCGTGCTTCCTCGAAAGGAGGAGAGCAATGTTTCTTCAACAAGGTTGGCTGCTAGCTCAATCTCATCAACAGACCCGATGTCTGTCATCAGCAGCTCAGCCTTCCGGTTCACAAGGGACCTGAACTCATTCCAGTCCGTTCGTCTGGGATTGTAAGCGCCTCTACGCAAATCCACCCCCCCCGGTATGTCAAACCTAGTATGTTGATGGTCCGACAGCGAGGCCTCATCCGTAACCCTCCAGTTACGAATTGAATCGCGCAAAGCGCCGCTAACCAGTGTAAGGTCTAATACCTCCTCCCTGATCGCATTAATAAAGGTCGGCTTACAGCCGACATTGGCTATGTCCAAGTTCGTACCTACCAGATATTCCAGTAGTAACTCACCTCTTTTGTTGATGTTGCTGCTTCCCCAAACGGTCTGATGGGCATTGGCATCGCAGCCCAGGATAAGCTGCTTTCCATGCATACCGCAGTACAGCACCAGGTCCGCCACCTCTTTTGGTGGGGCTACATCCTCTTCGCCGGGGAAATAGGCCGTCGCAACGACGATCTCCGACGACCCCCGTTCAGTGGGTATATTTATCTGTGCTGCCACTAGATCTCTGAAAATAAAATTAGTCAATGGGGTTATGTCAACACAATTGTCGACAAGCAACGCTGAGCGCGGCTTGTCCACTGACCGATCGTAAATCAGCTTACTTGATTGGGATTGTAGTCCCCGGATCTGGCCACTATTGATCCATGGCTCCTGCAAAAGCGCAAGACCGATGTTTTCTTCGGCAAAGATCCTGCACAGTGTGGCCGACGCCCCTTTGGCGTGATGCAGGTTTGCCTGTAGCACCCTAATGGTGCCCATCGCCATCCCTAATGGACCGCTGCACTAGCTCCCCCAACCGATTACGTCGGGGTCCCTTCCCTCGCGACCCTCTGGTCGGTTTGTCTGATCCTACACCAGGGTTGAGTGTGCTGCTTTTGGCCGAGGGCTGAGGCCTTGGGACGATTTTCGCCACACTTCCCTTATCTGCCCGTTTACTCCCGCGAGCATAAGCTGCCCCGCTGGTAGATGGGCCATCATCAAGGGCGGATTCTCTCCCTTTGATTGGTGACGATTTGCCAGCTTTTTTTCCACATTCTCCGCCGGCTTCTCGTCTTCTTTCTTGCCACCATCCTTTGAACCATTGTTCTTGAGGTGCAGTCTCACCTGCCCAAAGCAGTAGCTGACCTTTCCTCCCATCTTCACAAGCTTCTGGTAGGAGCAAGTATCCACTGCCAGACGAAGATGGAGAAATTCGCCATGTATTTGCCTTTGAGCCACTGCCCAATGAGTTGCAGCCAAGTCATTCTGAGCCGCTATGAAGGCCAGGACCCTCTCATTTGACAGCTCAAGACTATGTGGGAAGTATCCTCTCACAAAGTGCGCGCGGGGGAATTCTTCCTCAGGGACGATCCTACATTCTACCCCTGATTTCTCCTTGATGTAATCAAGGTTGGACTTAGTCCATTCCGCCGTCTCCTTGTTGACGCACACAAGCATCAACCAGTCGGTGCGCCGTAGACAGCTTTCAAACTGTGGTTTGCAAGTTCCTGCTTTCTCAATAACCGCCTGAAGAATCGTATTTTTGATCCTTTCGGTCTGGTCGGCGGTTAGAGACGGAGCTTCAAGTGCTGAGACAAAACCCAGTCTAACGCCCTTTGGCGTCTGGACCTTTTGGGCATATGTTTGTCTCGCACATGCACGCTTTGCCGGAGCTCCAGTAGAGGGAGAGTTTTCTGATCGTTCCCTCTTTAGTGTTACGACTGCCGGAGCCCTTGTGGCGTCCCTTAAGGCATCTTCCCTCGACAGTCCTTTTTTTAAAGCCGCTTTGAATAGCCGCCGCTCCCTAGAGTTGAGCTTAACGAATCCCATTCCGGATTCCAGGCTCAACGCCTGTAAATTTACGCCTCGCACTGTGCTGCCAGACTTCACCGAGTTCAAGCTGCAAGCATCATCCTGCTCAGCGACTTCGGTGTCAGAACCAGAGGACATTATCTCCTCTTGCGGTATTCTAGGCACTTCGGTCGCGGCACAAGTTGCCGCCTCCGTGGACCTTTTGTCCTCCGCCTTCAGGTTGGTACCTCCAACTGCTTGCCCAGTGGCGCTGCCATTGTTGTCGGTTGCCAGGTTTTTTGTTGGGTTCTCCGAGCTAGAAGACAGGACCCCTTGCTGCGGATTTCCGATTGCTGAGGTCGTTTCCTCACCTGCTTCATTCACGAACCACCTGTCCGCTTCCAGAAGCTTGGTACCAGCGTTAACGTGCCCAATGGCTCCGCTAATGTTGGTGGTGGATGGTTTTAGAGCCTCATCCAACTCATTTTTTTCTTTAGATTATTTTTCCATTAATATTTTTCATAATGTAGGGATGGGTATGGTCACCCATGGCAGAGCCCGTGTACCATGAGAAGTCTAAATTAAAACTGGAGGTCGACCTGTATCCAGAGTCCGCTTACTAACGACCAAACTCCCCTCTGGCCATGCATCCATCGGCGTAAGCTGTTCCACCTTAGATTGGGGTAATTTTTTGTAGAGTTGTCTTCTCTCCGCCCGACTACCATTAGCCAGCATCCAGAGCAGAGACATGACCATGCTGAGGATCTGTTACCAGCCGTCCCCACGTGGAGGGTATAGTCGCACTTCCAGAAGTGAGACACAGTTACGGCACGATCACAAAGATGCGTGTTAGTCCCCCTGTGTCTCCATCTGGCTGACGGCCAGAATGATGGCAGAACCTCCACAAGCTCTATCTCGAGGGTTCTTGGTATCATATAGTATATAACCATTAATTTTAAACGTATTTCTTGAGGTCAAATGAGTTTCAGAAACCATCATGACATCAATTTGTTTACTTTTAAGAAAATATTCTAATTCATTTTTATGTTGGCGGATGCCGTTTGCGTTCCAAAAACAAATTTTTAAACAGTTCATGGCTTGATAAGAACAGCTTGCAATAACATTGATTGCATTCTTAGAATTTCCTGCATCATATTACCCATTGTGTTCGTAAAATTATTTACTGTTTGCACTAATGTTTCCATGGTTTTTTCTAAACGACTTAAATTAGAAACTGGAGTTTCATTAATACTTGGCGAGGCACCTTGCATTGGCACATGGTTTGATTTAAGGACGTTAGCGTAAGAGGTTCTGTTATTACCAGGCTGGGGGGCTTGAATTGCATTTGTGTTTACTTGGTTTGCAACCTGCATTTGAGGGGTATTTGTTTTCGGTCCAACCGTTTGCTTAACGATATTATATACGGGGCATCCTCTATAATTGGCAGTGTGATTACCGCCACAGTTGCTATTGTTTAACGAATATTTAAAGATTTAAAAATTGCTACTGTTCTTTTGTTTATAAAATTGACTTTCAGAAATAGAAGGAAAAAGAATATTAATTCTTCTTGGGTCCACGATCGGCATTAATTTCCATGAAATTGATTTTTATACTCCATCAAAATTCCTTCTGACAGAGTTAACAAAATAAAAATTATAAATTTTAATACTAAGAAAACTAATAAGGATATTTGTTAATAATCTTCTGTAGTTTCAAACTGATTATATAATGAAAAAAAAAAATGGTAAATGCTTTTTTTAAATCAACTCAATTTGTCACTGTATTATAATAAATTGCATGTGCTTTAGTTTATTAAATCGTAGTTGCCTTGTCTCATTGTATGTATTATTTAACAACATTAATTGCCTCCAATTACTACGGCTACATGAAAAATGCAACTTTAACACTTTCTCTTTTTTTAACTAAATATACAGGCCTGTCATAGAATTCCATTCCGATCGAAAGTGGTTTTAATTCCGTATTTTGTTCTTCAGAAAACGAAAAAAGAAAAATTTTTTCGGAATGAAACCACTTTTGGTTTTCTAAGTGGAATTGATTGTTTCAGTATTTTATAACCGAAAAAACTACTTAAAACTATTTTTTATGGATAATTAAATGTTTTTTATGATAAAGATTGAAGAAATAACACACTTTTGATTTATTTATTTTACTTTATATTGATTTTATTAAAAACATAATAAATTCTTTACCGTTGCGTTGCCACCTTTTTTTTCTCACAAACCACGTTTTTCTGCACATTGCCATACTTAACACAAAAATCATATTGTTTTTATGTAAAGTTGCCATATCCAATTGTAAAACCATTTAGCAAAATCGATCGGAATCTGAAGAAGCTAGTACATATATACGGTGTAATTGTGTTTCTACGGTTGTATGTATAAAAATTCGTCTAATTGAATAAAATAAGGATACATTTAATAAAAAATATATTATGATATTCTCATTCCAGATCAATAGTATAACTATCGATAGTTCTGGGGTTAACAACGAGTATTTTCACCACAAATCGCTATAAATAGTTTTAATTATAATAATTAGAATTGTGGTTATTCTGTTGAACTATTTATGGTTTTTAATCCAAATTTTTAATATTTTTAATCAGGCTTAAGTTCATCAAATTTAATTTTCATTAAATTATTTTCATGAAGAAAGGAATTTTACAACATGAAAATTAATTAAAATTGTTATTGATAATCATTCATTCTTGACTGACCTGAGACAAAATGAAAAAACAAAAAAAAAATGTACTGTGGACTTCAAGAAGAATTCTTGACATAAGTACGGAAAAAACAGAAGTTAGGAAAAAACATGTAAAATCAATTAAAAAATGGATAATCATTCAATAAAAAAAAAGCAAATTTCGATCTACCAAAGGTTAAAAATACAATTTGGTTTAAGGATTGATATTTGACTATTGACGTCAGTAGTCGTCGATGGCTGCGAGTGTAAGACGGCAAATCCATCTGAGGAGATCGAGTGGTTGCGATCGAAACATGTCATGGTAACCAGCCGCCTGGGTTCGAATCTCAGGTCAGTCAAGAATGAATGATTATCAATAACAATTTTAATTAATTTTCATGTTGTAAAATTCCTTTCTTCATGAAAATAATTTAATGAAAATTAAATTTGATGAACTTAAGCATAGTTTTAATTTGTAAAAAACTTGAGGAGTTCAACTTCACTTATAGTTTTCTCTTAAAATTTAAGACTTTAGTATATATCGATCATTTCCTGCATTATCGCCATAACTCAAATATATAAGTTAAACATATATCGTCACCTGAAAGACGAAATAATCTATCTGCAGTTTTCAAAAGTTTACAGGAGAGGGGAAAAACGTTACAAAATTGAAACTATTAACGGTATTGAAACGAAAATCACATATTTTGATTAAAATGAAACCAGTAATATATGTCGGGTGAGAAAATTTTGTTTTTCTAATCACAGCTTATGTTATGACACTTAGGTTTTTTGGAATTGTAAAAATCTGAAACCAAATAACCTATCTGCATTACTAATTAGTATGAATAAATAAAAATTTCTTTACACATGAATATTATATACATTCAATAATTAAAGTAGTAGTTTCTTTTACTGGTTTAAGCAAAAACAAGTACCTAATGTTTGTTTAAATTACACTATGCAACAAAATAAAACTTTTATCGTGATTTTTGATGTTTTATTTTTCCCTTTTTTTGTGCGTAACGGTCCTCTAGGTAGAAAAACTTTGTCATTTGTAATATTATATGTTCAAAATTTTGCACACATATGCGTTATGATATAAGGAATAAAAATCCATAAAAAAATCAATTTTAAAATTTATGCAGATAGGTTATTAGGTCTTTTAGATGACGATATGTAACCATTTTGTAGTTTTAAATTTACGCACAATATAATTTAAAAATGAAAAGTTATTCTTCTCTCAAGTGTTGAGTTTAGGGACATCGATTATTTGACTTTTTTCAATAACTGGTTTTCGAATATTCCGAATAGTTGCGATTATAAAAACCCGGGTTTCGGTTAAACATTTTAAAAATAACCGGTTAAACGGTTTTAATTTGAATACATAAAAATACAAAAATCATATTAATTTTTTGTAATAAAAAGTTAGTTTGAATAAAAACAAAACAATTCACGAAGGTAAGGAACCAACAAAACACATAGATATGACTTAAGGTATCTTCAGACCTAACTAATATTTGACGACAAAAAAAAACGTGACCAATAAATTGATTAAGCTTAACCCTTTCACCCCGGAGTTTTTTCTTGAAGTCTAGTGCTTTTGTTTAAATTTTGACAAACAATTCAGCTATAAAGCAAAAATATAAGATGTTTGTGATATACGAGAAGTCTAGGATCCTTACCGTTATCCTGGGACATATTGTCCCAATAAGCTTTTACGGTGGGACAATATGTCCCAATAAAACTAAGCTTAATAAAAATTTAACAATTTATATTTTTTTTTGTATATAATTTTATTAAAAAATAAAGGAAAAACAGGAATTCACTATATAAACGAACAAAAAAAAACATAACGGCACTTAACAAATTAAAATATGATGCATTTATTGATAGAATGGTGCAAAGCATTAGGGGCATAGAGCATTATTGCATCCTGAGCATACGAATTTTGTTCTTGTTTTCTTTTTGAAAGACGTGCATCTAACGCAACGACGTCGGAAGCTGGTTTCAATTGGCAAATGATCGCCGATATTCAAAAGCTCCTTTTTCGGGCGCTTGGAAGGCCTACCACCTGCTCGACGGGTTTTTAGTAATTTGTGTTTCGTTCCCTACGCAATAAGTGTTTCAGCCAATGGTACTATTAAATGAATTATGATATCTTACGGTGATGGTGCTTTATATATACGATATATATTGAACCTTTTACCCTGCTAACCTTCGAAAGCCTCTGATTAGTACATTCGGCAATGCGAGTTTACAAGCTCCTCGGGAAAAATTTTATAAAGACGTCATACTCAGTAGCCGATGCACTAAGATCTAATTACACTTCTGGATATCTTTCTGTAAGCATTGTGAACTCGGTAACAAATGTGTTATGTAGAGACCACTTACAAGTTAGAAGTTTAGCAGTTGCATCAGGAGTAATTTCGTCATCTGATGCAACATCAGTAGTACGGAGAGTAGCAGTAGCATCAGGAGCCATCTCATTGGGTAGAGCTACAGCAGTAATATCGAGTGGAACAGCAGCATCACGTGCAATATCCATACCTTCAGCAACAACAGTATCAAGTGCAATAGCATTATCAGCATCACTGGAATCATCGCTTGAGTCAGTTATATTGTCTTCATCTTCGTCATCTGATGGACTATAATTGGATTCGGAGTCACCGAAGTCAGTGCCACCATTTTTACTTCCATCGTCCCCGAACAACATCTATAGCATTTGGTTTTTTCCGTCTTCTCCTTGACGTTTAGGAAAGCAGAAATTAAAATTTATGTTCGAAGTGCTATATTGGGATTATATATCCAACTTGAAAATCTTATTGGGATAATATGTCCCAATAAAAAAAAAAGTTTTCTAACACTTTTCAACTTGCTTATTGTCGCTTTATAATATTAAAAACAATGTTTCATTACTTACCTTTTGTAAGTATATAGATTTGCAAAAAAACCACACAAAACCTGCCGCAGTATTTAAGAAATTATGCGAAGATCAGCGAAAAATACGTGCTCTTATACAAAAAAAATATACATAGATAATATACCGCTTCAATTTAACACAGTTGTTTTTACTTTCACCACAGATAACACTTCAAACTTTATTGGGACACAAAAGATATTAAAATATAAAAGGTGGAACAAAAGTTATAGTGTAGTGAACTTTGCTGGGACATATGATCCCAGTAGGGGCGAAAGGGTTAAGTTTTATTTTTAACAATTTCTATTTATTTGCTAAATTGTATTCCTAAGATGATAATTGCATTTATGTATAATGTAGTTAAGAAACCGTTTAATAATGTTTGCTCTAACCAAACGTTTTGCAAAAGCAAACAATTCTTTAAGAAAGCTAGTGGTTACGTCTAGGACGTCAAATATTTAAAAGGTGTTAACATATCTTTAGATTTTTTTTAAAAACCTAATAGTGTTTTCACACCTAAAAATAAAACCTGATTTTAACATTAAATCTATTAACAGCTGATTTTGCGTTTACATTACAAGTTTTATTAAATCAGGTTTTAAATCAGAGTTTGGCTAATTATTTTCTCCAAAATAAAATTAATTTCTAGTAGGAATAAGAAAATTTGTATAAGAAGTGAATGAATTGAATGCTTGGAAATGTATAAATAATTAATTTTAGAATATTTCATCGGTTTGACGTTTTTTATTTTTTTAAATTTATTTATTTTTATTGAGCGCCATCCCAGCTAGCATTTGGGTGATAATATTTTGTAAATATTACCTAAATGAGTCTTCTTAGATCCTATTTGATGATTACATCCTGATTTATCACTTGAACGATTGCGAGTTCATATATCGTTACCTAAAACGCAAAAGGCCTTATTGACAAAAAATTAAAAATCATTGATTCTGATGTATTGCATTAACACAAATGTACTCATAATTTGGAAATTTTGGAATCTTTCGTCTGCGTTATTTAAAAAATAAAACATGTTAATAAATGGTTTATGAAACAGATTTTGTACGAAAATCCAATTTATAAACTCTTTATTAACCTTTTTTATTTTTTATAAATTAGGCCGTAAATGATTAACGCTAAATGGCTGAAAAGGGATTTTACTAGGAAAATAGATGAAAAATTACTTATAAACATTTTAAGTAGATTTCTCAATTTATTATTTTAAATAGTTTTTTTGCTTCTCATGTAAAACTTTCAAAATGTTAGATGTTAGCGTTTTTGGTACCGATAAAATCGTCAATATGTTATAATAATTATTTCTTTATATTTTGTATTTTTGTTCATTCGTCTAGTCAAATTTAAGAGAAAAATATAGTTTCTTATTTCCTCTTCGAGAACCCAATAAAATTTGTTTGGCTCATAATAAAATTTGTTCAAATAATCAGGGGTTACTTTTAACAAAGAAATCCAAAACAAAATTCAAAACATGAAAATTTAAAAATTTTGTAAAATATAATTAAAGGCTTTATAATTTACGATTAAAAACTGCGACGAAAAATACTAACTAATGATTATAAAACCTACCATTAAATTGATCAAAAAAGAATCAGATAATTGCATCACGAATAATTCTTTGAGGTGATTGATCGGTAGTGTAGCTTTTTCTCCCAACAAGAGTATCATTTATGATCGAAATATGAGCTCATTCCTAAAAGATTCGATTGTGATATAAAATGCTAGCTGGGATTAAACATTATCAGCTGTTTTCAATCTTTTTAACTTGGTAGCACTGAATTTAGTACAACTAAAACATGGTTGTATTTTATAAAATCTACTTAAAACCAAATCAAAAGAGGTTTTAAGATGGTTTTAAAAAAATTATTTTGTATGGTAAAACCTGGTTTAATGATTGGTTTTATCGTTAAAACCAAAATTTGTGGTAAAACCTTAAGTGTGAAAACACTATAAGGTTTTAAATAATTATAGGAATATATTAAATTTATTATTTGAGATATTTATTTTATATGAGTTTTAATTTGTTGGTGGCTAAGCATGTATATTTGAATCAGTAAACTTCAGCCCTATTTTTGAAAAGTTGCAAACGAAACCTCTTTTCCAGGATTATATATTTCAATTTTTTTGTTTCAGAATTATAGAAACAAAAGTAATATGAAAATGCTTTTTATATGAAATATCTGTCAATTCGTCTATTAAAACAATTTAAACCCTTCCACGAGATTGCTTGATTCCTTCAATTTTGTTTTAGGTTCTTGGTAATTTAATAAATAAAACTGAAGAATTTTTCCATATCGTTGATTTCGCCGGTATTGTGTTGTTTTAAGCATGAAGATATGCTAGAAATACTTAAGAGTTATTCATTCATTATTGGCAGCATATTTTAAAAAGTATTATGTGCAGTCTCTTAAAAGCTACTTGAAACAGAGTCAACTTTTACTTGGCGTATATTTATGTCAAGCTTGTAGACTAATTAAAAGTGATAAATAAAACGTGACGTTGAAAAACCTTTGCAACTTATCATTTTAGGTCCCCTTAAGCACCATTATCTTTTTAATCAGTTCGAAATATGTATCATTAGAGATGACATCTCCATAAAAATATAATATTGAGGATACTGTCAAATTGCTAATTTCTTTTAAAGCTGAACTTTTTTTGTAGTATTTTAAATTGTTTTTGATTTTTGTTAAAAGGACACACGCTTATATAAGCGATTTGTATTTACATTGCTCATAATGTTTTTTTTTTGTTTTGACTTTTGTTACATTTTCTTTGATATTTTTTATAAAAAGCATAAGTTTGCCAAATATTTAATTAGAAAAATACTTAAATTGCGGGTACATTTATAACAAAAGTAAGGAAAACGTATATAAATTACACATTAATAAAATAACCGGTTTATTTTATTAAAATAACCGGTTTATACGATACTCGAAAAATTAACATTCTAAAATATTCGACTTGGGCCAAACTAAAATAACCGGTTAAAACCGGTTGAATACTATTCGATCGATCTCCCTAGTCGAGTTTAAAGCATCTTCATAAGAAATATATACATTATCTTCATAAGAATGATTTGCTATTCATAAGTGATATTAAGTATATTATTATCATTTATTTATAATTTTTCAAAAGGGCATCAACATGCAATTTCACATTTCATTTGGAATGTTGATGAGAGATATTTACATAATATATCAATTGCATGTTAATCATACGTTAAGAGAATTTTAAATGTCAAATTATTAACTCGTATTAACATACATAAGTACATACATTTTGTGTTAATTTTGTATCATAATAACAGGAACGAATATGTATACGGACAAATGCAAACATGCGATACCCATTCCACCGTGAGTATTCTGTTGAGGCATCAATACGAAGTACAAATAATATCAGTTCATTGAATTTAACTCACTGCTGTTACTTCGCAGTTGTTGAATCATGTAAAAGAGGGCAGACAATTGGTGTTACTGTGTGTTTGAACACAATGACTTAAATGAGATTAAATTTCTTTTCAAATCATTTGATGATTTGTTTTTTTTTTTTTTTTTTTTGTATTTTCTCATTGACGACTAAATGAAAAAGCGTAGGAAAATGAGTAAAGATATCTCAAAAGAATTGAGCTATGAACAAAGCAAACATGGTTTTTCCAGGAGGAGTTTGTAGTTAACTCTACCAAACGCTTTGCTGAAGTCGCTATATATATTATCAGTTTATTGAATTTTTACAAGTTCAATTTTAATGAGGGTCGCCCAATGTGACATATTGGTATACATTAGAATACTTTTTTTAGGCCACGTTTATATTTGGATACAACGTGTGATAAATTGCGACTTAAAAAATAAACTTTTCCAAGAGCTTGGGAATTAAACAATGTTTTTTACATTTGACTTTATTGCCCGATTTGGTTAAAGTGATTAGTGAAGAACTTTTCCATTGGCTTGGAGTATTCCTATATCTAATGAATAGATAAGTTTAATAGTAGACAAAAGGGCTTGGATAAACTGTCTGCACTTGTATACAGAAGAAGGCAGTTTATTTATTTATTTACTTCATACTTTTTTCGATTCTTTGAAAAATAGTCGAAATATTCTGCAATTCAGCTAAATCTTAAACCCACTTAAGTTTTATATTAATGTTTTTTTATAAAACCAGCTCCTTATTTAGGATAAACATTTATTGTCAAGGAATAATATTCGTAACGATATTAAGGTTTTGTACACATATCAATTTTAAATTTAGCCAAATGTTTTCTTCCATTTTTACCATCGTACTTTTTAAATTTAACCAAATGTTTTCTTCCATTTTTACTATCGTACTTTTTTCAATGCAATATTAATTTAATAAACTTTATTGCTTTAAAAGCAAAAGAATTTTGTTATGCAGAATTCTATTATTTATGCCTATTTAAGCAGATTTCGATTTTTTTTTAACACTAGCATCGTTGTATGTTCTTTGATTTATGCGCAACTGTTGCTAGCGATGTTTTTTATGTAAAACATCCTATTTCATACGCAATGCAAATTTTGGAAAATGCAGCAGATGAATTGTTTTTTTTTTCTTCAGTTTTTGTTCACTTTTTATTTTTTTTTTTTTGCATTCACAAAAGAAAGTTGAGAAATATATATATTTTTTAAATGTTATAGTTGTGAATTTTGACCTGTGTGTTTTGACTACAGGAAAACTAAAGGAAGACATATAAAATAACAATACTTGTATAAAAAGCTTAGAGGACCTTAAATTTAATTTTTTTTTAAATACTTTTATTCTAATTTCTTCGACCTTTTTTTAAAATAATATTATTCCTTATTAATACTTGAGCTTAAGGTCACTTTTATTTAAAATAGTTTGTTTATTTTTTATATCAATATTTCGATTTCCTTTGGAAATCATCTTCAGGATATTATATTTATAAAATTTAATAAAAATTAACAAAAAATTGACAATTAATAAAAATTAATATTAAATTTGAAAAGTAAATAAAAGTGACCTTAAGCTCAAGTATAAATAAGGAATAATATAATTTTTTTCTCAAATATTTATTCAGCCTATCTTCCCTCGTGGTCCTACGATTCGTCTTCAATAGGCTTGGTCCTTGTGCCAATAAGAACCTATATTCCAAATTGTATCAAACTATCTAAAAAATTGCGACCTGTACTTTGCGCACAAGGTCACATGGACAGCCAGCCAGCCAAAAAGTGATTCTGAGTCGATCGATACGTTAAGGTGGGTCTGGGAACGATATTTTAAGATGTTACACACATCAGCACAAATGCATAATAGCCTCTCCACTATTGTGGTGTGGGTATAAAAAGAATAAATATATTATGAATACAAATGCCGTTTAAAGCTTTTAGAATGAATACCAATAAAGCAGACACAAACTTATTAGCGAATTTATTGTAGTCGGTTTGTCGTTTGTTATGTCCTGCAGAATTTGATGCTGGAGAACAACGTAATATGGGAATATGTTCAAATAGAAATAATGTGATATTTATTAAAATTGTGTTAATGAAACTGTATCTATCAGATAAAAATGTGAATAAAATTTAGAGAAAAACTTAGTGCGGTGATGACTTTAGGTATTTTCCCACCCACAACCCACAAAGTATTAAATTTTCTATGATGAATACCTAAAAATAAAAGCAATATTTGACGACAGCTTGCCAGGAGATGTATGAATACTACGTGAAACGCAGAAAATTTCATCCATTTTCGAAATGGAAAAGGAAGATATTGTCATAATAGTGTAAGAACTGCTAGAGGAACCTTTTGTTTCCATACAAATTAAAATGTGATTTTACTGATAATAAAAATCAATATTTAGTTAAGGAAATTTTTCAATTTAAAAAAGGCTATTACTGATTGAATTTTCTTTAGCTGACCACACACTAGTGATTTGTGCACGAGGTTTGTTAGCGTACCATTTCTCCACACACAACGTACAAATCACAATAACTTTAAACGTCAACAAGGAAACATAAATTTTGAAGGGGATGGTGCAATTTGATAATTCATTTGTATAAATAACAAAAAAAAAAAAAAAAGGAAAAAATTAAAGAAGATTACAACAAAATTTGTAAATGGTAAACATCTCCGCAATTGTTAAAATTCAATGTTTCGTTGTAAACTTAAATGAAAAAATTTTAAATAACACAACGAACAAATCACGAGAAATTGAAAATTTTACCTTACTTGTGATTTGTGCAAGTACAGCCCTAAAAACAAGTAACAAGTAACGAGACGTAGGCTGCCTTAAACATGAAAAACAGAAGTTCAGAATGGATTTGTAAAATATAAGTTTAGTATAATACTATTATTTCTTGGCGTTGTCCTTACGATCAGCACAATCTAATCTCTTATATTGAAAATTAAATATTTAGATCAAATAAGTGCTTTACCCCTATAGCTTGCCACAAATCACTCTGGGGTATTTACTGCTTATTGGTGAGATTGATTTAACTAGTTAATGAGACAAATTTGACAAAAGTAGAAATTTGATTTAAAATGATTAACTATTGTGGAGTTTTATCGCAAATTTTCTTCACAAATTGTCAGACCTTTACGGTTACAGTACAAGTATATAGTTAAAAGTTTTGTGTATTTAAGTCTTATCTGATATTTATTTTTCTCAAATATCAACGTATAATTATGTTGTTCATCAGTGTCTATACATATTTCTATCTTAAACAACGATTGGAAGTTTTTAAAGTTTTGCAGCTTTTTGGGCAAGAAAACTGTCCTTTACCAGAAATTATTGTTTTGGGCTTAGAACCTGTTAAAAATATCTTGAATTTTCTTCTTCCTGCTTCACTTTGGAACAAAATTTTATTGGAGTAGCCTGAAGTAACGTAGACAGAAATGTAGTATGTTTTAAGTTTATTGCTTTTTGTTTGCTCGAAAAAAGGTAATTCCTTTCGAGCCAGTTTGTTTCCGCATTACTAATGAATAAGTCAAACTATAAACTAATAAAGTGTTGTTGTTTTCTGTATGTTGCAAGCTATGGAGTTTTAAAGTTAAAAACAAATTGTTTTCTGCGGTTGTTAAAATCTTTTGTATCTTCCGCTGAACCAAAAATTAACTTTGCTTTAATAAAACTTAAAAAAAGTCAAGTTTTCAAATTAACTGCTCATCTAACGTAACACAGATGGTGTTGCAAAAGTTAGTTCTTTTTTAACAGGTACCCTTATATAGAAAGTTTTAATACATTTTTTAATTTATCTCGCAAACCAGTACTGACTACCCCAGTGTGCATCTGTACACCTTATAATTCGCACCTATAACTAGTTTAACTTTCGTTGTTTAACAATATATTGTTGTCGTACACAAAAAATTGTTAATTTTCTTTGTAAAATAATTTTGAATCAGTTGCGTTGTTCGTTATAAATATCCCTTTAAGTTAGTGATAATCATATGGTTAAACAATTAAAACTAAATACTCATTAAAATAAAGAAGTGTAATAAAAGTAAACAAATATAGAAATTGTATTTACATTAAAAAAAAGTTGTAAATTGGCACAAAATAAAAAATCGATGCAAAAATAATTGAATTTATTTTTTATTATATCACAACATCCCCACCGTATCATACCATTCATCTAAATTAATTTTGTTATTATGATTACGATAACATGATAAGAATATAATAAAGGGGAAAATATTATGATGTAACATTACGAATATATTTGGGCATAATATGATTCAATAATAATCTTAATGTGGTGACTACAATTATTATTATTATCACAATATGTTGCTTTTATTATATGTTTACTACAACCATGTTTTTTCTTTGCGTGTAAATACAGACAATATCTTAAGCTTGCCTGGGATGGGAGGATCAGTGCCGAGCTATGGCAGCTAGTGGAGGCTAGGCTTATCGACGAGCTGGCGGCATTCACGGGCAAAGAGGAGGACGTATCCTTCAATGGTGCGGACTGGGTTAAGGGAGTGAAAGTTGTCAATTGTGGTAACAAGAATTCTTTGGAATTCTTAAGGACTACAATTGACAAATGCAGCGACATTAACCCGGGGGCAAGATTTGAAGTAAAACAAGCCTCCGATTTGCCAATTAGGTCCATAGTGACAGTATGGATTCCACCACCCGTACGCCCGGTGGAAACTATACTGGCAGTATTGGGCAACCAGAATAACAGGCTTCTTACCGACCAATGGAGGCTAGTGACATCACTGGTGTGTAAGGAGAACATCGCGGTGGATCGGAAGTCCATGGAATTCTTGGAGGAGGTGGGGGGGGTAGTTAAGTTTGGTTTAAGTAACGTCAGGTTCCGGTATCCGAAGCATGACAGGACCAAAGAGGTTGTTAGTGGTGCAAATAAACCTGCACCACTGTGAAGCAGCCTCAACCGAACTGACAACCTTCCTCACCAGCACCCGGACGGACGTAGCCCTAATCCAAGAACCTTGGATTAATAAAAATAAGGTTTGCGGTTAAGGGGTTGCGGGATACACTCTGTTTGTCCCGTCCACGGAGGACAAGGTAAGAACGTGTATATTAGCGAGGAATGAATTGAATTTTCTCATATCTCATTCTTTCAGGTGCGGTGATTTAACCGTAGTAAATGGAGAAGCCAAAGGTAAGCGTACTCTTACACTGGCTTCGGTGTATATGCCGTACGAGGCGTTGGACCCACCTGGAACGGTGGTGCGGGAACTGACGGCATATGCAAGGAGGAAGGGTGCAATCCTTGTATTGGGCTGCGATGCCAATGCTCATCATAGCCAATAGGGGAGTGCAGACATAAACAAAAGAGGTGAGTTAATGTTTGATTTTATAACTACTAACAATCTTATTATCTGTAATATGGGTAACACGCCGACGTTCAGAAATAAAGATAGGCAGGCAGTGATAGATCTGACATTGGTGAACCGTGACGAACAACTTGTTGTTGATTGGAGGGTGGCAACTAACTGCACATTTTCAGACCATAGCCGTATTACCTTCACATTGAATTTTGACCCACCTGGGGTTGCTCCATTTAGGAACCCTCGGGGGACAAAATGGGACTCCTTTAAGGAAAGAGTCCGAATTGGATTGGCGCAAAGGGCCTTGAGCGACTTGCTGCCGAATGATCTGGAGAGTGTTGTGAACAAGTTCACTCATCTTCTAAGGGAAAGCTATGAGCAGTCCTGCCCGGTTACATTCCCGGGTAGGCGTAAACAGCCCAAATGGTGGACCAGGGAACTTCACGTTCAAAGGTCTACGGTTAGGAGACTGTTTAATAGGGCCAAGCTTACCAGAGCACCAGAGGATTGGAACAATCACAGGGTGCAGTTCAACAAGTATAAGGCGGATCTGAAAAGAGCAAATCGACTATCATGGAGGCAATTTTGTGCATCCATTGATAATGTCAACGAGTTGTCAAGATTCCGACGGATCTTATCCAAGGACCCTAAAGCCCTTGGTTACATCCAAAGGAATGACGGCTCATGGACTGAGTCAGGCTCTGAGACCCTGACCTTACTTATGGAGACGCACTTTCCCGGGTGCAGGGAAACATGAGGTATGGAAGACGGTCAATGGGACGTGACGTCCATGACATCGGATTTTACTTCCGCCTGCGTCGAGGAAATGGTCACAAGAGGGAAGCTGGCGTGGGCGGTCAATACTACGGGTCGGGACGGTATTTTTCCGGCCATGCTCTGCAACATTCCGGACGATGCATCACTTCTGCTGATGGATGTATTCAAGAAGTGCCTCAGTAGGAGGTATCTGCCTAGGGGGTGGAGAGAGGTCAGGGTTATTTTTTATACCCAAGGCTGGTAAAGCGGGCCACTCGAAACCGGGGGATTTTAGACCTATTAGTCTGTCTTCATTTTTGTTGAAGACTCTTGAGAGGCTAATAGATTTATATCTCAGGAGCAATATTGAGACCCGCTTTATTAGCAACGCTCAACATGCTTACCTGAAGGGTAAATCGGTTGAGAGCGCGTTACATGAGGTGGTTGGTTGTATTGAGCACGGTCTGAGGCATAAGGAATATACTCTCGCCGCGTTTCTGGACATAGAAGGAGCCTTTAATAACATTAGGATCGAGGCGATTGGAGATTCGTTGTTAGAGTTGGGAGTGGAGGACTTTCTGGTGGAGTGGATAGTCTGCATGCTTGGCAGTAGGATTATAAACTCGAGCCTGGGGGATCATGTGATAAGGAGGAGGGTTACCAGGGGGACACCACAAGGGGGGGGTTCTATCACCTCTACTGTGGTTGCTTGCGGTCAACGGGATTCTTAGGTCATTTGATTCCATGGGTAGGAAAGTTGTTGCCTATGCGGACGACATAGTTCTGCTGGTCAGGGGAAAATTTTTGTCCACGATCGGGGAAATTATGCAGGTGATGCTAGGCGAGCTCTCGGCTTGGGCAAAGGATAGGGGACTGGGTGTTAACCCTGTGAAGACTGAGCTGGTGCTATTTACCAGAAGGTATAGGATAGAGGAATTTAGGAGGCCAGTGCTAGATGGCGTCGAGTTACCTCTATCGGACGGAGCAAAGTATTTGGGTAACTTTCTGGACTGCAAACTGTCTTGGAAGAGAAATACTCAGGAAATGATGAAAAGGGGACTCAATGCATACTACACATGCAGGAACTCCATTGGTAAGAACTAGGGTCTAAGGCCGGATATGGTAAACTGGATTTACACATCGGTTGTTAGCCCTATACTTACCTATGGATGCACTGTTTGGTGGGGTGCGTTGGAAGTGGATAGCTATAGGAAGATGCTCAGCAGGGTTCAAAGAAGTGCATCTCTTGGCATCACAGGGGCAAGGAGAAGCACTCCGCAGGCAGCGCTGGACATCCTACTATATCTGTCACCTATTGAGCAGTACGTAAGGAGTGTGGCCGCTAGGAACTTAATTAGACTTTACGAGTCTTCGTTAGTTAGACCTAGGCGGGATGATCATACGAGAATCTTGTACGAGATGGGTCTGCTTGATCAGGGTATTTCCCTCGGGAGAATTTCGGATCATATGACTATGACCCTGGACTTCGGTGCAACACCACCAGTGGAGTTCCCGGATAGGGAAGTTTGGAGTGGATCCAATGGACTGTTTGAGGGGTGGGCAGTATTTACGGATGGATCCAAGATGGAAACCGGCACTGGTGCCGATGTATATATAGCGGACACCGAGGTGAAGAGGTCATTCAGACTCCCCGATGAGTGCAGTGTCTTCCAGGCTGAGATCCTAGCGATCTGGAGGGCGACGGAGGTGATACTGGAACACATCGTGGGTGGATCTGAGGTGACAATTTACGTCGATAGTCAGGCGGCGCTTAGGGCATTGACGAATTATACGGTGCGATCGTGCCTGGTCGCTCGGTGTAGGAATGCTCTTGGTGGACTCATGGAGGCATTCAATGTGAGGCTGTGTTGGGTACCTGGACACTGCATGGTTGAGGGAAATGAGGTGGCGGACGAACTCGCGAGAGGGGGTTCGTGTATGGACTTAGTGGTAAGGGACAGGGGGTAAAGCCTCCCCTATGTTACTACTATGGTGTGATACGGGAGAAATTCCGTGATGACGTTAACCGATCCTGGGGGGACAGAGTGGATTGCAGGGTTTCTAGGGCATTATGGCCCGGATTGGACGCGGGGGCAACCAGGGTTCTACTGGGATTGGATAAGAGTAGTCTTAGAACGCTTATAGGGTTCTTGACGGGTCATTGTCCGGTCAGGGCTTTTGTGGGCAGATGGGACAACGCCATACCGGACTTCTGCAGATTGTGCGAGGATTCGGAGGAGCTGGAGACGATCGAGCATGTACTTTGCCATTGTCCCAGGGTGCAGGGTCTCAGACAGAAGTGGCTAGGAAATAGGTTTCACGACGAACTGGGGTGCATCGCTGGATGTAGTCCAGCTGATCTACTGGGGTTTGTCAGGGAAATAGTGCGGTTGTTTCTGTTGAGGGGACAGTAGAGAGGGAATTTGTTCTTCACATCACCTACTAACTTTCCTATATTCTATACTCTATCAACCTCATACTTCTTTTCTTAACCTTTCTTTCTTTATCTATTCTTCATCATGTTGAAGGGATTCACCATGGACCGTACTGGTCTCCGAGTGGAAGTGTGCCCTTGGGCACATAACCCTTCTGAACCTAACCTAACCTAACCTTAA
This sequence comes from Pollenia labialis, assembly GCA_949318255.1. NCBI lineage: Eukaryota > Metazoa > Arthropoda > Insecta > Diptera > Polleniidae > Pollenia > Pollenia labialis. The sequence goes on from OX439141.1 coordinate 121,247,345, forward strand.
GCTTGCCTAAGGCTGAAACTTTGCCAGATATTTTTAAGATCACGGCTGACTTTATAATTCCTGTTGTAATTTATGGTGATTTCTTTTCTACAAAAAAAGTGCCTTTTTTTTAAAAAAAATTCAATTTGGTGTCTTTTTTTTAAAAATTTTGCTCCCGAAAAGGGTAGCATGTTTTATTCTAAAAAACTCATGCTTTTCGAAAGCAAAATTTTTAAGAAACAGACAACAAATTGCATTTTTTAAAAAAAAAAAAAAGGCACATTTTTTTTAGAAAAGAAAACACCATTAGTGTGGCGCCCACAGCGTTCACTTAGGCTACTACAGTTTAAACCCAGAGATCATCAAAATTTCACTAATTTAGGATGAAGTGCAGCCAAATGGCAAATGTGCCTGTGTGCCATTTATATTCAACACACGCCACTTTGAAGTAGAATAGCTCTACTTTCTAAGCAAGCTGTATGTGCATGATATATAAAATAAAAGGTACATTTTTCATCTTCGAGAGGTTGTTACAACTAGTTTGCACTATTATACTTTGTATTAATACATGCCAAAAACTCAAGTAATATGTTCAAGTGTGATAGCGTGAATGCAATGCTGTATGCAAACAAGAAGTATTACGAAAAAAATTTGACATGTTAGTGCGAAAACAAACTGTTCTGTTAAATTAAGTTTTTTGACATTCGCAATAAAACTCATTAGGTTAGATTAGATTAGATAAGATAAGATAAGATTAGATTAGATTAGATTAGATTAGATTAGATTAGATTAGATTAGATTAGATTAGATTAGATTAGATTAGATTAGATTAGATTAGATTAGATTAGATTAGATTAGATTAGATTAGAATAGATTAGATTAGATTAGATTAGATTAGATAAGATTAGATTAGATTAGATTAGATTAGATTAGATTAGATTAGATTAGATTAGATTAGATTAGATTAGATTAGATTAGATTAGATTAGATTAGATTAGATTAGATTAGATTAGATTAGATTAGATTAGATTAGATTAGATTAGATTAGATTAGTTTAGATTAGATTAGATTACATTAGATTAGATTAGATTAGATTAGATTAGATTAGATTAGATTAGATTAGATTAGATTAGATTAGATTAGATTAGATTAGATTAGATTAGATTAGATTAGATTAGATTAGATTAGATTAGATTAGATTAGATTAGATTAGATTAGATTAGATTAGATTAGATTAGATTAGATTAGAATAGATTAGATTAGATTAGATTAGATTAGATTAGATTAGATTAGATTAGATTAGATTAGATTAGATTAGATTAGATTAGATTAGATTAGATTAGATTAGATTAGATTAGATTAGATTAGATTAGATTAGATTAGATTAGATTAGATTAGATTAGATTAGATTAGATTAGATTAGATTAGATTAGATTAGATTAGATTAGATTAGATTAGATTAGATTAGATTAGATTAGATTATATTAGATAAGATTAGATTAGATTAGATTAGATTAGATTAGATTAGATTAGATTAGATTAGATTAGATTAGATTAGATTAGATTAGATTAGATTAGATTAGATTAGATTAGATTAGATTAGATTAGATTAGATTAAATTAAATTAAATTAGATTAGATTAGATTAGATTAGATTAGATTAGATTAGATTAGATTAGATTAGATTAGATTAGATTAGATTAGATTAGATTAGATTAGATTAGATTAGATTAGATTAGATAAGATCTCACAACGTATTATGGAATATATAAAACTTGTGTGTTAGTGTTAACCAGCCCTTAGAAGTATTGTGTTCGATTTGTGTTTAAGGAACACATTAATGTACTTTATATAGTTCATTGACTGTTTTGCAAACTAAGTGACAAATAAGTAAACACCAGTGCTAAGATTAATGGTAAAATGAGTTCCATTAGTTAACATACAAAATTATGTCAATTTTAAATGTTTAAGAAAATATGCAAATTAATTTTAATGTTTTTTAATAGACACATATATTTATGATACTAAAACGTGTTAAGCATAAAAGATTGCGAATCTTAATTACTTTACGGTATTTACTTTAATGGTATTTTCCTTTCTTTAAATAAATTTCAAATTATTAGCAAAAAACGTGACAAAATAGTAAGTGTTTTTAAAACATCATAAAAATTAAGGTATAAAAGAATTAGCAAATATTTTCTTCTAAATGTTGAACTAAACTTATAAACAAATTTTGTTGAGTAATGTATTTACTTTTAATCATTTAAAATCATTTGAAAAATTATCTAAATTTTGTTTTGTCTTTAATTTTCGATGTACACAAAACTCGTTTTTATTATATGACCTTTAATTCTTTTTTATTAAATTTATATCATTTTTTTTATAAAAGATACACAAAGAAAAAATATACATAATATTTTCTCTATGAAATTTATTAGGCTATAGTTAATTTATATTTTTCGTTTATTTTTGCAATTTTACTGCTTGTTTTAGGGTTGCTTTGCTTCTTGTAGAATTTAATATTTTTTTGTCACTAAATGCATTTTTTTACATCTCTCACTTTTATCTCCAGCACAAGCAATCCTCCACCTCATCATCAACCTCATTACCAAATTTCCATAACATCGTCGGTACTGACATCATCATCGACAGTGTTTACAGTTGACTGTCACTTTGATTTTCCACATTATGACACAACTGTCTTTTTTAAAAGGCATATCAAGTTGTTAGTTTGAAATACAAGGCGATATTTGTATGCTGATAGCATGACAAAATATCTCTTTTGCAACCACTTTTTCTTGTGGTTCAAAGCCATGCCATCTAATCAATTGACTCCATAATGGGTTGATGCTAGAATAAAAATTCTCCAAAGCAAGATGACACTGTATATTTTATGGTGATTTTTTTTAAATCTGGCTTTTAATGCAACTGTTGAGATTTGTTCTGTTAGATTACAGTTTTCTGATAGGCAAATAAATTCAATATTAAAAGCAAACGTATACATTTTTGTGCCGTGCACTGGCGTAAAATTAAAAAAAGGGGGAACATAAATACTTAACTTCTTTAACACATACATCGTGTATTATACGAAACAAAGTTTTGTGTGAGGATATTGACTAAGAAAATTTGGCTGCAGCACAATGGATATAACTCTGGATTTTGTAAACAGTTAGTCTGATTGGAATAAAGTTCCAAGTTCCAAGTGCCAATTAACGAATTGTGGTCTTTAGATATATAAGGAGGGCCAACAAATGGCACCTCGGGTATTACAAAAATTAATTTATATATAGATATATATTTTTCTTTAACTCCCAGTGGAGCAAATGTCGTCAATAACAGCCGATCTTCATCCCAGTAAAAAAAATTTGGGTTTTTTGAAGCACTTTAGAGAAAAAGCGCATAATCGAGCGCTTCAATAAGAGAGCTTTTATATAGCAGTAAATGATAAAGAATAAAATATAGAAAAAAGCTGCTATTTTAGTGCTGACAACGATGAGGTTTTAAAGCGAAAAAATAAAAATAAAAATATATTATGGTTTACGAAAATTATTGAAACAATGCATTTAAGCAATTAAAAGCAAAACTTCAATGGATATGGAAATATAGTTATCCCTTAAAAAAGCGCTTAAGGAGTGCTTTGTTTGCATGTTAAAAAGGCGCTTATTGTCAGCAGTAAATAGTCCTCCAAACCGGGAACACTCCATACAAAAATCAGGCATCTTATCAGCAGGTTCACGCAGAGAAAAAATATGGTTGGGCATGGTTACGGCAACCACACTGTGTTTATTGTAACAATATATTGTTGTTGTACACAAATAATTGTTATTTTTATTAAATATCAGCAATATTATAGTTACTGTAAACATATTAATGTTTATCGCAATTATAAATTTGAGTATTGTTGACCGAAAAATAATTATTTTTCTAACAACTAAATTATGATAACTTTCTAAACATATTATATTACTCACAGCCATAACATGATATTTAATAGCCATAACATGATAACTTTATATACATTTATCATAATAAGTTTAAGATGCAATCAAAATATCGTTACTCTAATAATATTTTGGTATCGCCATTTGTAAAATAATTTTGTATCAGTTGTGTCGTGTTTTACATAAAAATATCGAATAATTTGTTAGTGAGTGGCTAAATAACAAAAAAATAACCATTAAAATAAACAAGAAATTAAAAAAAAATAAAGAAAAATATTAAAAAAGAAATAACAAAATAACCATTAAAATAAACAAGAAATTAAAAAAAAAAAAGAAAAAAACATTAAAAAAGGGTTGCAGTGTCACAAAATAAAATATCTTTGCTTAAAAATTTTAATAATCTTAAAGTGGTGGAAAAATTTGTGAAATATTGGTGCAAAATATTAACCATTACTGGTAAGTTTTGTGTTATTTTAAGAGAAAAATAATGAAAAATCCATAAAATAATTTATAAATAATTGCGACCTACGACAAAAAGATTACAGTAACTATATTATGTTTTTTATTTTATCATAAGTATTTTTTTCCAATAAAAATATTATGTTTAAAGTTGTATCATATTATGATGTAAAAAATTTATGTATAACAGTTCATATCACTTTGCATCATAATATGATTACTTCTAAACTTATTATGATTGCCATGACAATAATATGGTTACTTCTAAACTTATTATGATTGTCATGACAATAATATGATTACTTCTAAACTTATTATGATTGCCATGACAATAATATGATTACTTCTAAACTAATTATGATTGCCATGAAAATAATATGATTACTTCTAAACTTATTATGATTGCCATGACAGTAATATGATTACTTATTAACTTATTATGGTTACCATGACAACAATATGATTACTTCTTATCTTATTATGATTACCATGACAGTAATATTATAACTTCTTAACGTTTTATGATTAACAGGATAACAATATGATTAAGGAAAAAATATTATGATGTAATATTACGAACATATTTGGTCATAATATGATTTAATAACAATCGTAATATGGTGACTACAATCATGAATCTTATCATAATATGTTGCTCTTAGAATATGTTTACCACAACCATGTTTTTTCTTTGCGTGTTTGAAGCGATTTGAGGTATGCATTCATACATAAAACCTGCTCCTTTTGGAGCACATTTTTTGCTGGGATCTTACTCAATTTTGAGATATGGACCTCAATTGATACAAATATCTCCATAACCTACCGCATTCCCACTTTGATGAAATGGGTTACATGTAAGCTCTTAAATAGATAGATTGTCGCAACTGCGATGGAGTGTGTGTGCGACCCACTCCTTCTTAAGCTTACGTTCCTACGTTTCTGAATGTATTTAGTTGAGCAGTAAGTAATTTGGGATAAGAAAGGGTTCGTGGTAAAAAATTTCGTAATAAGACTGCGGTTAATGAAAGTTGGTAGACGTTTTACTATGTTCCAAGTTGCATGCCCATATAAGATTCATTCTTGCGTTAAAATTTCCGCAATATTTTGTTTGGCATTAAATCATTTACATCTATTTAAAAAGTCTCAATATTCGCTCTCTCAAATCTATCAACAACGCTTAAATTGGTGGAAATTAACTGCACCTGCATCTGGAAGTCATAAAAAATTTTTTTTTCTTAAACTATAACTTTCTATATTGAGGGTCTATGGGTTTTAAAGTGCACTAAATTCTTTTTTGCACAGAATGGTATTTATATTATTGTATTTATATAAAGACAAATTTAGGTTTTTGATTATTGTATTAGCTACAGTTCTGTGTTGAATTTCTGTGATGACTTTTGTACATAAAAAAATTAATTTTGAAAAAATTATCTTTTGTTGCCGATTTTCAAATAAAATATAGTAAGATATGATTAAAAAAATAAATATAATAAGATATTACGGCAGGGAAATAAAAATTCTTATGTATAAAAATTTATAATAATTTAAGAAGATACTTAAAATTATAAGTAAAAAAATTAATATTTTACAAAAAATACATAATAGTACCGAAATAACTTTGGATATAAACGGTCAATCGCATGAAAAATTCGGGATATTCAAATTCCTAGATTCCCGCGATCAGAAGCCTGGGACTTATTTAAAAAACCGCGATTCCAGAGATTTGTTAAAACTTATCGCGCTGCATAAAATAATACACACTTATGTGCGTATACTTTTTTTCCTATTCTCCATATTAAATATTACTTGTACGCACATAATTCTTAAATTTTACATAAACCGTTGCCTACCTTTGGGATGATTTAATGGTTTTACTGAGACGTATACGTAATATTTGATTATTAAGAAAATTTAAAATACTTCGGCAAATTAAAACTTTAAAACACTATTGCAAATAAATTTTAATTAGCATTTAATCAATACAAAGGAGAAGCTATTAATGGAAAATTATTTAATTTTTTTAGTTTGAAACACGGAGTGTCGCAAAACTTAAAAAAAGTATAAAAAATGTACCTGTCAGCCGATTAACCAAAACAATTTGTTTCATGAAGTTAATTGAACCTTTTGAACCAGTAAATTTATTATCAACATTTTTAAATGTTTTCCTGCTTATTTAAGTGCCAGTTTTTATTTACTTGGGGAAGTTTAAAAACGTACAAAAGTTACAAAGTAATACATATGTAACAGTATTTTACCTCAATCGGGTGCAATCTCGTAACTAAGACAGCAGAATTTATTAGTCGCGTCAAAAGCACTGTAGTTTGGTACATTGGGGATGTTATTGCGCTGACACTTTTTAGCTCTATTAAGCTTTTATTTTAAGCCCTGTGTGCTGCAGCTTCACAAGCAGCTACGAAGTTGTTGGCTATAGATCAATCAGCATGTGGGAAAGCAAACACATGTCGTCAGCATATGCCAGATAATTTAGAAATGTGATCTTATTTTTCAATTTTATTGCTTGCCTTTTATTTTCGATGTTCATGATAATTCTGAGATAAAGGAGGCTAGGAAATATAATTGACCAATGCTTTCTGTTTTCAATAAGCCCCAATAAGTACCCAATTCAAATAAACTATCAAGGAGAAGCCATCTATATTATATTTGTGCGTTATAAACATTAAGGCGAACAAAAAATACTCTCTCTTTGATGGTCTAGTATATGAAAGATAACTTTTAACTTTTTAAATGTAATAAAATCTACGATAATGTACTTCCATCTTACTAAAGAACCAAAGCATTGTTTTTTTGTTCTTTTAGTATAAAAATCCTCAACAACAGCAACATAATAAACTGTCCCTCTTGCACATGATCATGCTTTACATACTCTAAGCCAATTATGCTGACATTTGCTAAAATAACATGAAATGTTGTTAATAGTAGTCGACTGTAACTTAAATATCCCTAAAGAAGCTGTTATTAATATCTGAATATAGAAACATGTTCAAAAATTTAAATTTTCTTTACATACTTACGAAGACGTACACAGAGAAAACTATTGTGGCAGTATAGTATACATGTTGCTTTAATTAACCCATTCACACTTGTCCACACATAAATTCTACCATTAATTTGCGAAGATGGTTATATCTTTCCATAAGAATTACATGCGGATATAAATCAACATCTTTAAAAGATTTTCCTATCTCATTGTATGACATTCTATACCTTTCGATTATTTAAATGTCATCACTAGAAAAGTGGCAATATATTATATTATTATTGTGGCATCACTGACACCATTTTACCATTTGTCAAAAAGTTTTCCCTTTCTTGAAATTTTCTTTTTTTGTTGAATTTTTTTTAATGTTTTTTAACAAAATAAATTTATTAAATTTAAATACATTTTAGTCTGGTCTTTTAAAATAAAAAGAATTTTTTCTCAGAAACGGTGGCATTTTTTATTTTTTTTTTTTTTAATTCCCTAAGCTAATCCCCGCGAAGCTGTACGCTTATCTGCAGGAAAGAAACCAGAGTCTCTGGCGGGAATCGAACCCGCAACCCCTGGGCTGATAGACTAGCTCACTACTAGCTAGCCTACTAGCTAGCCTACTAGCCTAGCTAGCTGAAGGTAGATTTTGCAAGTAGGAATGCATAGTTCACATTTTCAACATCTTTCATACAATCCTCCGAAATGTATGCAAGTGTGAAAAGGCTATAAATCAATGTGTCTCAAGCTATGAAAAAAATGTGCATATGTATGTACTTGCAATCTCTTATTGTGAATATGTAATAATTGTGTAAGAATAACAGTATTATTCAATTAAATGTTTTTTATTCGTTTTACGAAATTGTATGCAAAGTAAAAACAATTGCAAAAATTTCCATGCGTAGCTTTAGAAACTTTTTCATATATTTAGCTAACATCATTGTCATGCATATTTTTTTGTGACACACAGTCGACTCTTTTCAAGCATCGCCATTTATGAGTAGAGTAGTGTTATATTGAAATCGTGCGAAGAGAAAATTTCACAACCTACATATCATATAATTTGTTCGTGTTGCATTAAGGTTAGGCTTTAATAAAAAAAATGTGACTAATTTCAAGCTATACAGAAACAACTACACGCAGAGAAAAAATATGGTTGGGCATGGTTACGGCAACCACACTGTGTTTATTGTAACAATATATTGTTGTTGTAAACAAATAATTGTTATTTTTATTAAATATCAGCAATATTATAGTTACTGTAAACATATTAATGTTTATCGCAATTATAAATTTGAGTATTGTTGACCGAAAAATAATTATTTTTCTAACAACTAAATTATGATAACTTTCAAAACATATTATATTACTCACAGCCATAACATGATATTTAATAGCCATAACATGATAACTTTATATACATTTATCATAATAGGTTTAAGATGCAATCAAAATATCGTTACTCTAATAATATTTTGGTATCGCCATTTGTAAAATAATTTTGTATCAGTTGTGTCGTGTTTTAAATAAACGTATCGAATTATTTGTTAGTGAGTGGCTAAATAATAAAAAAATAACCATTAAAATAAACAAGAAATTAAAAAAAAATAAAGAAAATTATAAAAAAAGAAATAACAAAATAACCATTAAAATAAACAAGAAATTAAAAAAAAAAATAAAGAAAAACCATTAAAAAAGGGTTGTAGTGTCACAAATTAAAATATCTTTGCTAAAAAATTTTAATAATCTTAAAGTGGTGGAAAAATATGTGAAATATTGGTGCAAAATATTAACCATTACTGGTAAGTTTTGTGTTATTTTAAGAGAAAAATAATGAAAACTCCATAAAATAATTTATAAATAATTGCGACCTACGACAAAAAGATTACAGTAACTATATTATGTTTTTTATTTTATCATAAGTATTTTTTCCCAATAAAAATATTATGTTTAAAGTTGTATCATATTATGATGTAAAAAATTTATGTATAACAGTTCATATCACTTTGCATCATAATATGATTACTTCTAAACTTATTATGATTGCCATGACAATAATATGATTACTTCTAAACTTATTATGATTGTCATGACAATAATATGATTACTTCTAAACTTATTATGATTGTCATGACAATAATATGATTACTTCTAAACTTATTATGATTGTCATGACAATAATATGATTACTTCTAAACTAATTATGATTGCCATGACAATAATATGATTACTAATAAACTTATTATGATTGCCATGACAGTAATATGATTACTTCTTAACTTATTATGGTTACCATCACAACAATATGATTACTTCTTATCTTATTATGATTAACAGGATAACAATATGGTTAAGGGAAAAATATTATGATGTAATATTACGAACATATTTGGTCATAATATGATTTAATAACAATCGTAATATGGTGACTACAATCATGAATCTTATCATAATATGTTGCTCTTAGAATATGTTTACCACAACCATGTTTTTTCTTTGCGTGTATAAACAATAAATAATCAAAATACTTTAGTCTATATTATTTTCTAAAAAAAAAAAATCCGAGATCTGGCCGCTATTTTTTTATTTTATTTATTTCAGTCTATAGATAAAAAATCCTTATAGACATAAGTCCTAATATTAGAGTACAATAAATAAAGAATTATTTTATTAATTAATTTAAATAAACAATAATTTGTTCTTTTAAAACATCGTTACTATCCGAAAAGTCAATAAGATGATATGGACTATTAATTTTCACGCAAATTTTACGAAAGGAGTCGTTGTTAGCGTAAATAGAACGATAACACCTTAAATTAACCAGCTGAATGTTTCGTATAGATCTAGCTGGAACGGGTAAGCTCATTTTACTCAGTAATAAATCGGAATCGACATCACCGCGTATCAGACCCATTAAAAAGGAAATACTAAGCATTGTTCTTCGACTTTTTAACTTCGGTAATCTAATAAGACTTTTATATGAAGGTTATACAAGCGAATTCCATTCAAGATCTCTAAAACAAAATAAAAGGAACTGTTTCTGCACAGATTCAATGCTGTTGATATGTGTATTAAAGTAAGGATTCCATACTATTGATCCATATTCCAGTATATAGATGTTTAGTGACACATGGATCTGAAAATTCTTTCGATCAACGTTTCGTAAAGCCAAGTAATCCATTAGCTTTATTTAACATCAATGAAATGTGATTACAGAATTTAAGTTTATGATCTAATAGATCAATAATATTGTGAACCTTAGCCAGTAATGTTCCATTTAGATAATAGCTAGTATCAAGAAAAATTTAATTAAAATACTTTTTAGAGCTTTATTATTTATTTTTAATTATCAGCCATGCCACAGAGTACAATTCCGTTCGGAATTCATTCCGTATTTTTGTGCTTCAGAAAATAACAAAAAAATTTTCGGAATGAAACCATTTTGGTTTTCATGACCAAAATGGGAGTTTTCTGTATTTGAAAGGCCAAAAAAACTATCAAAATATATTTTCTGTCATAGACTCCTAAACTATTGAACCGATTTTTCTGAAATTTTGAAGTAACATTAAGTAAGCCCCAAAAATAGAATAGGCTTATTATTTTTTCGATAGCGGCAGGAAAAGTAATACTCTTAATAGGTTGCCAATATTAAGTATCGCATATCTTAAGAGCCGCACTCATTTTCTTGAGTTTTCTTGGTATCTTCTGAGCTGCGAAAGTGGAATAAGATAGCAGCAGATTAGTGGTTCCTTAAAAACTGTTATAGTGCAAATGTTCAAACTTGGAAGGAACCACTCTTATGGTATACTGTACCTTTGAAAAGTAAAATAAAGGCGGTAGGCGAAAATATTAATGGAAGCATCCTGTGATCCTATTTATTTTGTCGATTGGGTCAGGAGAGCATAACCTACTAGGATGACCTGTTGAATCATATTTATGACTTCATAATCGCGCAGCCCAAACTGCAATTAGAGGCATGAAATTTAAACAGCGAATGAGTCTTCCAACAAATATAATTTGAAAATTTAACTATTTAGAGGACAAAATATGTTAAATTACTTAACATAGGCTATAAATGTTTGTAAAATTCTAAGTGGGCGTTGCACCTCCCAAACAAAGACAATATGAATAACTCCATATCTGAGGAATGGTTACAGAGAACTTTTTCAATTTAGACCAAATAATTTTTTTATCAATACACAAGTGACGTGGTACCTTCCATATAAATTTATATTGAAGATCATGACACCTTCAATATAAGCACCCCATAGGTTTATGTATATCAGCAGAACGGTAACAGTAAAAATATTTAAATTTGGTACTATTTGCTTATCAATACTCAAGATCTGTTTTAAACGATTTGACAAATTTTATTTCAATGGGGAGCAGTCTTTCGGTATACCGGCCGACTCAGAATCATATTTTAAATAAATCTAACGATGATCATCTGTCCGTCTGGTTCGTTGTCTGTCTATCTAAACCTTGTGCGCAAAGTACAAGTTGCTATTTTGTAAAAAAAAAAAAATTACATTTGGTAAAAACATTTTAATTTCACTAATTGTGAAGTCTTTGTAAATGGTAAGAATCGGTCTATAATTTCACATATTTCCCATAAAAACGTCTATTTGTGTCCGTTAACAATTAATTGTGTTGGTATTTAGATTTTACTGCAAATTAAAAACTTTTCGATAAGGTTCTCATTTGCCCAAAGCTCCATTTATTAATACAAGTATAGAAAAAACATGTTAAAAAATGGTCACCTCCAACCAAATTATTTTTAAAGAAAACTTAAAACATATGATGGTTTATACCAAAGATAGTAGTATCGGTGCGAGGGACGAAATAACACTGGAAGAAAACAATTTGCTATTCATTTTATTTAGTTGTGAACGAGATTGCGACGAAAGCACATGTGTGGCGGTTGTTGTCATGTTTTTTTAAATGTCTTATGACAAACAAGACATTGCATGTGATCAAAAGCATTTTGTAACATAAAATACTTTCGGCTGACATCATTAATATATCGCAATAATTTCAATTTATGTGTTCACTGACAGCAGTCTCGATGACGATTAAAATGTAAAGTAAGATACAGAAGTTCTGCAAGTGTAGTTTGTCTCTCCCACTCAACATGCTGATTTCCTATTGGTTGATTGACGATCAAACAAAAGAGCGTAAGTATACGTGTGAGTTTAATATGCTGATATCAGCCACTACTGGACATCTTTGGTTTATACAACCATATAATTGTTAGCGACAACCCTATTATGCTTAAATTAGTCCTCCATCAAGAACCCAGAAACATATTATGGTTGCTTCTAAAAATGTTATGGTTAATTGATATTCTCTGTGTTAAGACGTGTTTTTTAATGTGCTCCGGCTAAACAATTCAAATCTTCAAAAACAAATATATTATTGGAAATCTGTTGCTAATAGAATATTATTTAATTATCAATAAATCTTAAAATAATAGTGAATTTTCAATTAGTTTCATTGTTAAAACAGTATTTCAACTTTTAAACAATTTAAATAACTTTGTATCCAACTCATACTCAATTTTTAATTTGTGTTCGATGATCACAAAACATAAACAGAAAAAAAACAATAACAACAAACGTTTTAAATTAATAACAACAGTAACAGAACAATAATAAACATTACAAACAAAAACAGATCAGTAAAAATTAAACAAAACAAACTGGTGCTTTCTCTGTCGTATAAAAAAAAAAAACAATAGTGACTCTTTCAATTTACCTTTTACTAAATTCATAACAAGACATAAAACGAAAAAAAAAAAAAAATAAAAACAACAACCGTTTAAAAAATATTCTTATTTTGCAACAGCAGAAACAATCAATAATAAACAAAACAAAACAAACAATATAACAATAAAACAGCAGTCCCTCTTATATTATACATAAATACAATTTAAAATAAACTGATTTTTTTACCAATCAATAATGGCATGCATAAAAAAAGGATGCAACTTAGATGGATATGATGATAGAATGGTTATCTGTTGGTTGTGTCATGGGTTATGCCATTTTAAATGTTGTGGTCTATCCGGTCTAGTTGGTGAGGCAATTGCAAAAAATAGAAATCTGCATTGGCGTTGTAATGCCTGCCAAAAATTTAGTGCTGAATTTTATAGATTTTTTCAAAGTACAAAAAATAATTTTTCGCAAATTCAGAACAACCTTAATCATTTAACCGAGCAAATTAACGCCTATGGAAAGCTGTTTGATGATTTTAAATCCTTAGACGGCTTTCAGTCGCCATCTCCAACTCGCCGTAAAAGCCCAAGGTTTTTGGATAAGGAAAATTCTAAAGACAATTCTTCATCCGTTGCATTGTCAACTAATTCTAATATGAAAATCCCGAGTTCTAACGAAAATGGTGTTATAATTGATGGTGCTATGCAATCTTCAAGTTTTGACACAGTTATTTCTATTCCTAAAACTTTAATAAATGTCCCCATTAATGATCCAGTTTTACTCTCTAAGCAATCTAATAATTTAATGACTGAAAAATCAAATTTGCTAAATACTCTAACTGATCCAGCAAACTCTGGCCGTTTAATTAATTTCGATGCTTCGTCTCCAGTTCCACCTTCTTCAACTTCTTCTATTATAAATCATCATAATATTTTAACGTCTATAGTTCCATCTACATCATCATCGAATTCTACTATTATGAATCATCAAAATAGTTCTACTATAAGTCAGCAAAGAGAATTACGAACAATAACGCCTAAAAAGACTATATTCGCCACCCGTTTTGCATTGGATACAAAAGCTGAGGAAATGAAATTTTATATACTTTCGAAAATTAGCAATTGTTGTCAGGATGAAATTCGTGTTTTTAAAATTAATTCGAAAAACAGGGCGTCATTCAAAATAATAGTTCCTGAAAATCTTTTCCAGCAAATTGTTAATCCTGAATTTTGGCCTAAAAATGCACTAATCCGTGAATTTATTTATAATGAAGAAAATAATGCTCGCCTGCCTAATATAGCTGGTGTTAATTCAAAAAACTAATATCGATTGTATATCAAAATGTCAGAGGCATAAACTCGAAATTATCTTCAATATATTGCAACAGCTTTGGCTTTAATCATCATATAATAGTATTTACTGAAACCTGGCTTAGCAATAAAATTAATAACTCAGAAATTTTTTGTTCTAAATATCAGATTTTTAGAAAAGATAGAGAAAGTTGTGTGCAATACAATAGCAACACAAAAAAGTCGGGAGGGGGTGTGTTAATTGCCATTACAAACGAATTCTCATCTGAGGAAATTATTCTCCAGGAATTTTTACACATAGAACTTGTATGTGTTTATTTAAAAATACATAAGCAATCTTTATATATTGTGTGCTTATACATTCCTCCTAACTCATCTCTTACTGTGTATGAAGATTACTTAAAAGCTATTAAAATACTTTTAAAAACAATTAATTCAACAGATCTTGTTGTTATATTTGGAGACTTTAATTTGCCAAAAATTTCCTGGAATGCTGGTTCGGACATAAACTATCTGGTTCCAGCTCAAGCCTCGGAAATCTCAACGAATTTTATTAATTGCTTGCTTGAGCACTGTCTTTTTCAAATTAACTCCATATCTAATGCGTTTGGTAAAATGCTAGATCTAATATTTGTTAATGAACCATCAGATTTTTCCATATTGCGACATACACCAATTTCTAACCCTGAGGATCAATATCACCCAACTGTTGAGATACACTTTTTTTATCAATCTCCCATTCAACAGAATAAAAAAACTCAACAACAGAAAATGTATCGTTTTAAATCAACCGATCACAGCAAACTTCATTTTCAATTGTCACAGATTGACTGGTTAGATGAATTACACATTTTTGGCGATGATTTGGACCGTTGTGTTATGAAATTTTACCAACTTCTTTATCAATGTTTTTCGTATTCAGTGCCTTTGGTAAAACCAATTTGTTATCATGGCCCGCCTTGGAACACAAAATATCTTACAAGACTTAAAAATAAAAAAAATAAGCTGTATAAAAATTTTAAAATAAACAGTTCAACAATAAATTATTCCAAATATTCCTTAGCACGATCTGAATACACTATTACTAATCGAATAGCTTATAATGCATATTTAAATAAAGTTAAAAATAACTTAAAAAATGACCCTAAATCATTTTATAAATTTGTTAACTCTAAACGACGAGCAGCTGATTTTCCTTCCATTATGAAGTTTGGTGACATTGAATCGTCAGATGATAATTTAATAAGTAATTTGTTTGCTGATTTTTTTGCGTCAACTTACTCATCATCTACATTTAATTCGAATGATCAGTATTCATACTCCATCCCTGAGTTCAATAACTTTAATATATCCGTAATAGATCATCTAACTGTCTCAAAATATATGAAAAACATGAAACTGTCGTATGTTCCAGGCCCTGATTTGGTTCCTAGTAGTATTTTAAAGCTTTACCATCATTTATTAAGTACTCCGTTAACATACATTTTTAATAAATCACTTAAACTTGGGCATTTTCCAACTATTTGGAAAGAATCGTTTATTATACCTCTATTTAAATCTGGATCAAAAGCTGATATCTCAAATTACAGAGGAATCGCTAAACTCAGTGTAATACCAAAACTGTTTGAAAAACTTTTATATGATACACTATCACATCAGGCGTTATCTCTTTTATCTCCATTCCAACATGGTTTCTCTAAATTACGATCAACAATCACAAATCTTCTAGAATTTACAACTTTAGTTACCGAAGGATTTATAGCTGGCAAACAAACCGACGTCATTTACATTGATTTTAGTAAAGCGTTCGACAAAGTAAATCATAACTTACTCGTTCATAAGCTTAACCGATTAGGATTTAGCACTTCGATGATGAAATGGATTGAGTCTTATTTAACGAATAGAAAGCAATGTGTTAAGTTCCGTAACACGTATTCTAATTACATAGATGTATTATCTGGAGTGCCTCAGGGCAGTCATCTTGGGCCACTCTTATTTACTCTATTTATAAATGATCTTCCTTCTGTTGTGAAAAACTCCAACACACTGATGTATGCAGACGATGTTAAAATGTTTATTACATTCAACAACATTGATCAACAAAAACTTCTGCAAGATGATATTAATTACTTGACATCTTGGTGTAGTGATAACTTAATGGAACTAAATGTAAAAAAATGTAAATATATGATATTCTCAAGAACGTCACCTAATAATGGCCTATATACTATGAATGCTTCTTTACTTGAATTGGTTGATTCCATTAATGATTTAGGAGTACATTTTGACAGAAAGTTGGATTTCAAGAATCACATCACGTTAACTACTAACAAAGCTACTGGTGTCCTTGGATTTATAAAAAGGTGGTCTAAAGAGTTTTCAGATCCTTATGTTACCAAGCAACTGTTTACTACTTTGGTTCGACCGATTCTTGAATATGGATCGGTAATATGGGATCCACAGTACTCAGTTCACTGCAACAAAATCGAGTCAGTTCAAATCCAGTTCTTATTATTCTGTCTTCGCGGATTGGGTTGGGACCCTAACAATAGATTACCATCCTATGTTAACCGTCTGGCACTTATTAGGTTACCAACTTTAAGAAGTCGTCGGAAAATGTTAAATGCTCTTTTTCTACTTAAGCTAATAAACGGAAGCGTCAATTCTCAATACCTTCTGGGAAAAATTAACCTTAACGTACCTGTTCGTCTATCAAGATATTATAGCATTCTGAGTATTAAATATTACTCTACAAACTTTGCTCAGTTTGATCCATTTCGTAGAGTCTGTGATGATTTCAATAAGTTATATAAGTATATTGACTTTAACAAAAACATTAAAATCATAAAGAGTGACATAATAGCATATTTAAATTCGTTAAACTAATCGTTTGATTATATGTAATTGCTAAAGCTTGTATTTTTAAATTTTTCAATTTGTAATAGTCTGTAAGGATTTTTCCATAGACTTAAGAAAATAAATAAATAAATAAAAAATAAATACGATAATAATTTGTTTTTAAATTTACAATAGTATTTTCCTCTTTTTTAAGAGCAACATGGTTGAAAACCAACCACGCTATTGTAAGTGTTTAACAGTTTTTAGTCATTATTGACCATAATATGTTTGGATGCAACAAAAATATGACTGGTGCTTCTTGATGAAGGCCTAATTTAACCATAATATGATTACCGCTGACTATTTTCTTTAAAAATTGTTTGGTTGGAGGTGAACATGTTTTTTTTTTCTGGGTGTAGCTTTAACTTCCTTATAAATATTAACATTAAAAACAATTTAGCAAACGTTCCTTAAATTCCCTTTAAGACAAAAATCTCATATGAATGTTAATATCAAGATAATATTTGACACAAATAGCTCTTATATGAACTTTAAGTTCTTAAGATAACCTTGATTTTTTAAGCCCATGACTGCCCATCGTTTTCAAATAGAGTCAAATACTGTAAATACTATGGTATATGGGCTTTACAGATGATTATTTTAAGATTGTTTTTTTTTAGTGGAACTGTTTTAACCTTTGTCCGGCGGAAAAGGTACAATTGTACCTTTTTCGTTTTTAAATTGCAATAACTTTGTTTTTGTTAATACTAGATATCTAAAATTTTCTGAAATCTCTAAACTTTTATTACGGATTGCATATTTGAAATAAGTCTTTTTTTACTTGATATCCCTAAAAGGCTGAAGGGGTACAATTGTACCTTCATATAAGTCGTAAGAAAAGAACAAGAAAATAATTGCAAAAAATGTATACATGGGTACGTAAAATAAGTTTTTATTAGCCACGGGCCTGTTCTATCATTTGTTTATTAAATAAGAACAGAATAATTTAATTATATTAATAGGAAAGCCGTGTTAAGTATATAAGGGTACAATTGTACCCATAGCGCCTTTTAACGTTGTAAAATTTTTCCGCTGGACAAGGGTTAAATTGTTGAATATTTTGTTTTCCAATCAGCAATTTAGAATTTTTTGGGGTATATTTTCAACAATATTCAGGGCATATTTTCAAGTTTTTACTGCATATTTACTGCCTACACTTATAAAATTATTACAGTAACTGATTGTGGGTTATTAAATTCGTTTTCCGTACTGTTAAAATTGAATAAAAATATAGTTATTTTACGAATAATTTTATTTTTCAACATTTGTGTTTGTTATTCAAAAAACAAACTACCAAAAAATAATATTTTTCCGTTTTTATTTTGTTATGTAGTTTGATTTTTTTTCGGTTAAAATATATTTTTTAAAAGTAAAAACTATTCAATTTTACGGAATATGCTGTTTAATAAATAAAAAAATTAAAAATGAATGTACAAATCATTTGTTTTAAATGAAATGTAAATGATCCGTTTTTTAAATGAATTTTAATTTGATTCAAATGAATTTTCGTTTGAATTTAACTACATAATTTTTTGAGTGTATAAAACGTGTTTTTAGAACATATTTCTTGTTTCCCTGCTGATCATCATTAAATTTATTAGTATAATTTTTATGCATATAGAAAAAAATTTCTACATTTAACCAAAATGCTTATGCTTATTGTTACTGCTTTCTCGCATTGATACATGAAGTCAAAAGCCGGGTCAAAACTTTTATTTATTGTAATATATCGATAGGCAAAGGCAGTAATTACTGCTGGTCTGCTGGTACATTTTTTGTAATCAGAATAGAAATATTGATTTTTAACGGAGGTTTGCAGACATACTAGAACGGTTTACATACAATTCTGTCTCTTTTAGTGTTGAAGAGTATAACAATTACTTGTGAATTGTCATGACAACTAGACATTACTTGCAAATTGTCATTTGAAAATTATCTCATGCATGCAAAAGATGAGTGTGGCAATTCCATTATGTTTCAATTTGCATGCTTCATGACACTTACAAAGCAACATATGTATGAGGTTATTGATTAAAATGAATTTTGAGTAACAAATTAAATTGTGTAGATATTTAAAAACTAGCAAAAATGGAGAAAGTAAAAGTCAAAGAAGAGATATTGTTAATTATACCCTTAATGGCAAAACTGGTAGGATATTTCTTCAAGACTTATAAATATAGAACTAAATGCTTAGGTGTTTCTACAACCAAACGCTATTCGACATGTTTTTTTTTAATTGTTTGACAAGTTGTCTTTTTATTAAGTTGGAATGTGCAAAATTTAAAAATCTGGTGTTTTTAAAGATTGTAAAAACGTTTTGAGCAAGAAACGTGCAATTTGGAATTTAGCTTTGTATATTGATGTACAAAAAATAAATTTTTTGAAATAATAATTAGTATTGTGGTAATTTTGTTGAACTATTTATGGTTTTTATTCCAAATTTTCAATATTTTTAATCAGGCTGAAGTTCATCAAATTTAATTTTCATTAAATTATTTTTATTAAGAAATATTTTATTTTATTTTAATAAATGTTCAAATCGATTTCTAGCGCCTTCAAAAACAAATCTTTAATAATTGGTGATTCTCATATATTCGTTAATTCTAAGTGAAAATAACTAAATATGTTAAAAAAAAAAGTCCTGTGTAAATGAGATAGATAGTATCTTACATAAAGGGAAAAATCTTCGTTCAATTCCTTATATCTTCATATTTAATACAACGCTGTGACACAGAAAACATTAAAATTTTTTAACAAGGTTTCTTTAAAATGTGCTAAACTCCCATTTCATACTATTGAGAAACTGAAATTTATTGTTGAAGGGATAAGCTATTCCTATGCGCATTTCACTGGTTGCTTAGGCCAGATCGTCAGGAAACTTCATCCAAAGATTTTAGAAAAGCTAAAGATATTATACAAATAAAACTGTTAAGCGAATAAGAATTATAAACCTCAGTTTTACTTGTAACAATATCAAAGCTTAAACAAAAACAACAACAATAAACAGTGATTTTATCTTTTCTAACAGTCCCGACTTTTGTTCAATTTTCAATATTCATTCTTCTATGTATCATTAGGGATATAACTTTTTAAAACTTTTTTAAAATATCAAAATTGGCATAGCACAGTCCGATAGAGCATAAACAACTATAAGGGAACGTATATTTATTTGTTCGCTAAGTTCAAAATAGTTCACTCACCAACCGCGATGAAGTTTTGAAAATTTTTAATTTTTGTTTTGGTTAAAAAAATAGCTCAAGTATGAATTTTCACTAATATTTAGAGATTTTTCCGAAAACCAAAACGTATCTTTAACCTTTTTTAACGAAAAATAATTAAAAATTAATTTAAAAAAAACACCGTATAAAATTATGAATATTCAATATTGCATTAACCAATCCATTGTACTCGCTTGGGTACAGAAAAAAGGCAATGAATTTGTTAACAAAATAAATAAGACAAAGTTTGTTGTGTTTTTGCATTCAAAACATTGTGCTTTAAAGACACACATAAAAAAATTTAAAGAAAAATATACTGTCGTATGTATTTTCTTTAATTTTTTAACACTTTATCATTTTTGTGATTTTAAGCTATGCCAGTAACAATTGAACTGCGTAGAGTAAATATTGTTTTCTTGAAAGAAAAGTTTCTTATAGATTTCTGAAGAAGAGTGATTGTGTGTACATTTAATAAAAAGTTATAAGAAAAAAAAAATTTTTTTCGACAACGTTTTGTGAGAAGCAAAATCGCTGTACCCAATCGAGTACAATGGCTTGATATGTATAATTTTTTTGAATTTTTCTTGGACCAAAATGGAATTTCAAGCCATCAAACCTTCATGTTTTTATGGTAATGATTTGGTTAAATTAAACATATTATGATTAAAGTTTTTACAAATGATTTTGTTGCTTTTTCTCTGGGTATATTTTTTTTATTTTCTTTTCTATTACTAAGTTAAATTAAGTTTTTCATTTACAAATGTTCTGACTAAATAAATTTCTAAAGAGAAAAAATAAATAAAATAATAAAAATAAATAAAATAAATAAAAAATAATAAAATAAAGTGCCACAAATTGTGATTTTTTGAAATGTTTGTATGGGGAACCCCCCAGGGGAGTTCCAGGGGGTGTGCCACTGGCATGGGTGGATCGGCCCTCCAAAGTTAGTGGGGATCGGTCATACATTTGGACTCGATTAGGGGACTCTAAATGGGTCAAAGTGGGATTTTTCAAAACTTGACCCTACGGGACAAAAGTCAACAGGTTGGGGGTAGTAGAATTCGTTTTAGAGGTATGGTTCCTTCGGCAAAGTTTCTTATTTTGATCCATAGAATACGATTTTCACTGAGCGATGGGCGATTATTATATCGACCCGCCCTAGTGTATATATTAATTATATAACGAACACACGTTTGGGCTAAAGGATTTTTTTCTCTATGCTAAATCAAACACCGGCTTCGCTTACTTAAGGTTATTTGCACAGCCGGCCTTTGGCCGGGCGCAAGGATTTTCTCCTCTACGGTATAACAAACACCGGCTTCGCTAGCTAAAGCTTCTCAGTGTAGCCGTTATTTGAATTATTCGAGCAAGGTTGAAATGCGAATAATTGACAACTCTAGTACATACGTTATATTAGAGAACAGTTTTAAAAATTGTGCTGCTGATTAGCACCTTTCTGAAGGAACCGAAGTAGTAGGGACTGTAAGATATTTCATTGCAACTTACGATAATGTTCTAAATTGGTTTTCTCAAGCCAAAAGGTATAAAATCTAGCGGGATTTTCCTCTAATGGTTGTTCATTGTTTTATTATATGCTTGCAGTTGCAATTGCATTTGTATTTGCAATTTTTTTTTCAATATTACAAAATGTTTGACATTTCAGTCCCTATGTAAATATATACAAATTTTGACATTAAGGCCTTTAATTAGTTAGCAGGAAAAAAAGAACAACTAAGCATTCCATACCGCCTGCCATTCTTGTTGTTTGTATAAATTGCTGTAATTCAGTGCGATTTAATAATAGCAATTAAAAACTTGCTGCAAAAAAATGTGTGTGTATAGCTGCTGTTACATGTCTTCACAACTGTATTTTAAGTAATAATAATATCGATATTTATATTTTTCCAATCGATATTTTCGATATTTTAAGAGTATCGATAGTACTATCGATAGTTTCCCAGCACTAAATAATATATTTTCTGCGAGATCCAAACGAAATCTAGCGGCTTTGTACGTTTCCTAGATCGGTCATGGTGAATGTGTTGGCTACACAAAAGGTCGCAGAGTGTATACAATTTAATCAACTACACACATGCCCCCGTTGCCCAAAGCGTATTGCTACTTCCTAATAAGAATCCTCGATGTGCCAGGCGAATTTGCATCCATGACAACCACAATGGCTTTGGCACAGATAATTCTAAAAAGCATAGGATTTTAATTTTCCTCAAATAGATTTTAAAAATATAAATTTTATTTTATTTACGCCATTAAATTGGAAACACTTTTCCAAGCAGATTCTGACATAAAAAACATCGGTTCCCCAGTTCTATAAAAACTCAATTGCGAAAATCAAAAATGTTTACTGTTTTAAAATTTTTTCAGGATAATCAATGTCTACTTTTCAATAAAAATACAAATTGCAGAAATTATCTCTTATCTTGCCCTTGCTAGAATTTGTTTTTAACATTCTCAATTATTTAGTTTTTTAAATTCCCATTACACAAAAATGGGTTATTACTGTATTAATATTAAATTTTGTATTTCAATGTACTAGTTACAAGTATTCATATTCTACTTATATACATACATGTAAAATAGTTACAGCACAAATAAAACTTGGAGTTAGTGTAAGTGTACACATCCCTGAGTTCGATAATTATATTGCTATAGTTGACATCATTTTATAAATATACATAAACAACCAATTATACTGTATTTATATGAAAACTGTATACAGGTAAAGAATATATATATATATTTAAGTATAAACTTATTTAAATTGTCTGTTCACAATTTACAAAAACGTGTTATTATCAGTATGCTACCGTTAAATTATTTAAGCCTATTTAGATTTGTTTTACATTGAGTCTAGTAGCGATACAAATCCACACAATTTTGTTAAAAATAAACAAATTTCATTATAATTTTACAAATGAACATTCGCATATGTATGTATAAAATTGGAATTATATTAAAAGCTGTTATCCTGAAAATGAAATTTTGTATCACATAAACACATAATTTTATCTAAAATAGTTTTAAGAGAAAAATTGTTGGTAAGAAAGGGTGATTAAAAGATAAAAGTATTTATTTAATAGGATAAGAAATATGATTTAATACATTTAGAAATTCATTACATGTGTAATTTGTACAACATTTACATAATTTATAGTAATATATGACAACAAAATACTTCGTGTATGAAATAACTTATTTTAAAAGAAAATTTATTTAAACAACCAACTTAGATAAGTATTTAGTTACCTAAATGCAATTGTAGACTTTGAAGCTATTCATGCTTAATTTAATTGTGTATTGCAGAACATCATGATTTTTTTTCTTTTAATCTATTTTATTCCATCTATTTCAGTTATTTCTGTTTGTTGTTTAAATAGTGTGCATATTAAATTCCAATTCCTTGAGGTATACTTTGCAACAATAAAACAAAATAAAAAGACCAAAACTCAGGCATTTCCCAGCTTATATTTAAAATTTTTAGTTTTAACAAGCAAAACTTATCCCCCATATTCAAAAAAAATATTTAAATTTTATAGGAGGTTTATTAAACACATTTTCATAGGAAATTCGTTCAATAAACCTCCAATAAAATAAAAATATTTTTTATGAATATGGGGGTAAATCTTTTGAAAAAAAATTGGTCCAACATTTTTAACTTTAATATTACCTTTATGTTACTGAAAAAACTAAGCGAATTGGTAGGAGAAGAAATGTTTGGTATTATTTATCGTAATCTGTGGATTCCTGCAAAACAGAATTGCTCTATGACAACCCCTGCATATCTCTTTTGCATCACAGTGCAATTATTGTTTGTTTGATTTACTACCACAGTGCGTATAATTGATATTTATACATTAAGGCCCTAATTTTGCAAATCGCAACGCAACGACAAAGAATTACATTGTAAGCAAAAACAAAGTCAAAAATATTTTGTAATTTTGTTGTTGGTTTAAGAATTACAAAATATTTATGATTTTGTATTTGCTTTCAATGTAGTTCTTTGGCGTTACGTTGCGTTTTACATAATTAGGGCCTAAGTGTACGTATGTATGTTTAACCTTTATGTGCTCGGGATTGTAAACTAACGTTAGCGGTCGGAAGTCTACATTTGTAGCAAATATATATTTGTATGGAAAACTATGTCCACATATCCAAAAAAACATAAGTAGGAGAGTGTTATACTTTAATGCATATTTGTAAAATATAATAAAGTCAAATATCCAAGCACACTAGGCTTGCCAGATCGAAATCGGCAAAAAGCTTGGCATTGAAAAGAAAAAAAGCTGGATATCTTTTAAATTGATAAAAAAGTTTATATTTTTTATACTTTCCAACACAGTTGAACATACATACATACGTACATGAGTTCGTTTTTTAAAAAAAACTGCAAACATTTTTTTAGGAGTTTTTGTCAATAATATAAATTTAAATTTATGCAATAAAATCTTTATTAGCTCATATTATTAAATGAAACGTTACAAGTAAATATATTTTTTTATGTTTAATAAAAACCAACTAAAACTTTTTTTAAACTTACAAAACGAATTCCACTATTCGAAAAAAAAACAGCCGAAGTACGAGGCATAGTATTCCTATTGCACAATTAATATAAACGTATCGGGTCATACAAACTCGAACGAGTCGCCTAAAATTGGACCGTCCGAATGGACCACCTCTGACGAAGTCATGGCCAACTTTTGCAAGATATCAATTTCAAACAGTGAAATGAAATTACCTGTTCTCCAAACAAAAAACAGTTTTTTATTATCCGAACAGCATTCCCCACATGGTACTGGAGTGGTATTTTCCAATCAAATAAAAGTTATCACCCTAATGAAGAAGTCTTTCAAAAATAACACAAAGGGTCAAATTTAAACAAAACGTAAAACGTTCATGACACACGCATATTTAAAATGCTATTTTTGTATGGAAATTGTGAATAAAGTCAAAAGTTGTGCATCGATTTCAATATAATTAAACTCATTTCATTCGAAATTATATTAAGATAAATGTTTTTAAACCAAAACTGTGATTTTTGTCGCATTTTTATGAATTTTTAAAGAACAACAAATTAGTTTTTTGTTATTCAACATTTTTCTTTTTTTTTTTAAAATTCAACGATAATTCTGAAACTACAGTGCATATTTAACAATGTCAGCATGGCTTTAAGATACTACTCTTGCCGAATTTCGTTTTTTTCCAACTGAATATGGTCAACCGTTTTCCAGTTATTCAAATATATATAGTGAAAGTGCCTTAATGTAGCACATAACGGTCAATCTCGATAAGTAGAGCTGAGCTTAAATTAACATCAATTCTATGCCTGGAAAAAAAATTTCAACGATGGTAATATTGTCATCGTTTCGTTAACATTTTATTTGTGAATGTGTAAGTTTGATGATTGAACGTGCTTTGTTTGCATTCAGTGATGCGCACGCCATAACACAATGAGACACCGAAGTACGTCAATGAGCACCGGTGTATGACTGCTTTCTTATTCAGTTTTTGTATTTGTATACAGCGTTACCGTTATTTTAAAAAACTACCAAAAAAGGGAATATTTACAAAAAAAAATGGAAACAAAAAAGGGGTTTTAGATCAGAATGAGTTAAACAAATAATGTTTACACGTATTTTGTTCAATTTATTTAAATTTCATGTAATATTTTACAAATGGAAAAAAACATAACAGGAAACATTACGTTATAACACTAGTCAGAAAAAACCAAAATAAGTCGGGAGCAATTACTTTTGTATGTGGTTTCAATTGACTTAAGCGTGCTGAATCCAAAACTGTTCACAGATTCGTGGTAAAAACCAATATTTCGACGGAAATAAAGAGGCTATACTAATTTTATCATAACTTGTAGTAGCAACAACTGTAACGCTGTCTGTATACGTATTTGTACCTATGTGTGTTTCATTTAAATTTTTTTCTTCCTAATCAAGTATACAAAAAACTAATACGTACTACATAGCAACTGCTGAATAGGCAAAAGAGCAATGTATATGTTTTTTACCAAAGCAATCATTGACGAATAAAACTGAACATGGTATGATTGGCAAAGCCAATACGCTGTGCATTACTTGAATGAATTTATGAATGAATTAAATAAAATTTTTTTGCAATCACAAAAAGCCGTTTTCTTTTTCAGACCACAAAATGACTGTTCCGCAGTGTTATAAAGGGTCCGCCAAATAACTTTTTTTTTTGAAAATTTGAAAACACTACTGAATATTTTCCCAAATTTATTTTTTTATTTGAAAGTACAATTCTTCCGGTTAATAATGGAAAATAATTTCATTCAAATGGCTGCCTCGGCTGGCCATGCAGTAGCCTACACGATCGGTCCCATTTTTAAGCGCATTATCGATTGTGTGTTGCTGTACTTCGCCAATGGCTTCACGAATATTGTCCTTTAAAGGGTCAATTGTCCCTGGCTTGTCGGCGTAACACTTATCTTTGACGGCACCCCACAAATAATAGTCCAACGGTGTCAAATCGCCGCTCCGAGGTCCTGGCCGTCCTGTTGAAACCAAATGTTGCCAATATCCTCCTCTTAAATTTTTGTGAACAAAAATTCGTTCAACATGGCCCGATAACGATCGCTATTAACTGTAACGGCCACCAAACAGTGACTCGTTTTGGGTGCAACGGCTTTTCAATGTATGCGTGCGGGTTTTCTGTGCCTCAAATGCGACAATTTTGCTTGTTTACATACACGCTATGATCAAATTGAGCTTCATCTGAACAGATGATTTTTATTGACAAAATCGGCATCTGCTGTAAGTCGATCGCAGGCCCACTTAGCGATGCGAAAACGCATTGGATGGTCAGTTTTTCAAGAGTATACACAACCATATTCGTTCAGCGGAAGAATAAAACTAATTATCTGTCAAATCAGACATAAGCTAAGTATTACCATTCACGAAATAAGCACTTGTTGAAAAAAAAAATGTTAGATGGCGGATCCGTTATATATGTCGCTAAACAATTTTTTTATAAATAACAAATATACTTTTTTAAATACAAAATTGCAAAAATCGACTTTTATAAGCGACAAAAGTAATCCAGAGGGCCAGTTAACAGGACCAGTTATGGAAGTTGTCGTCAATTTGATTTTGCCTTAAATTGATTGTTAAGATTCGGTTTGGCAAGATGCGCCATCATGTTGGGACCAAATTGATCACTGACTTAAGCTGAAAATTCAGTCAGCATACCTTAATAGCGCTCATCATCCACCGTAACGGCAGCTGCTTGCTTATATCAGAAGAGCGTGTAAACAACAAGATGTAATGGTAATTCTTTAGCGGCTGGAGGACTGTCTTCGCTACCAATGCGGCCTTTTTTCTTATTGAAGAAGCCATTTTACCAGCAATGAGCTTCATAAAATGGACGAAATGCTCTTTAAACTTCGCGAAAGGATCTATTTTTTTAAAGAAAATTTCATTATGACTGGCCAAACCTTACTGAACAGAAATGTCAACACAGTTTGATATTCTCAGCTGTCAAGCCATTCTTGTCAGTATCGAAAGTTCTCATGCTGTTGAAAATACACGCTTATTACACACATTTGTACAAAAATATTCACTTTTAACTTAAACAAAATATGCACTTTTTTAAATTTTAGCTAAAAAGAATATACACACATATATTTCAAAAAAAAAAAATGATAAATGACCGTAACAAACCATCGAGTAAAAAATGCCATCATCATCACCGCTTTTCCGCAACGCTGACAAAATGAAAAATGTTCGAATATGATGACACCTACAATTTGATTCATAAGTTTTATGTTGCAATAATTTTTTCGTCAACTTTTAGCAAATTTTTAATGTTAATTTTATTTAATAATATTTTGTTGTTTTAGTAAAAAATATTTAAAAAGAAAAATGGCATCAGATAATAATATAAAGTGTTTTCTTTAATATTTTCACATGTAGCATGTAAAAAATTAAATAATATATTTAATACTCAATTACAGCTCAATAAAATATAAGTGCTTTTTTAATTAAAAGAATTTAAAGAATTTAAATACTGCCATTTTAAAATTTAAATATTTTGTTTTTTATAATAATTTTATTTTTAACAGGCCAAATGTTAACCTTTATCAAGTTGTAACTTGTCATTTGATTGGCTTATTTATGACATTTATTAAAAAGAAATTATTTTATTTAACTGAAAATAAACAAATGTATACAATAAAGGGAATAAATATTAAATTGTGGCTTTTTTTATAATATTGATTAAAAAAAACTCAAAACATGACATTATTCGCTTTTAAAACATGTCGTATGCACTTGATTAAGTTTATCAGTATAAAATACATAAATAACAAAATTTTTAAAACAGTTGTTAGTGTTCAACTTAAGTAATATTAAATTAATAAATTAATTATTAAATTAATGTAATTTTTAAAATACTGGCTGAATATGCAAAGGCTCTAAGTACAATTTTTTTTAGAAATTGTGATTTGCATGAAGTAATGGGCAATAAGTAACAATACATTGATTACAAAGAAGTGGTATTGATAGTACGGCGAGCAAGGATTTGCTTGATTCAAGTATAGAAAGATTGATTCAAGTACGGATTTTCAATCACAAAATTATCCATATTTAATCCCGATTTCGTATTTAAAATTTAATTTTGAGATTTAAGTAAAAACTTGATTGAATCAATCTTAAAATGCGCTTGATTCAAATATTATAAAATTTATTTTATCCCGAATTTGTGATTGAAATAAAACCAAAAAAGAAATTAGAAAGAAAAAATTATCATGATTGATTTACTTACCCGTTTTCCAGCTTACAAAAGAATAAAACATATTTAATCAATAATATAAACTTAATAGACATGAGTCGGGCCAGACCTTTTTTCGATGAAAAGAGAAAATCAAAATATGCGTAAGCCGAAGGGTTAAACATGAAAATAATAAATTTGACAGTTTCAGTTTAAAGGGACCTATGGGCAAAATATGAGTTTTGGAGAAAAACGATTTTAAAGTTAACAAGTTTTCTTTTTTTTCTTATGAAAAGTGTATTTTAAAGCTTCCTTATGACAAAACTAATGAAGTTAGAAAACTGATGCATTAGAAAGAGCGTATTGCTTATTTTAAGCAAAAAAGTAAAAATCGATTTTTTCATCCATAGGTCCCTTTTAACTGAAACTATCACATATGTTATTCTTCTTGTTCTGTTGGTTTTTGTTGTTTCTAAGCTTGTGTTGTTGTAAATCTACAACAAACATATTTGCACGTATAAAAGAATCCAATGCTGGGAAATGGGACTTATAAGTTATATAAGATTTAAACCCTACCTTTTTACTTTTACTCTCAGAGTGGCACTACTAGAGAGATTGATTATTCGACTTTTTTTAATAACCAGTTTTCGAATATGTCTAATAATTGCTTTTTTTAAAAAACCGGGTTTTGGTTAAGCAATTTAAAATTAACGGGTTTTAATTCGAAAACTTAAAAATACAGAAATCAAATTCGTTTTTGTAATAAAAAGTTAATTAGAATAAAAAACAAATCAATTCACGAAGGTAAGGAACCACTTTATTTTTAACAATTGCTATTTATTTGCTTAACTTTATGTCTAAGATGGTTATTGAGTTTATGTTAAATATTGGTAAAAAACCTTTAAATAATGTTTGCTTGAGCCAAACGTTTTGCAAAAGCAAACAATTCATTAAGAAAACTAGTGGCAGGACGTCAAATATTTAATAGGTGTGAACATATCTGTAGAAATTTTAAAAACATTGGATTTAAAAAATTATAGGAATTAAATAAATTTATTATTTGAGATATTCTCCCAAATTTTTTTTACATGAGTTTTAATTTGTTGGTGGCTAAGCATGTCTATTTGAATCAGTAATTTTCTGCCATATTTTTGAAAAGTTGTAAACAAAACCTCTTATCCAGGATTATATATTTAAATTTTTTTTTTGTTTCTTCATTATAGAAACAATAGATATACGAACATGCTTTTTGTATAAAATATCTGTCAATTCGTCGATCACAATTTAAGCCTTTCTATGAGACTGTTTGATTCCTTCAATTTTGTTTTAAGTTATTGGTAATTTAATAAATTAAACTGAAGAATTTTTCCATATCGTTGATTTCGCCGGTATGGTGTAGTTTTAAGCATGCAGATATGCTACTTAAGAGTTTATCATTCATTATTGGCAGCATATTTTGCTAAAGTATTATTTGCAGTCTCTTCAAAACTACTTGGAACAGAGCTAAGTTTTACTTGACATATATTTATGTCAAACTTTGAGACTAATTAAAAGTGATCATTAAGTCGTGACTGTCTTGCCAATTACTTTTTAAGCGGAACTTTTTTTGTGATATTTTGAATTGGTTTTTGTTACAAGAACAAACGCTTATATAAGCGATTTGTATTTAAATTGCTCATAATGTTTTTTTTTTAATTTTGTCACATTTTGTTTTGACATTTTTATAAAAAGTTTAAGTTTGCCAAATATTCAATTAGAAAAATACTTAAATTACGGGTATATTTATAACAAAAGTAAGGAAAGGTTATATAAATTACACATTACTAAAATAATCGGTTTATTTTACTAAAAACCCCGGTTTATTCGATATTCGAAAAATTAACATTTTAAAATATTCGACTTGGGCAAAACTAAAATAACCGGTATTCGATCGATCTCCCTAGGCACTACCAACGAAAATTTTAATATTTTTTTATTTGATCTAAGATTTGTATACTTATTTCAAGAAATTCCTGTATTGATTTTCGAAAGTAATCCCATTTTTGACTGTTTTGAGTACGTTTTATTCGACTTGAGTACAAATTCGTATTTAAAGTAATCATAAAAAACTTGATTTATCCCGAGTGTACAATTTATGGCGCTTAATATTAAAATATATTTAGATTATTCAAATACATTGTTTAATTATTTTTTTATCAGGCGCCTACCATTTCATTTACTGGTAACAACGACTTTGGAACTCAAACCATTGAAAGCGATTATAGAGTAGAGTCAGTGAATTCGATGATTCATACGAGTTACCAACCAAAACTAAAACTCGCAGAAAAGAGTCCAAGTTGAAAATTCAGCTTGGTTTTCGGCCAAAAATAGAATTCGTATAGAAAAAGATAAGCGTTATTTTGGAAAAGTAGAAAACGGGAATGTTTGGAATAATGAAAAGAGGAAATAATCAAGAAATATGAAGTATAGACGAGAAGTAAAAAATATTTTTCCATGAAATCTGCGGGGATAAATGACGATAAAAAAGAAAATATTTTTAAAGAACTTTGAAAATGAGTTTATTATTTACGTACATATGTATATCGAAAATAAAATGAGTTTTTTTTCATTGTTTATTTATTGAATCTTCATATATTCAGGTATGTTCTAGGTTCAGACTCGAATTGAAAACGAAAAATTTTTTCAATCCGCATGAGTAATAAATTGGTGTTCTCATATCCGCATGTTTTTGTGTATTCGAAGTTTTTGTTCGAAAAAATTTTTGTGAACTAAAGATCGCTAATTTGCTAATCGTGAAAGCTGTAAAGAATCACAGGAAAAAATCGTTAACATGGCTCAAATCCTCGAAAAATTGTAAACTTTTAAACAAACACTAAAATTTATTTAAAATCTCTAAATGGGTTAAAAAAACAAAATGTCGGAAAATAATAAAAAAATAGCAAAAATTCGCGAAAATTTTCAATATTTCAAACCAGCCATAAAATTTATTGAAAGTCCCTAAAATTATAAGGAATGCCAAAAATTCGGCAAAACTTGCTAAATTCACGGAAATTCGAAAAAAAAATTGCTAACAGCGGCATGATAGCAAGTCTACTATTTATTATAAATCGCTTATATCGCGATCATGGCTAAATTTCGCAAAAATTGCAAAATTTTTAACAAACCCAAAAACTAATTTAAGATCGCTAAATCGATTAAAAAGAAAATTATCTGAAAATAACCTAAAAATCGTTAAAAAAAAAAATTAGCTATAATTACATAAAAATCAATGAAAAAGCCGATTTGCGTTTTAGATAATGATATATTTTTGATTAAATTGTATTAAGAAGATTTTAAGCTAAAAGCAAAATTAATTTTTTTGTTAAAAATGTTATCACATATTAGAATAAAAGTCGATTCGTTTTACTTTCACCAACCCATATCTACTCTAATTGAAAACGAATAAAAACATGTGGATGTGAAATGCAGAACACCAAAAATGCTAAGTAATCCACTTTCGAGTGGATTCGGATTCTAGAACACACCCAATAATAACTAACAATAATTAATCAAATCTTATCCTAATACATTATATATGTCCAGCCAGTGCCAGACAATATTTCGTCATAACGATTTATGTTCACATATGTCGGTATTTATCGCTCTTCTGATTCGGTGAGTGCTGCAGTGTCTCTTCTTCATAAGCTAGTGTGGCCGCCATGATTTAAAATATTCCGAGCTAGTGGAATTGGGTGTTGTTCAAGCCTTTTCAAATATTTTACTGCATAGTTTGTAATCATAGTTTTATGCTAATGGCACATTGAGATCCTTATGAATGTTTGAATTTTTAACGTACCAGGGAACGGCTGTGATTATTCGAAAAGTTTATTTTGACGCCTTTGAATTTTTTTCGGTATTAGAGGCCGAGGCAGTGCCCCATAGTTGAATACCGTAGCACCAGATAGGCTTTAAGATAGAGTTGTAAAGTAGAAGCTTGCAAACGAGACTAAGGACAGAGTTTCTTCCAATAATCCAATGAATTTGAATGTCTTTTAGTTTCATTTGAGTTAATTTTGTCTCTATATGGCATTTCCAGGTTAATCGCCGATCCAGATGTGTACCGAGATATTTGACATGCGAATGTTGAGGAATTATTTGATTATTGATTGTAACAGGGGGGCAAGAGTTCCGGCGCAAGGCGCATTTTCCTCCATTGTCTTAGCCATATTTCTAGTTGAAATATATGATCCTGTAAATAACGAGATGCTTCATAACTGTTTTTGTAGACGCTTAGAAAATCTATATCGTCTGCAAATGTTGAAGTTTGGGTGTAGTTGTTTGTTGGCATGTCCGAAGTATAAATTAAGTATAAAAGAGGGCCCAGGATGCTGCCTTGTGGAACTCCGGCGCCAATTGGCTGAGCAGCTTGAGTGTATTTGCTGGTAAATTTTGCTTCAATTTATGTATTAAGCCTTCATGCCAGATTTTATCAAAAGCTTGCGAAACATCGATGAAGAGTGCTGAGCAATATTTTTTTTTTCAAATGATTTTCTTATGACATTTACTATTCGATGAGTTTGTTTAATTGTGCTGTGTTTTCTTCTAAATCCAAGCTGGTGGTTTGAAATACATCTATTCATTTTGAAACTAATAAATTCTTAAACAGCTTTGACATATTTGATAATAAGCTAATAGGCTCAACTTTTGTATGATCTTTACCTGGCTTTGGTAACATGGTAACTAAGGAACCCTTCAATTCTTGAGGGTAGTATTCCAGCCGTAAAATAGCATTTAAAATAAAAAGAATAAATTTCTTTGCTATGCGAGGTAGCTCTAAAAGCATTTTATTACTGATCCAATACCAGGTGCCTTCTTAAAATTAATTTTATTATGCTATCATTTCAATTACAATAATAATGTAAATCATCAAAGTTTATCTTGGAAGTCAAAAATTCATTAACCAGGTTTCGTTTAAATGTGCTAAATTCCCAATTCATACTATTGATAAGCTGAAATTAATTGTTGGTGGGATAAGCTATTCCTATGCGCATTTCACTGGTTGCTTAGGCCAGATTATGAGGAAACTTCATCCAAAGATTTTAAAAACTAAAGTTACTATACAAATAAAACTGTTAAGCGAATAAGAATTATAAGCACCAACAAACAGTGAGTTAATCTTTTACATTCCCGACAATTGCACGCAGAGAAAAATATGGTTGGGTATGGTTACGGCAACTACACAATGACTGTTGTAACAATATAATTTTGTCGTACACAAAAAATTTAAGAATTGAAGTTGAAAAACAATATTCGGCATTTTTACATAAAACAAAAGGCAAGCCAAAATATGTTCAGGCTTATGCCCGTAATTTCTAAAAAAAAAGCTGGTCGTGTTCGTACCTAATAGTTATCTTTACCTATTTTAACGTTTGTTTTTACCTTCAGTTTTCTTTTAAAATATGACAGCTTTTACACCATAGATTTCTATTCACATAAAGATTTCTTTTTGTAGAATTTACGTTAAACTTTAAATAAAAATTGTTAACAAGCGTGAACATACAAAATGATACTTATTGATGGATCAAGCGTAACAACAATTTTTAATTAGGGGAAATAAAAAGGCGTTATCAGTGTTAATGCAAATTTATTCCAGTCAACTATAGCCTTAAGGAAATATGGAGCTTTAGCCAACAAATTTTGCTCTAGGATTACAGTTTAATTAAGATTATTTGCGCCTTTAGACGGGCGTATAAATTAAGCAATTTCCTTTACAAGAATCATAAATATGGTACTATGCTTACATCTGTCCTTCAAGTTGTCCCGTACTAAAAAAAGACAAAAAGGAAAACTGAAAACAAAAAAAGGACATTCTTTTCCATGAAAAAATCTTTGCAAAAGTACGAAGGAAAAACAGAAGAAAGAAAGAAAAATGTAATTTAATTTAAAATAGATTATTAATTACAGAAAATTTCGATCAACCAAGAGAATACCATTGGTTAACAGATTGATCATTTACTTAAGACTGGCAGCAGTCACAGTGGCGGAAAGGCTAGAACTGCAATAAATTTCAAAAATAAGAATGTGTTTGTTCTCGACCCGAATTCATGCCCTGTTTCAGTCAAAAGTAAAAACTGTCCATTTTTATTAATTTCATTTTGTAAAATTCCTTTCTTCATTAAAAAATAAATTAATGAATTTTAGATTTGATGAGTTTAAGCCTGATTTAAAAAATGACCAGTGAAATATAAAAAAAACACAAACTAATTGTTGTATCTAAAATATGTTTATACATATGTATGTATATGTATATAAAACAAACTGACATGGCAAACGATTATTTGCCATATAACTTATTTCTAGTGAAAGAAAGAGCTTTATACCATGATCAGTGATGAAAAAAACAAAATCTTATCATTTTTTTATTTCTGTTCTTTACATATTCAAAAGATAAACATAAAAAAGTGCTGCATTTTTATCCTGAAGTATGAAAATTAAACAAAGATAATCAATTGAAGAACAGCCTCGAATAACGTTGTAAAAGCCTTTTTATAAGAATCTGTTTTTTGCAAAGGCCAATAGAATAGGAAATTAAACACCTTGAATTCTATTTAGAATTTGGTCGATGTTGGGAATACCAAAAACAGAAATGCTACCAAATCTGATTATCACCAAGACCTAGCCGTATTTGTAGAAAAGGGCCCAAACTTAAAAATATTTTATAATTATGCTGCTAATCATTTTACTTATTTTAACTTCAGAATACACTTGATTAAGCAGATAGGGATCAAATTAAGCACGTTTATTTATTTTAAAAAGTACAACTGAAATTTCATTTTGTTTAAAAATAAAAAACAGGGCTACATTGAACTATGCCGAGTCTTTGATACACTTTTTAGCATAGTATTTAAATATATTACAAAAGTTTTAATTTCCGGAATAAACTTAAAGCCTGTTCATCGATTTCGAACGTTAACATTCGCATAGAAAACTACATTGTTAATAATGGAGCGAATAAAATATTTCAATAATATAGAAAATATAGTTATTTGTCTAAAGGTATATTTATGAACCGATTTTGTTAATTTTCACTACTAATAAACTTCTCAATTTATTTTAAGTAAAAGTGAAAAAACGTTGTCATTTAATTTTTGAATCCCAAGAAAAACTTTGAAACTGAACTGGCAAAATAAAATAAAATAATTTGTTTTTATTTTTGTTTTTCTTTACCCACTTGTTTTGTAAACCTTTATTTAATTGAAAATATTTTTATGAACACAGACATAAAGGTCTATTGACAAAAATTAGAGAATTATAGGTATATTCTAATGAGGCAGTAATTTTTAAAGTGATCTAGTGGATTCTCAATGGCAAATTATTCTGAACAATATGGAATGTAAATATCGGGTGTATTTTAAGCTTCCTGAGAAAATTCGATTGACAGCTGATAATGTGAAACTGAGTTGACATTTCTATTTATTAAGGCTTGGCAAGTAATTACAAACCACTTAACGCTAGAGCTACGCATTCAAACTGTGGAAATTTACTTTGAGAAAAATATATATGTTTGCGAAGTTCATAGAGCACTTCGTCCATTTAACGAAGATCATTTCTGGTTAAATGGCTACGTAATTAAGAAAAATTGCCGTATTTAGAGCAACGCCAATCCATAAAAATTGAATGTTTGTTGTGGCTTACACGCTCTTTCGAAATTACGATTATTATTGAACCGTATTATGACCAAATATTTTCGTAATGTTATTCATAATAATTTTAGAAGTAATTATATTATGATACAAAGTGATTATATTATTGCTAAAACTAATCATAACATATCAAAAGAATCATATAATGATTACTGTAATCTTATTATAATCGTAGGTCGAAATTATTTATAAACTAAACTTATACGCAATGGTCAATATTTTTTGCACTTTCACAAAGAAAAAAAAATTAAATTTGTTAAGCAATGCTATTTTATTTAACAAATTTTTTGATCGTTGTAATAAATAAGATTTTCCTATTATAAACCATAACAACTACAATTGTATAAAATTGCAAAATTCTGAACCCTTCTGCCATGCCTCCCCTAATATTTGTTATTTTCTTACATTAAGATAATTTTACATGTGCAGAAGCTAAAATTACTTACATATTAAGTAATTTTCTTGGTACTGTAAAACATTTATAATAATTTGCACAATTTACTTGTATGTATTAAGGGTAAATAATTTATGTTGATTTTTGTCCAAAGTGTGCTCATACACATTCTAGTAATAGTAATAATCTTAGTAACGATAATACCTTAAGTAATTAGCTCAATTAATTTGTTTTAAGTTTTGTGTAGCACTAAGAAATGTTTTGCAATTTTTATTAATATAACAAATCAAAACATTTGTTACATATACATACATATATTTATGTATAACAATTTCATAATGAACATAGAAAATATAAATTGTTTTTATATCTATAAACTATTCCATTGACATGTGTTGTATGTTTTTATTCCCTTCACCAACCACAAGTGGAGAATTAAGGTATATAAAGTTTGTCATTTTGTGTGTAGCAAAAATATTATTTTCAGACTCGATAAGGTATATATATCATGAGTACCTCTAACTTGTTAAGCCTTGTCCATCTGTATGTCAGTCTAATCAATATGCACACTTGCAAAATACTCAATACAAAGGAATTTTTTTTTGTTGTCAAATTGTTTTGAGTTTTATTAAGCAGCTTGATGTTGAAACTAGGCTAATCAAAAAAGAGTCATATACTCCAATAGACATCAAACTCCCCACGCCATTATTTTATAGTATCTCAACACACTTATTTGCCTAAAACGCTTAAAAATAATCTTAGCTGCAAAATTTTGTAATGACAGTTTTATAATTCACATATTAAGCCCACCTAATAGTAATACTGTCATAAAGTTTGCCATTTTTTTATAGAACAAGAAATTGGGATAAAAAATTTACAAAATATTACAATTCTTGCAGAAGGGTGTCAAAGATGCGGCACAACCGCATAGATCTTGTATATATGTACATGTTTAAAGCGGAAAGAGAAAGGGAGCAATTGCATTATTGCTCTTGAAGTGTTTGTTTCTCACATGTTAAAAACAATATATGCAAACATAAAACCATCCATTTACTAAAACAACGTCATAACTCAAAACTATTCTTTTTTTGGAACAACACTTGCAGCTTTTGGTTTACTTTAATTCATATGCTGGTTTCACAATACAAGTGATTACATTTTACTACACGTTCAATCACTTGTGCTGTGAAAACAACTCATTAATAGAAATTTGCTTCTAAAAACAATTTACAACGTGGACAGTTGCAAATATATTATGATAACAGTTTTAAGCTGCGATCACACGATTGCCGCAAATGCACCAATATGACACAATTTTTATTGTGCTTTATTGACGCACAATGAAAAAATTGCACCAATCAAATATTCTGAAATCACACGATTGCCCTGTTTAAAAAAAATTTAATTGCCTCTGGTTGGTACAAAGCGAAATGGTTACAAACGGCAGCACAGCCACACGATTGTTCTTACTAGTGTTAACTGCGAAAACAGCTGTTGTGGTAGTTTTTTTTTATATGTTTGAAAGTTCTTGTTGGTTTGTTCATTAAAAAAAAATATTAAATTTGTATCATATATATATATATATATATTTGTAGTATATATATACTTAAACAAATTTTTGTTGAATAGTGTTATTTAAATTTTTTAAGAAATTTAAAAAATTAAAAGCCTGTTCAACAATTTCGTATGTAATGGTTCGCATAGAAATATCTTTAATAAAAATATTCGCAATGAACCGCTTAATATCCCAAATATTTAATATTAGCGCGTATTGCGTTGGTTGATTGCCGCACAAGAACACAGTAAATATTGGTTAATTTTTGTTAGTTTTATTGACACGCGGTTGCATAGCAAACAGTCACACGATTGCCGCACCAGGGTTGCATTTGATTGGTAAAAGATAGCACAATATTGTCCTCGATTGGTACAAGAGCCATTTGGCTGTGCAGTCACACGATGGGGGTATTAAAAAGTGTGAAAATTGGTGCATTGCGGCAATCGTGCGATCCCAGCCTTAAACATTATCAAACTTCTTTATTTACAAAAACAATATTTTTGAGTTATGAGGTTATTGAGGTAAATGAGCGATCTGTTACTAGGATGACATGTTTTCAATTAGTTTAAGTTGGGGGCTTTTCTGGTATTTCAAAGACATGTAATTGATTAATATTTTATTGTGAGATTTATAAGTATAAATAATAAAATATACATGTGTAGCTTATTCTTAAACTAATGAAGAGTTATTTTGTTCAATGTTGTTTCTGTTTTGTAATTGTAATAACTAAGAAGATTTGCATTAGTTAAACAAAATTAAAAAAAAAATATATTTAAAATACTCAAAATTTAAGTTAAAATGTGTCATAAATATAATAACCAAGGAAACCAAAAATATGCAATTGTATGTTTTTCCTTGTGCCATGCGACCAATGAAGGCAGAAACAAGATATTTATCCGTTTTAGAGCTTTTTATGAATTTTGGCATCGATTTGTTAGTGCATATTTTTCCATTTGCAGCATTTGTTTTTTCATAATTTAGTTAAATTTGGTAAATACATTTTAATTGTACTAAGAAATAATTCTATGTAAATGGTCTATAAGTTTGTATCAGAAACCCATCTAATTCTGTTTGTTAAGATCAAATTCGCCTTAAAAATATGTATTTAACTGCATATTAAATTATTTTCGAATCAGCGCACATTTGTCCAAAGCTCCCATACAAAAATGATTTTACTACCTTTTAAGTGCTAACTTAAAAAACTATTAAAACACCGTCTTTAAATCCCTTTAAAACAAAAAATCTCATATACATGTAAATATCTGGCACAAATAACTCTTATATTAATTTTAACCTCGTAACATAACTTTGTTTTCGTGAGGCGAGACTGCCCATCGTTTCCAAAAAGGGTAAAATCTCAAAAATTCGTCTATAAATACTATGGTGTTTGGGCTTTACCGACTGTTATTGTTTTAATTTATAATTGATTGTTTTTATTAAATTGAACTGTTAATAAATTGTTGAATAGTTTGTTTTCAAATAAGTAATTTTATAACTTTTTTGGGGCATATTTTGAACAATTTTCCGAGCATATTTTCAAGTTTTTACTGCATATTTAATGCGAATTAAACGTGTTTTTTAAAGCATATCAGAATTAACTGCTCTGGTCGAGCGTCTTTACCATGAAAAAATAATCGGAGACGCTTGTAAATATCCAAGTCTTTTAAGATATGCCTGTCCCCGTCTATACAAATACAAGCGTATCGCCGGAATAAGGTGTTTGCACAATTAGCTTATTTTTTAACCCTGGAAGGTTACCCTTTATTTTAGTACATTTAGGTTATTTATCATCGAATCGACGAACTTTTTAAAAAATAAATTTAAGCAGAACGATTTTTAAAGTAAAAAATAAACAAATATATATTTTAGTTTAAGCGTTTTACTAAAAAATAAAAAAAATCTAATAAATAAAAATTAATCTCTCTAAAATTCGATACGAATTTGAATTCTTTATTTATTTTTTTTTGTTTTTTAAGTTATTTTACTTTTTAAAATAATAAAACCTAAAAAGGTAAAAATTATTTTTTTTACTAAGCCTTTAAAGATAACACAAGGGAATAAATTTGGACTTTTTAGTGCGGTCTGGAATTTGATTGCAAATTTTTACTAATTAGAGGTCGCTTATATCGAGATATACCATTATGTCTAAAATTAAGGCACTCTCACTACATATATTAAAATAACTTGAAAACGGATGACCATATTCAGTTAAACAAAAAACCCCAAAACTCGGCAACAATAGTATCTTTAAGCCGTGCCTACATTGTTTTAAAATATGCCCTGTAGTTTCAGAGATCTCGTTGAGTTTCTGAAGAAAAAATAGGAAATTTTTGAAAAAAAAAACTATTTTTTGTTCTTTAAAAATGCATTAAAATAAAAACGCGACAAAACTCATTGTTTTGTTCTAAAAACATTTAGCTTAACATAATTTAGAATGAAATGAGGTTTGTTTCATTGCAATCGGTGATAATATACACACAGAAAAAAATCAAGTTAAAAACGTCGAAAACAAGGTTGATTTAAAATTTTTCGGTGGTGATTTTGCTTTATACGTTTTTCATATTAATTCAACCTGATTTTACAATTTCTTGCGAACAACATTTTTTTCTTTTAAAATAACCATAATTCATGTTAATTTAACATTGCAGTAAAGTTAGAGCAAAATGTCATTTATATTGAAATAACAATCCGAATCACGTTGAATGAAAGTTATTTCATGTTGAAACAACGTGAATTTCATGTAGAAACTAATTGATTTGAGTGTGTTATAACAGTGTAGAGAAGCTTCAGAGACAACATATGCATTTATTTAAGAATAATTCAAAACACTTACCCCTGTAACACTTATTTTGTAGTCGCATTTCTTAACACATCAATCAGCAGAATGGCCCGATATGGTTTTCGTCATCATTCTACTTTGAAAACTTGATGTACTATTTAACTAAATAATTTTAATTAAAAGAATACGGGAATTGTCTTCTTTTTATAACATATTTTAGGAATGAAAATTAAATAATTAACATACTTTACTATGTATGCATATTAATTTAACAAGATCAACTTTTGATTTTAATATAAAAAAGGTTTTTATGGATTCAATATTGAATCCATATTTATTTATATTTTAATATTTTTTTTTTTATTTTTTTAACAGTGAATAATACTAAATAAACGTGATTTAAGATAATGTTAATATTTTTCATTTAAAATTAATATGAAATAATGATAAATTTAAATAAAGGGCATACTTTTGCAGAATTTTACTATGATTCTCAATCAACATTTTTTTAAAAAGTATTAAAACTTTATTAATGTAATAATTGAATCAATTATTTTTTTTTGTTGAACGAAAATTAAAAATTTTAATTTTGATTTCATTAACATTTCAGTTGTTTTGAAATAAATTTTGAATTAAAATAATAATCAAATAACAAAAAATTATTTTATTTAGTTTTATTTTTTTAAACTTGTGAAATTGTTGTTGGAAATTGTCAAAATCAATTCAAACATTAATACGATTTCCGTATGACGTGCTAAATTCCCAGTTTTTCATATTTGATAAATACACTGAAATTTATTGTTGAGGGAAAGCTAGCCTCTATGCGCATTTCACTGGTTGCTAAGGCCAGCTCATCATTTTTTTTTATTTAATTCAAAATATAATTTATTGAAAAAGAAATATTCAAGATATAAAATTTTTACAATTTTTAGTAATCAATATAATCATTTTGGTAATAGGTGCAAAATCAACAAATGGGTTGCTAGATTCTATGAATTTAGTATAAAATTGGAGACAATTTTTAATTTTTTCTGTGTAATTAAGGTCTGCAGGGTAGCTGTTTCGAATATGCCTCTTAAACGGGGAGCCACCAGAGATTAATGAAGATTTTTCAGATACTGTCGTTGGTTTTCGATCTTTATGGAAATTATTGCGAGTTCATATGAACTAGCTGTTGACAAAAGTAATATTTATAGACACAAAAACTTACACTAAGGTTACTCTTCGTCATTGCGACTACTCCAAACCTCTGCATTTCAACTTAAACAAATGAGGATCCAGTGTACGTCCACTTATTAGAAGCTTTTGGCATGAGCTAACTTTTTTAACAAAAAGGGCGTTATTTGAACAATCAAATAACGTTGTAAAAATTAAATGAGCTTCGTCGATTCGATGAACAGTAACCATCCAGGGTTAAAAAAATAATCGAAGACTCCGCGCAGATAGATACATTCTTTGACTTAATGATGTGTAACATAAATTTCAAGCTACATATTTATTTGAATTAATTATATACTTGTATGGGGGTTTCGTCAGTTACTAATAAGCAAGTTATTTTACCCTTCACTAAGCTTGTCATTTCGTTTGCAACTTGATAATTGATCATTTAAAGTATATATATTCTAAATTCCTATGAGAAGAGAAGTTCAAATCTGGTTGCCAGTCAGATCGTTCGTCCAGATCGGTCCATAAATAACTGAGATATGGGCAAAAAACCAAGACTTCCTCCAATATTACCCATTAACCCCTAGTTGTTGTTGTTGTTGTTTTTTAATTTATTTTTTTCTGTATCTGAAGAACGGCAAGAGTGAAAGCTTTCAAATAAGTAACAAGTATATTGGTTATCAATTAACAACATCTCAAAAAAAAATGGGCGGAATAAGAGAGGTGGGCGTGACACTTCCTATACAAACACCCTATAAATTTTTTATATCAGAAGAACGAAAAGAGCCAAAGTTTCCAAATTAGGTACAAACATCTATGTTGTCAATACACTAAACCGCGTAAAATTAAGACTGGATTTGAGAAGTGGGTGTAGCATAAAATAGTTTTTATATCAAAATAACGGTAAGAGAAGTATTGTCCAAAATAGGTACGCATAACTGGGTTTTTAATACACAACCTCTTTAAAAATATTGGCGGGGTTGGAGAAAAATTATGACTTTACCACACATATAAATACATTATAGATTTCTGTCTGCATGGAGAACGGCAAGATACAAAGTGTTCAAATAAGGAAAAAGCATACTGCTTATCAGAACATCCGACAAAATGTGTGCAGGATTCGTAAGTGGTGCAAAAAAGATTTATTTATATCTAAAAAACTGTATTTATATTACTTTCTATCGCACATTTGTGACAAGACTCAGC
This sequence comes from Pollenia labialis, assembly GCA_949318255.1. NCBI lineage: Eukaryota > Metazoa > Arthropoda > Insecta > Diptera > Polleniidae > Pollenia > Pollenia labialis. Next base: position 121,291,386 of record OX439141.1, read on the forward strand.
ATACCCGCATATACCACTCTTACTTGTTTTTACTTACACTTAATCTGTATCCGCATTTAGCATTCATCACTTGATGTGATAAAGAGACAGTAACATACACTTCAGCAAAAAACACAAAATTTATGTTATTCAAGATTATTGTGGAAGAGTGTAATAATTTTAAATCCACTTATTGCCACACCAGAATTAAATTAAAGTTTTATTTTGTTTACGTTATGCCCACTGATCAAAAGTTTTTACTAATTGGCGCTAACAAATGGGTGTAATCTCACCTAATCACCGCATATTGCCTACACATTTTCATACACAAAATAATTAAATTCACTTTAATGATGAATTCGAGAATATTTAATTTTTTAAAAGTTACTTTTTCTAAGAGCTTATATGATATTTCTCTAGAAATTTTGGGTGGTTTTCAATGGCTGTCATCTGTAAAAATGCCTTCACTGCTATGAATTCCTTCTTAATATTGGCATAGAGATAGAAAGAGAAAATTCAGCTCATCGTAGTTCGGCGTTACTATTTCCTACATATAAATAAAAATAAAAAAAGTAAAGCAATCATATGAATAGGTTTACTTAAAATAAGAACAAATATTGTAACAAAATCGAAATTATATGAATATTAAATAATATATTTTTTTAAATGAGATGACTTCAATTTTTTGTACATAAAGGCGGCACATAAATGTATCCTTAGCTTCTAAGAAATACTGGTGGACTTATTTAAGCAGAGTCCTTTGCAGGTTTCACAACATTTCTGTTTAATTAATTTATTTAAATATATAATTCAATAAATAACACAATGTTTTTAAAAGGGTTTTACCACATTATATTTAATGTTTTGGCTTTTTATAAAAAAAAACATCGCACAAGTGTTAATTTGCTGCCAACACGCAAAAAGCTGTAGTATAAGGAATGCTTGTTCACCACTACATTTTTAATTATACCGAAAGTGTTTTTCGTATATATATATACAATGTTATTATACATATATATACACCTAAAATGCAAGCGGACACAACTTCAAAAACATTTGCAATCGAATTTTTCATTAATTATGCTGCGTTAAATCAAACTACAAGTTAACGCAAAATTTTTAGACCGTTTTCAGCATTGTCATTTGTCAAGTTTTTCTTTTTTTCTTTTCAAATTTTTTAAAGTGCAAAAAAGTATAAACTTTATATAAAGTTTTTTTCAAGTTTTTTATAAAACGTAATTGTAACTTTGCATTATCTATTTTGGATGAAAATATTAAGTGCACGCAGAGAAATATGGTTGAGCATGGTTACGGCAACTACACTATGTTTATTGTTACAATATAGTGTTGTCAAATACAAAAAATAATTTTTTAACTTTGAAAACATATTATTTTACTCACAACCATTTCAAGATATTTACTAGCGATAACATGATAACTTCCTATACGTATAGTCATAGTATGCTTAAGAAGCAAACAAAATATGTTTTCTCTAATAATATTATGTTAGCTCCATTTGTAAAATAATTTTGTATCTGTTGGGTCTAGGGAGATCGAACGTTTAGTATTTGACCGGTTTTAACCGGTTATTTTAGTTTTGCCCAAGTCGGATATTTTAAAATGTCAATTTTTCGAACATAGAATAAACCGGTTGTTTTGGTAATATGTAATTTATATAAGTTTTTCTTACTTTTGTTATAAATGTACCCGTAATTAAAGTATTTTTCTAATTAAATGTTGGGCAAACTTTAACTTTTTATGGAGGATGTCAAAACAAAATGTAGCAAAAGTCAAAAAATTTTACGAGCAATGTTAATACAAATCTCTGATATAAACGTGTGTTCGTGAAACAAAAACACAATTGTCTTTTAAATCAGTTCGAAATATCACCAGAGATGACATCTTTATAAAAATATATACATATGTGATCTTCTCCGTGAAAAGGGACCTAGTGCGAACAGGGGATGGAAATGGGATGAACGATCTTTTATTTTCTCTGTACTTTATAACTGCACCAATATTTAATTGTGTTTACCCCTTCAAAGCTCCCAAACCTTAAAGATTCCAAATTGAGCATTTCTTAATAATAAGCTTTTGTGCCAAATATTGTAGATTTAAGTGGTATTCAAGAAGTTTCTAATGAAGCCGTTGTATTGAGTCCGAGGTTTTTCCATGTTTCCAAAAATAATGTTATTCAATTTTATCGTTTCCTAATCTTCAGCAAATGTAGAGCGTTTTTTTTTTAAAAATAAATTTTAACAAAAATAATGTAAGA